>CM060955.1:35013419-35285155 GCA_030765055.1 Mantis religiosa
AAAAAGTGTGGATATTAGGTGAAGGCATTGTAGACTTAGTACAATGTCATCCAAAGATCCATGTGGAATGTGGCATGAAACCAAGGAGAAAATGCTAGGCGTTTCAACAGTACGCTTCCGTCAGAAATGAAAACCTGCAGGCCTTAGACTAAGTGAGCTGTTTTTATAGCATTCATCAGGCACAGTACTGAAAAAGAAAAGAATGCCATGTGCATAGGCATAATTTAAGCCCACAACTATAATTTGCTAATAGAATATCACCCCAATATTTGATAGCGGTTATACCAATTCGGTATAGACTCACAACTGTGCTAGTTGAAAAGTTGCACTGGCCATTGGAATACCCTGATTATGGACTGTGTCTAATTTCAGCATGGATGGACAGGCTGAAGAATAAATGTCACCCCATAATTTAATTTGGATCAAATTAGTGGACAATTTAGTCTTAGCAAAACTGTCCAATACAAGCTCCAAGATTCTGGTACTAGCAAAATATTCAGAGAATGGTTCCACTGTGCTTTCAGCTACACTATATATATATTGACCAGCTAAGTTTCCTGTCAAGGTGAATTGAAGAATGGAGGTAATCTGGACTAAATCAAAGTAAAGGTGGTAATCGCCTCCTAAAGCACCAGAAGTTAATGGAGACTGACTTCTCAATTGAGAAACAAAAGCTATTCTTAGAACTCCAATCTTGAAGATTGTCTAAACAATTCACATGCTAAAAATGGCATACATTGATAAATACAATAGACAAGTCTTCTATGAATAGGCATGATGAAACTTCTGGAGGAACACATTTTGAGATTTAATAATTGCTATTGCAAACAATGTAATACTTATATTCAAGATGTTCTCGGAAACAAGCCAAGTGAAAAGACGATTAGAAATCAACGTTTCGGGATCATACATTGTTCCCATCTTCAGGATATTTATAAGAAATGTTATAACCACTACATAGATATAACACAAATATCAACAAAGACAATACTAATCAACACTACCAATACTCTCATCACTGAACACAAGACTGTTTGCAATTTTAATTTTATCAATTACTATCATTTTAATCATACACTTTTCAGAACCTATTTGACCAATCTACATCATATAACTGTATAATGCATTACATACCTTTACATATGGACACTCAAATTCTGATAGAAGAGAGCCATCTCTGGAGAAAACAGCTACATGGAAGCGATTTCCATGTGAATCACCGACTAAAACATCACCAGCATCAGATATGTCAATTCCATTTGGAAAATTAGTGATACTCTCACAGCCTATACGACGTAAAAACTGCCCTTCTTCATTGAATACCACTACACAGTGGCCTTTAAAGTCACAAACAAAGTACTCCTTGCCTGCAATAAAGAATAATATATTAAGCAGAAAATGCATCAGCCTGTTAATGTACAGCATTAGTTATACAAGCAATAATATGAAGAAAGAAACTTTTATAATAAATATTTGAATCAAGTTAGTCATTTTAAGTTTCACTTAATTTGTTTCCATCTAATACTTGGAATATGGTATAGTTAAGTAATTATCAATTGAAGTTGAATCTGATTAGCACAGTTAGGATTTTTAGGTTCAAATTTTGTGTGCAAAACAGGAGAACAGAAAAGTTCTTTAACTTTTTGTCCTGCAATTTAGGACTGTTTAAAGTTAGATGCACAGTTCACACAGCAAGTGGCTTGAGTGCAATGATTCTGATGAGCCTGCAGGCCACAACATTCACAAAGGGCAGGACTGGTAAACAAATCTTCGGTATGTGCAACCCTCTGGCAGTGAAATCAGCCCATGGGATTCTGGTGCATGCTGTTATGCTCATATCTGCACACAATCTAATCTGGTAACTTACTATCCTTAAATGTATGAAATAGAAATACTATCCATAGGGGAACTCTTTCCCATCTTGCGTTCAAATTAACTGGTATGCTTGACACACTGTTTGTTGATTGAAGAGGCAGGTGACTATTTCCCCATTTGAGAGATGTCTAGACAGGAGATGATGACTACTTCTCTAAGTTGAGTGATTTGCGGGCTACCTGGATGGGGTTAGAGCCCAACAATATCATTTTCAACATTTCATCCCCAATCTGGAACAATCAGTGTCAGCCTGACATCCAGGGGTTAAAAAAGACAGATAATCTTCATGGTCTGCACATCATGGGGACTCCTCCCATGACCGCAAGGCATACTTCAGAGTAGCTACCCTCCAATCTCCAATGCTTGTCTATATAGGCAAACCATTCACCCACCCGCAACCAAAGCCCTTATCACAGTCGCTCCCCACTTTAGGCTGCACTGCATACACACTTGTGATTGCTTACACTGGCTGTCAGGGAATTAAAACAAGCTGAACCTTTAAGGAGCTACATGTGTGTACATGATAGTAGGGACAGGTTCCACATCTATTATCTACTCCAAACCAGAGTTCCACTGAAGTACACAAAAGCATGTGCTTCTGCTTGTTACCAGCCTAAGCACTCTTATACCAATTTAAACAATTCATTAATAAATGTATTCTATCATGAAATACTGGAATAGAAAAGGTAATGGATACACCCTAACTGTTAAAATATTCCAAAATAAAGATTTTGTTAATGCCATCTGCTATTTGTGCTAACCCTGAGAATATACTGCTTGCAAATTACCAACTGCATGCATAAGTGCTGTTCTCTTGCATGAGAGAAATGTAGCAGTGAATTCCCCAAGTGCTATCTGAGCTCCAAATAAAGAATTTGTTATACACAAGAAATGTGATGACACTTATTCATAATATGCTAGAACACGACCATAAACTTAGGTCAAATCTTGTGATTTAGCCATTTAGTGTTTGGATTTTAATGACAAGAGGAAGGTGCGTGTCAACTGTTGAAATACAAAAGTGAGAAATAATTAATAAGTGATAGAAAACAAATAATACTTTGTGTATATCATTTTGAGTCGAACTAATACTCAAATGCTCCACTTATTGCTAGTATTTACCTAGAACGCGTTTCGTTAGGATCTTCTTAACATCAGCTGTTGTCGACTCGATGTTAGGAAGATCCTAACGAAACGCGTTCTAGGTAAATACTAGCAATAAGTGGAGCATTGAGTATTAGTTTGACTCAGAATTATATAAATTTTGTGCTTCATTGTATCATAGTCCTTACACAATGAAATACTTTGTGTGTTTAAATCACTATTAGAAAAATATCCATTGCTTCAGTGTTTATATTACGAAAGTAACATCTGAATTTACAGGCATTTCAGTGAAAAGTGAAATTAAAATTTACAAGGAATATAGACTGATTCCAATATCGCAGCCAAACCTTTCTTCAGTGGATTTGGATTTGGGTGTCACACGATTGCCTGAAGATTACAATTAAAATAAGTAAAATACTCATTTCTGCATGCTTATAACATTGACTGTTATTTCTGGTTGCATTTTGAGCTATGATTTTCATGCAGGGTACTTTTTGTAAATGAAACAATGTTCAACATGTGATATAAGCATGTGTTGTGAGAAGAACATCCAGCTGTTAAGGTGGGGTTTGTGAACTACATTCCCTCTGAAAATACAATTACTTTGTTTACAATGACGCTCTGGTTTGGAATGGATGGTAAGCCTACACAGAGGGACAGTGCGAAGGGCCTGCACAACATTTGCACCTGAGATCTCCAGCAAGTACACATGTCAAAAGCCATTGTGAAACTGTTGGAAAGAACCATGGAGATAGGATAGATCCTGCTGGTTAGACAGAAGTTAATACACCTAGTACCTCACAAAGCAATAATCATTATAAAATCTAGAAGAGGAAGAGATCAGTTCTGACAAGAGTGCATGTACATTGCACAGTTGATTGGAATGGTGAAATGTAGGTTTGCAGCTTGGGAATCTGGGTTTGCCAAATCCCATACCTACCATAGTACCTGGGAGGTGACAACAATGATGAGTGAGCAGATTCCCGTGTTCCATGCTGTTATCCATACTATACTTTATCCGGCATTAAAGTATGTATGGATGTGAATGTTAGGCCTTAGCACAACTTTCAGAGCAAGTGAAATAGTAAAGTGCGAGTGGAAATAGTTCATTACTACATTTTGTATATTACTGCATATTTAATACATTCAAGTAACGAACAGTGTGTAACAGATGTTTTAATTTGGCCCCAAAAAAATCAAATTATTTATTTATAATATAATGTTATTTAAAGTTAAAAATATTTAAAGAATGTTTAAAAATATTGTTTATAATAGGTATGTGTAAATGAAATTGTAAAAAAATGGACAAGATGTATTTATGGGAGGCTATGAATGTTTAATGAGTATGTGGAGAAGTGTGATTGCTATAGGGACAGAGAAAAATCAATCTTCAGAGAGAGACGCTATCAGAAGTAGTTTGACTGTGAGAGAAGACAAATCATATGTGCAAAGATGAGAGTAAATTGAGAAAATGGTATTAGGATTATAATATAGCTTGTGTTGCATCATTTTATGTAAAATGATTGATAATTAATTTAGAAAAAGGAAATTTGTAATTTTTTAGTTTGGAATATCAACATAAAATGAGAAAGACATCAATCCGAGACGACCTGAGATAGAATTTTCATAGGCAGACCAGGACATAGAAGTCTAGTTCAAGATAAGTTCATCATATTTCTGTAAATTCTCACTTCAACTCTACAGGTGCCATCTTTAAATTGACATTATTCCAAGAAGCAACACAACATAAAAATATTCTCTTAGAAAGGGCGGAGAACAGTCAGATTTATCTTTCAAATGGCTTTCCCAACGTGGACAAGAATAAAATTCTATTACAAATGGCTTCCCAACGTAAACCAGAATATAAAATCTGTGAATAAATACTGTAATTAACATTTATACATGAGCTGCAGTGAGAGATAATGACAGCTGTGATAAGAGTCAAATGGCTGACCGCAGAGAACACACATGTTTATTGATGGAGTGATTCAACTGCACTGTTTATACACATCCCCACTTTAAGGCCGGAGGGACTGTAATAACTTCAAATGACAAGCCCATTTCCTTTCGGGAAAGTGTTTCAATCTTCTTCACTCAAGATACAACTTTCTTACAAGGGACATCTTTGATCTCAAACGCTCAGAACCGTACAAAAAGATGTTTAGAGTAACAAACGATCATTAAAACCTGCAATTGTTGCTAGCACCATTAGATGATAGCTTGTAGATGACTCCAGTGTTTGAATTGCATGAATTGAATAGCTGCAGTATGCATGTGTCCCTTGGGGTGTTTGTTAGGGGGGTTACTATGTAAACTGTGTACAGTGATATCATGAAGAGAATTAAACCATGAATGTGGTCCAAATTATTAGGGATAAAGTTGCAACATGCTGAATATGGAAATGACATTCAAGTATATGGAGTTTGCAGGTATTTATCACATAATTCATAAATATGATATAGAAATACATTAAAATATGCTGGATAGATATATTGATATTTAAGGATAGGAGAAATCTGAAACTGAAAATGGCTGTTCAAACAGTACAACGTTCATCTCTAAAGCAACAAGAACAGTCAAAATGAGTAAGAACTCCCTTCACCCAAAAAGGTGAGGCTCAGTGTTTTTGAAAATACTGATAGCATAGTAGAGAATATTTATGCAGACTATCTCATCATGGCTTTAATTACTATAGCAAACTAATGAGCCACTGAAAGTGAATTAAAAAATCAAATTGCAGTTAATTCTAAATTATGTGTATAGCAAACAGCAAGCAGGAGCTTTTTTCAAAGGAAATAGACTGTTGAAATTACAAACTATAAAAGAGAATGTGATGTTACAATTTAATAGTGCAATCACATATGAATCTACAGTTCACCATCAGCATCTGCAGATGTAGATAATAGAAACAACTAAAATGATTGACGGACAATTTCAATGCTTTGATTTTCTTTACTGACCACTTTAATGCTGAATATGGTAATTTATCTGTGCATATTGCTCCATTTCTCGTCACATAAGGACATAAAAGATGCCAACAGTATATATTAGAAGACACAACGGTTTGTCGAAGGTTTATAACAGATTAGGGTGTGAGAAAGGTAATGTATGCAACAGTGCCCAGAGCCAATTCCACTTCCAGTGTTTTCGTATCAACACTGTCCCACAGAGGACAGAGCTAGTGTGCTGCAGTCTTTACATATCTCTACCCACAGCTATGTGGCTGATGTGGCTTTATCAATAACAGGCGACTAACAAGTTGTACATCTGTTTTCAAGGGACCATTTCCCCCCCCAAAATTATTTAGAAGAAACTTGAAACAACCTGTCCACTAAACATTATGTAAAGGCAAGCAGAAGTGAAAAAATGGCTAAAGAATACATGAAATGTTTTCCAAGTTCAGTCCTTGGCCAACTGAGCCGTACAGACTGACAAATTCAGCAAAAAGTCAGCTATGCTCATAAACATTTACACAATATTAGTAATATGCATGGATAATTGTAATCAGCATAATTTTAGAGTAAGTTTTAATCTTTGTTAAACCTAACACAAATTAATTCTGCATAGAAAATGTTAAGTTTAGTACAATAATTCTAAACTTTCTAAACGCAGATATGCTTCATGTGTAAGACTTTTCCATAAATTACATTTCTTTTAATTTATACATTTCTGGAACTGGTAAACAAAGCAAGAAGAAAAATTTCCTGCTAAAATGTAAAATTTTCCACTATTTCTTGAAGTATTAGTACTCCAATAATAACTTACCACTGATTGCAATATCTGAAGGTTCACGCATATAATCACTACAATCAAACCAGCGAAGAAGATCACCTCCTTCTGAAATTACGAACACTGTTGGTGATACGCTGTCAACAGCAACAATGTGACCTTGCGAAGTAACAGCCAGACCTGCCACTATATCTATATACCTGCAAATAATCATATTCAACATTACTGAATTATCTGTGGCAATGTAAGGGAAAATGTGAAATTAATGAACTTCAAATCATCCAATAAAACATTAAATTGGAAGACAATTTCAGATATAGTAGAATTTAGCAGTTTAGTAACACATGCATTTTAAATGCTGTGATGCTTCTTTGTCAGCTGCATGTTATGAAAACAGTCAATTTTAATGGTATATATTCTATAAAATTACTAAGAAAACAATTACGTACATACATAATGGTCCAAAACACCACCAGTGAAAGCTACCTTTTTTCTTTTTTCCAACCTCCGGCTATTCTGTTGCATGACCATCTGCCTCCCATGATAAGGAGGCAGATCTGTACCTTGTGCTACTGTGCAACTTAAGATCCATGAAGACCAATTTAAATATGTTAACTGTAATTGAGCTACAGACATTAAAACATTAAATTCAATTCTGCATAATTCGCGGCTGCATTATTGATTCTCCCACCAAGTGGGACTTAGAAGCATAATTTGTTTTCTACACGCAGAAAGGAATAATGCAAAAGAAAATGAGCCATATTTATGCTGCACACTGTATGAACAAGGTGGTGTTATGCATCAATGATGTCAGAAATTTAAAGGCTGAACTATGCACATAATGAAGGTGGATAGACACACAGTCTACTCGGTGATGAAAACCTTGTTCAGCAAGCCTATTTAAGTGCTTTTTTTGAGTTTTTAAGTGTTTTTTTTAATGAGTTGTCTGTAGATTTTCCGAACATTTCAAGATCAGCTCTGTTTACAATTCTTAAGAAGACCCAGGCTATTAAAAACTCTGTGCACACTGGGTTTCCAAAAAGCTGTCTGAGAACCAACAAAGCATGGCAAATAGCATCAGTCTTTATTTTCGCACACAACATGTTGATGGAGAGGTTTTCAAGCTCCATTGAGACAGAGGATGAAACTTGGATTCTCTATGAAAATACAGAATCCAAAGAACAATCCAAACAAAGGATGCACATACATTCGCACAAATCCTAAGTTCAAACAAATTTTCAGCAACTGAAAAAATTGATTCTCCTACCAAGTGGGACTTAGAAGCATAATTTGTTTTCTACAATCAGAAAGGAATAATTCAAAAGAAAATGAGCCATATTTATGCTGCACACTGTATGAACAAGGTGGTGTTATGCATCACTGATGTCAGAAATTTAAAGGCTGAACTAATGCACATAATGAAGGTGGATAGACACACAGTATACACCCAGATCAGTTGCTATGTTTTTTGGAATCAAAAAGATGTGTTCTTATGGAATTTGTGGAGCCAGGGACTATGACCACTGCAGAGACATTCAAAACAAAAGAAGATGTATGCTCTCATCAAGAATTGTTTTTATTTATGGCAATGTGAAACTCTATACTGTTGCACTAACTAGAGAGTTGCTTACTTAGTTTAATTGGGAAGTGTTTGATCATCCAGATCTAGTGCCAATGACTCATTTTTAGGGCAGCTGAAGAACGGTATAAGATAGGGGCACTTTCATAGTAACAGATAACTTCAAAATACCATAATGAACTATCTGCACAAGATTACAGTAACTGTTTATGAAGAAGGTATTGGAGAGCTCATCTATTTGCACAAAAAATGCCTTAATCTTCACAGTGACTACGTGGAAATGTAACTGTATTAATCGAGTATTAGTTATGTTTACACAACTTCACTTTTTTACATTAGAACATGTTTCAGGAACGTTCACTCCCATAATTAACTGATAACTAACTAGTTGTAATGATGGTGAGAGTTTAAAATTATTACTCAGTCCTTGTTTTTTATAATGTGGATGTGTTCCCATACTGAGGGTTCAGTTGGGTGTCTTGCTTTCTTAAGAAGGTTGACTTTCAGGATAATATCTCAATGGTTAGTACAAAAGTGAATTGAGAAGATATTGACACATTGCTTCACTCACACTGTTTATTCACAGGACATGTTTCAAGAGCTCTTGCTCCTATCATCAGCTGATACTCGATTAGCGTAAGTTGTAGTGGTTTCCTCTTTCTCCGTATTGTCAATAGATGGCGTGATGTACCTGTCAAAGATGTCCGGTGGTGGAATAACAAAATTCATGACTATGACAATTTTTGTTGATGAAGATTTTTTCCCATACGGAAAGGTCTATGGGGTGATTAACATATTTTATTAGAGATGTCTCCAAGTTGATGTCATGTCTAGTATTCAAAAAATGAAAAGCCACTGCTGATTTTTCTGTTTCACCATTTTTAATGTTTCTTAGATGTTCTTTAGTTCTGATGTTAATATTTCTTTTTGTTTTTCCTATATAAATTTTAGGGCAAGTTTAACATTTGATCTCATAGATTCCTGCTTTTCTTTGGTAGTGATTGAATTTTTGGGAGGGCCTTTTAACAAATTTCTGATATTAAACCTAATTTGAGGTGCAAGAGTTATGTTGTGTTTTGAGAAGATTTTTTGAAATTTTTTATAGGCTGATGGGTGGAAGGTGAATTTTTTAAAAAGTTTTTTCTCTTTTTCTCCTGTAGGTTCTAGGGTGGTGGTTTCTTTTATTTTCTTAGCTTTGTTGAGTCTGTTAACTGTTTTGTCTACTAAATTTGGGTTGAAACCATTGGACATTTTTTTATGTGTAGGTATTCTTCTTGATAATCTTCTCTGTTTAGTGGAAAGTTGATCATCCGAAAGATTAAACTGTTGAAAATGGCATGTTGGTGTTGTTTTGGGTTGAAACTGTTGTTCTTAATGTAATTATCTGTGTGTGTCGGTTTCCTGTAAATACCAAAAGTGAGTTTGTTGTTCATTTTTTTGATCTTGATGTCCAAAAAGGGAAGTGCACCATCCTCTTCTGTTTCCAATGTAAATTTTATAGCTGGATTTTGTTTATTCAAAAGTCTAAGACCATCTTGTATGAGAGGTACTATTGCAAAAATGTTGTCAACATAGTGATACCACACTTTGAAATAATTTGGAAAAGTTTTTGTGATATGTGTTTTAAAAGCACTCATAAATAAATCTGCCAAGAAGGGAGACAATGGGTTGCCCATAGCTAGGCCCGTTTTTTGTTTATAGATCTGTCCATTAAAGCTGAAAAAATTTTGACTGATACAATTTCTGTAAGTTGTGAAAGTTCTTCTATTTCTTCAGATGTTATTTGTATTGATTCCAGCCATTTTTTGAGAAGTGGAATAAGCTCATTGGTAGGTATACTTGGATATAAAGAAATGACGTCAAAGGAAACTAAAGCATCTGTAGAGTTGATCTTTGTGTCCTTCAGGAGATTTAACAATTCAAACGAGTTTTTGATACTTAAATTTTCAAATTTTGTGAAGGATCTGAAGATTTGAACCAGCCATTTTGATAGTTGGTAAGTGGGTGCATCAATGTTATTAATTATTGGTCTGAGGGTAATTTCAGGTTTATGTATTTTGGGTAAACCAATATATGTATGGTGTTTTTGGACTGTATTTTATTGTTCAATTTATCTCTTTTAGTCATGATTTTACTGTTTTTAATTGCTAATTCCACAGATTTGCATGCTTTCTTTAATGGATTGTTTTCTAGTTTATTATTGGGCAAATTATATATCGCTATTTCAATGTCCGCGATATAGTTTTCAATGTTTTTTGTGTAATCTACACATGTTTTTAGGCCTTTGTTTAGAAAATCTATTTCTTTCTCCATGAAGTTGCATGTGGATAGATTCGTCGGAGAAAGAGGAAACCACTACAACTTACACTAATCGAGTATCAGCTGATAGGAGCAAGAGCTCTTGAAACATGTCCTGTGAATAAACAGTGTGAGTGAAGCAATGTGTCAATATCTTCTCGATTCACTTTTGTACTAATTTGTGCTTCACTGTCCCTACGCTTCTTTCAAGTTTATACTTTGATCTCAATGGTTGTTCCAAAAGAGTGCTGCTGTCGCTAAATTTTCCATCTGTTTGCATTTTATGCATCAGAGGCATTCTTTGCTGTCAGCAGTATAAGAAGGAATATATTATGTTTAAATATTAATGCAATGTAAGCAGTGCTTCTCTTATGAATGGAGATGTAATGCTGATTATTTAATGAAAAATCAAATACTGAAAGCTTCCAAAATATGTCAAAATACTCAATGCTGAAAACTACTTTGTATTTAAAAGAAAATATTGATATATATTTTTATAAAATAATATTTCTTACTGTTAATTCTGAGGGTTATGATAGAAAAAACCAGAGGAATTGCTGTTAACTGTCTGGATTTGTTTCAATGTATATTGCTTTGCATCCATTAAGAGCAGGCATTGTGAAACTTTCATCCTTGTACACTGTCCATTGCTTTCGAAATCTGCAATATCTGTAGATAACAACAGAAGTGGATCTAGTTACACTAGAACATCTTGGAGGCTAGCAATCTCATTTTGTTGTTGAAAGATACACTGAAGGCTCAATGGAAAGAAGACAAGGGAGAAATCTTCACTTTCGTGTTGTAAAATTAATCTTTAATTTTTATGATAACTTTCTGATAAGATGCTAACTTATATTTGTTTTCAAATGATGAAAAGTTTTGTGAAAATACTGGTATTGTTTGAGATGAACATAAAAACTGCTGATTTGTATTTCTTGTTTTATGATTAACTTTTTTTAAACCTATTTTAAGTTGGTATGACTGGTCAATGCCATCTGGGTTCTGTTTGTTAAACATTTAAATCTATTTTATTGCTTAGGGCACTAAAGTACTATTTTGAGCATGTTGACCATTTCAAAAGAGCTGTTTAACAGAACACGTATGAAAGTTAAATCTTTAAATCACACAAAATGCTGTCATCTGTTGAATGTTATTATGTTAAGGAAAACAGCAATGGTGTTGATAACCTATTTTAGCTCCATTAATGTGATATCATATGCATAATAAATGGAAGTATTATCATTTCAGAATCAACAGAAAATTAAATTTATAATTTCATTTTTACTTATAATTAAATAAGAGTTATAAAATATTTAAAATTGTATTGCATTTTAATTTATTTAATCTATACAGTCAGCCTTACCGAATGGCTATTTTCTTAATGAAATGCCCATTTTTGGTAAAGATTTGCATTCGGGAGCGTTCATTGCCCCGATCACATACTACAAATTTTCCAGTGTTTCTCATCACTGCAACTTTTCTTGGATACCATAGCTGCCCTTCTTCCTTTCCTGGAATTCCAAACTGAAACTTGAATGTACCAGTTTTTTCAAACACCTGTAAAGAAAACAAAAGTTTTAATTAACTTATGTTTTGAGTATTTAGTAACAGTAACGTCAAATTATTTAATAAACTTTGGTAGTTTGTCTTTTCACATTACATCAATTTTTAAGTTTTGGGGATTAGCATACCAACAGAAAAACTATAGTGTTATTAAAATGAGATGGAACCAGTATAAATAGAAAAATGTATTTAATTAACAAAACTATAAATTGAACAAAATGTCTTCAGCGTTGATGGATAATACAACAGGCAGAAATCAGGGTTATCTATGAGCAATCCAGCTCCACCTTTTTTTTGACAAATCTATTTATAAGTTCATTTAAAACACACAAAAATTACTTGGTAATATATATATATATATATATATATATATATATATATATATATATATATATATATATATATATATATATTGATCACATCTTTCAGTAGATCCAAATAGATATTTAGATGATACATTAAAACTACTCAATCTGCAGAAAAAAATTAAAAAGAAAAAAGCCAATGGAACGACTTTTTGTTGGACTTATAGGTCATCAGGAATGACACAAAAATAAAATTTTGAATTTACTGGAAGCCAATCCAGTCTAAACCATTATACAGAGTGTGACAGAAACAGTGACCATTTTGCACATGTTATTTGAGCATGAAAAAATAAAAGTACTTCCAGTTACTGGATGCTTTTCAAAAGAACACTTCATATGATTAATTACACAAATCAGTTTTTATAAATTACATCCTTCAGGTGTTCACCATTGTTAGCAATGCAATCTTTGGCACAAACACTTGCCATAACTCTACCGAGAGTCTCACCTGTTATGGCCCTTATTTCGGCATGAATGTTGCTTTTTCAACTTTTCAGTGGTTATAGTTAATTGAATAAAATTAATCATTTCTTCACACTAGCCGTATATAGGCTAAGGTTTTTGATAGAGTCAACATGAACAATTCAATGCCATGGCCGGGATTTGAACCATGGATCTCCTGGTTTCCGTCCAGTCGCTCTAACCCAATGAGCTACCATGGCCAACGTGCCATCCTGATGATACGAGTCAAATGGCGAGTTTAATGTATGGGTGTAAGGGATAGTAATGCGCCTCTTATAGCCTCTCCTATCCAAATCCCATCCTCTTCCTGCCCGTGGTGCACCCTGCTTTAGCAGATGAGGCTCTGGAGACCGAGCTACAGCGGTATAACTGTTCCATCAAAATGGAGGAAATGCCATTTATAAATTTACTGCTGACCTGTCATGGCAGTAGGAACGTCCTTCATCTGGCAAATGAAGGAAAGGCTGGTGATATAATGATTTGCCAAGCCTGATCCGGCGGATCCGTAGACCAACGACAGGTGTGTTCCCTCCACAATATGAGGGTTAAGAAGGAACGATTCAACTGCCTACTTATAGAAAAGAGGTGTCCATAAGAAACATTGAAACCTGCTCAATAAACTATGTTTGTCTCCTTCTACAAAACAATCCGGAGTAATAGTCCCCCGTTCGGATCTCCGGGTGGGGACTGTATTTGGAGATTTGAACATACTACAATGGAATGCAACAGAATTAAGTCTCTCTGAAATGTTAAGCACTTACAAATGCTGATGTACTGATTGCTTTGGATTTTGCTAGAAAGCAGCTCTTATCATTCAATGTTCTCAGAGGTGCAAACTGTATGTAGCCCACCTGAGGGTGTTTTGTTTGTTGCAGATAATTTTGCTCTGAACTGCTGGACCCATCTTGTAATTGTCTTTCATGACGGAGCTTTATCATTCCGATCAATGTAAAACTGTTGCCGAAATAAATGCAGCATTAGTACAACACTATCCTACATTTGAAAAATATTTCAACTATAAATGGACAATGTTCGTTTGAGCACACTCCACACTGAGTGATAATGCTTTGAAGTGCGCTATGCACTGATACCAACATCAACTCTCTAGGAAGCTGGGTCCAACAATGGTGTGCTATTTAAAATGGGTCATCCTGTTGCACGCTGTATATGACAATCACAGCTATAGCCCACTTAGTCTAAACATGCAATAATAAACAGTGTTACACACAGACTAGTCAACATACCCAATGATATAGTAGAATACAAGGAATAGGCATACTTCACACAGTAGAAGAAAATGGATAAACAAAACAATCTATATTTTGACATTGTTCTCCTCTGTATTTTACATTATACTGAACTAAATAAAAGTATTCAATAAGATTAAAAAAGTTAAATTAAAGAAAACTAAGGAAGCTAGCACATTCACCACAGAAAAAGAAAGTAACAGCACATTCAAGGTTTTACCTCCCATTCATTTAGCAAATTTGAAAGAACAAAATACCTTCTTGACACCAATACATATTTGTTAATATAATTGTTAATAGCAATTTTTAATTTCTTTATTCCTTATATCGAGATTTAACTGTATTGGAACACCACAGTGAAGCGAAAAATTATTAATTTTTAGATGATTCGTATTTATTACACATCTGCTTCACTTTCGTACCTATTTTGAGGACATGTTTCGCAAATCATCGTTTGCATCTACGGCTCTTATGCGACTCCCATAAGTTGCACAAGAGCCGTAGATGCAAACGATGATTTGCGAAACATGTCCTCAATATAGGTACGAAAGTGAAGCAGATGTGTAATAAATACGACTCATCTAAAAATTAATAATCTTTATTCCTTATTTATTTTAAGTAGAAGAAGCATTGCATTCTACCCAAAAGCTTGATCAGAGAATTTTACCTAAATAAGGCTGGTTGACAACTTGAGAGCAGCAACCAAATGGAAATGAGAATGGCAAGCAAAGCAGTGTAAAAGACTTTGGTTCACATTAACCTGTTAATGAGTGCAAATGGTATCAGTGATACTGGGATTATCCATTACAATTTAACACACCTGGTAATCCGACAGACCTTAATTAGTAATCATCACCATGAATGTTTCAAGTCTTATAAACATAATTTGGGTTAGTAAACATCAAAACTTGATAGAATAAATGTTATCTAATGCAGATAAATTACCATTTCCAATGTCTCTAATTGGACCAAGCTTTCATGCTTTTATTGGTGAACATTAAAGCTGTTTATTTTTATTTTACAGTGATTTCTGTTTTACTTTTAAAACACTAGCCAGTTTTTAGTTGCTCATGCACAACTACAGATGGGCCCTTCACTAGAAAAACACTCAATGGCTCTGGAGCTTTCAGAATCTGAGATTAGGGAGACAGATAAATACTAGAATTTCTTTCAGTTTCAAGTTTCCAGCCCGTGACTAAAGAAAACTGTGGCTGTTTCATATCATGGCTGCAAAGAATAATCTCTATTATTCTCTAATATTCACCACATATGTAATATGCTGTGCTTGAGCATGAAAATTTAAAACTTGGCCAAGTGTTCTTTCTTATTCTCAGTTGTTTAGTCAGGTTATATAGGTTTCAAGGCTCCCTGAATAAAAAAAATAGCAGCACTTCTGTCAACACATAACCAATGAAAAGACAAATTTGGTATTTAAATTCAGCATCTTCCAAGGATATATGACCAAGGTTTTCATTAAAATCCTGCCTCATCACAAACTATCATTTACACGGAGAATGTTTATTACTTTTGATTTTCTCAAAGGATTAACAAAAGGGCTTATATAATTATGATTAAAATATTTACAGCATTTTCATGGCAAATAGAACGTTTATCTCGAATATTTTTGGAGAACAGCCTGTGAAGCTCTCATCATTCTGAATAACTTTTAATAATTTGTAAGGTAATGGAAACCTGAATTGTAATATTTTTCTCCCCACAAAAACATTTTTGGTATTTATGTCTATGTGATACTGTTGATTCATTTTGAACCTTTCGATGAAAATATTTAACCATTATTCAATCATATTCAAACTGCAGTAGATTATGATCAGAGATGACAAGAATTTCAGTTTAGATCTGAGAGAAGTTTGTTGGTATGACAAATGAACAAATTGAGGTATAAGTCTTGAATGAACATGACAAATCTCTTAAAATGCAGGAAGACATATTTCTTATACTCTTAAAGCAAATATAGATTACAATGCAGATTTGGTCTTCTTAGAGGATATTGTCAATCTTTTTTACTTGCTATTTGTTTGGTTGGATTAGTACTGTGTTACCACTATATCAATGGCCATAAGGTTTCATGAGAGTAAAAAAATGTATACAGAGTGTAAACTGTTGAAATACACCAGAACCCAACTGTGAAAACTCAATTTAGTTGGAGAGAGGTTGAAAATGGAATCAATGGCCTTTGAAACTAGTCCCTCGATAATATAAAAAAGTGACGAGTGTCAATAAACCAACTACAAATATTAAATTTTAGATGAGTTGTATTTCTTACACATCTGCTTCACTTTATGATTATCTTGCAGGTTGAATTTAAAGCAAATATTATTCATAAAAATGTTTCACATGGAAATTTATTTGGAATTATGTTAGTGCTTATAATAAATGTTCCATTCGTTGAACTGCTGTTTATACAACACAGTTTTGCAGTAAATACGCAATCATATTTAAATGCATATTTTTATAATCTGGTATGGTGGTTAATATATAACCTCCAAATTCAAAGATCCAGGTTTGATTCGTAGCTGGAGGGTAGGAATCTCTCTTTAATCAGGATAATTAAGGAGTGTTTTTTCAAAACTCGATATATGCAACACATGCTGTTTTTTATAGGATGAGTTTTTCTATTTTCATTTAGATACATATGTTTCGATAGGTTGATTTTTATCTGATTTCAAGATCTTATAAAAATTGTTGATAAAATATAACATTAAATTTTTTTATGGTATATAAAAGTTTGATTTATTGTTTCTTGTCAGCTATTTTGTCTTTTTCACTTCCATGATGCGTTCTAATTTTGTTCTGGAAATATTTTTAATTGCTTTGCTCTTTATTACATATTTGCATTGTTGTATAGTACATATTTTACAAGTATTGTTATACTGCACTGTTTTAATTAATACTTTATTAGGAATACAAAAACAATATTATAAATACAGTAGCATAATACAATAACAATTTTACAGTTTTATATAATTAATAAATATTATTACAATTATATATATAGTTAATAAATTGCTTGAAATGTTTATAAAATAGGATCTTTATCTTTAGGAGACCTAAACCTTTTCTTTCTTCACAGAATCTCGAACATTTTATTCATGGTGAAATCTGAAGGCAAATAACCTCTCAAAGACTTCCTCCTGCCAGGGTGGCTCTCTCTGCTTTTTATTTCGTTATATCATCCTTAATGGCAATAGTTAGGGCGTTATGCTCCTTTCCTGTTCTGTTCCCTCCTCTTCTTTCCTTACCAACTTTCCTCCTTCATGAAACCTACTTGCTATGTAGGATAATCTATCCATTGACATGCCAGAAACTTCCTGAAAAGTGACAGCACAAACAGGCTATATTTTGCCATTCATTTTCCTAATGTTATACTTCACTGTCCTCTTCATTTTGCATTCTTGTGTTCACTATTATGCGCTGAGGTGAAGAAATATTCAAAAAATTTTAACAGAAACTTATCCTGGTCTGGTTTATTTAATGATATCAAATGATGGTGGACTGGTAATAGTCATAGCAGTTCAGCATCTTTGCATTCCTTCCTGAAACCTCCCATGAGTGCTTTTAATTAAAGGTTCCATTTCACGCCTTTTAATTTGCATTTGCAGTCAAGGTAATCTCTTCTTGAATAACGATTTTCTCCCTCCAGAACATTCTTTGCCTTGTATGCAGTTATAAGAAATCACAAGAATCATTCATTTTTATTTCACTTGCAGTGATTCTATGCACACTAACACAACAGTATCAGGTGAATACTAACTGAAAGTTGTAGCTGCTGACTACAATGAAGTCTGCATCACTGTTTCCCGCTGGTAAATATTATTACAACAATGAGTAACAAGATATACAGCAATATGACATGCCAGTCTAGTCCATTATTACCAATACTGTGCTAGGGAAAGAGAGCTACGACATTTGAGTAATTTTATTGCATTTATTAACTTTTTTTTTAACTCAGAGTGCATATATCGGGTTTCGCTAAAACCTTGTGATTTTAAGCGCTTATATATGAGGCATTATTAGACTTTTGCTAAAACTGGGTTCAGAGGTTGGTGCAAAAGGTTAACATTATGCCAGTACTATGCCAAACTATATTTAGAAAATTTTGCATTTATTGAGTTTGAAAAGAAAAGAAAAGAAAAAAAAAACCTCCTCAATTCCTCTTTCTCCTGAGAGTCTGGAATTATGAATTAGAATGAGAATATAATGTAATAACCAAAAGTAGTACCAACACATAGATACATTAACTATAAGAAGTGAACTATTGCTGATATGCAATTGTTCCAAAGTAAAAAGTCACCGATATGACCTATTCTGCAAACCTGTTTATGCAACATTTTGTCAATGGGCAGCTCTTGTATATGAACACAGGAGTAAGCAAATGCCTAAAACAATTTTAGATTAAGTTACTTTGTGATGCTAAATACTGCAAACAACATATTTACCAAATGGGTTGAAACTAGCATTTTCCATTCTAACATTGGCAGTACTTCAGTTAAGTGTAATGTCAAACACTCTCAAATTAGTATGGACACCTTATTAAGAACAGTACCATTAATTTCTATAATAAACAAGGCTATGTTGCTGGTTTCAGGTTGTTTTTTTATTATTTATTTATTTTTTTTAATTTACGTCCTCCAATGTTAAGTCATATCGGACAATGGATGAAATGGGTGAAGTGATGTTCAAATGAGCCCAAGGTCCACAGAGCTTAGAGTTACCCAACATTCATCTTTCAGGATAATGGAAAACCCCAGAAAAACCTTATCCAGGTAACTCACTCTGACCAAGATTTGAACTGGGACCTCTTGAACGTGAAGCAGACACGCTACCATCTACACTACCGAGGCAGACATTTCAGCTTTGCTAGATTAAAAGCCAAGAGCCACAGCTTACAGTGCTGGGTATGACTCAGACAGCAAAGGCTGAATGTTGTCTGCTAGCAGCAATTCCTCCTTCTGTTTCTGTGCATTTTGGGCTATGTTGCTAACTCACTTGTAATTGGAGCACATGGCATCAGTTGCTATTTGTTTCATTACCAGTAAAGTTGGTTTCTGTTGTACATGTGTAATTTGCTACAAAGTACTGTTTTAGTTTTCTTATCTTTATTTTCGTAATTTGACTAGTGGTTAATCACAACTATAGACATCAGATTTTACTAGAGTCAAAGTATGAACTTATATTCAAACTATAGGTGAGGGAGCCCTTCTTTTGAAAACAGTGATGGTTAGAGTTTGTGATGTTCTGAAGGTGGAAAAAACAGTTATTAAAGCATGATGATGACATGCACGTTATTTCATGAACCATTTGTTTACATTTTCAGTTTGTGTCAATATTAACATGTAACAAAGCATATATGAAGTAATATAAAAATTAGTGGAGCATGAAGTGTAGGTTAAACTCAAAATTAAATTCTAATTTATGAAGTCTGTATATCATGAAAACTGAAGTTATTTTTGGGCAAATATTTCTCATATGTAAAGTAAAATGAATAAAAGAGCATATATAGGCATATACAGGATATCTGTGAATGCGATGGGCACAGCTATCATATTATCAGAATTATATCACGATCATCAATGTGAACCTATTAACTATGCACAGTTTACAGAGAAACTGAACAGAGAAAGAAGGGGGGGAAAGCTTAAAATTCACTCATACCTGTATACGGTGATTATTTGTGTCAGCCACTATTATATCTTCTTCTGTACCCAAACAAAATCCATGTGGTGAATTGAACTGCCCTTTGCTTGGACCCAATTGACCATATTTGCAGCGAATTTGCATTGGAGTAAGTTTACCAGTTGCAGCACGTGGATGATGGAATGTTCCTGCTGGACCTCCACCAGTTCCTCCTCCATTTACACCTCCGCCATTGCCACTGCCACCGCCACTGCCACTGCCGCCACCACCACCTCCTCCTCCTCCGCCTATTACTGGTATATTGTGCATATTTTCATTCAAAATCTCATCTAGAAAAAGAAAAAATTTCAGCATTAAGAACTGATAACAATATTGCACAGAAGTTAAAGAAAAGGACTTATTATTAAAAAGGGTATCATAATTGCTTGAATGTAAAGCCAAAATAACGGTCCCCATTAATTATTAGTTTATCTTAGTTGGAAACAATTTTACAAAGCTTCCAGAATTAGTTTCACCTGTTCATTTATTTTCAAATTTTGTTAACATTATGAATCAGTGAAAATGTGAATAGGTACTTAAAACATCAAATTTGGTTTTTAATTCCAAAAGTGTTTGAATATTTCAGGTTGATAAGCTTGTGCTCTTTTTTAGCCCTATAGCAAAATCCTTTGGTAGCTTGAAGTACAAGTCCGCTGCTCTTCAAACTCATAACTGTAATACTTTCTTCTTCAAAATGACAAATGTTATATACCACTCAATTCACAAGAATCATCTCATTCTTTGCTAATTATATAAACATACCACCTCGTTTTGTTTACTTTTGTGTATTCACCTACAAAAATATACATTTTGAGGCCACAAATATGAATAAAAAAACTCCATCTCTAAGTACCCCTTAAAGGAATATTTTTTGAAAATTTTGATTTTCTAAAAAATGTTTCTAATAGCTAATTAAAACACTATATATTGAAATACTTTCATGACGAACTAAATGTCGTATTTTGAATTTTCTAGGAATTGCCTCTGAAGTTCTCTTCATTCTAAATGATCTTTGCATATCTGATACACCGCACACAATTTCAGTGCCTATAAATCCGCTCCCTACTTATAAGGAAATAATAAAACTATTTTTACAAACGATAACAAAAACTTTTGATTAACAAAAGTAGATAGAAAAAGAAGCATTTTTAGGAACAGTTTGTGCAAGGAGTGAGTAGAGAAAGTTATGTTAATATTTAGTTAATTAGAGTCAGCTGAAAAATTCAATGCCGCGGCCAGGATTTGAACCACGGATTTCCTGGTTTCCGTACTCAGCATTGCCACCGGATTACCCCCTCTCTTTTAATATATCCCTCTCTCTCGCACATGCCCTAGAGAGTGTATATGTCCTTGGCACTAGTCATAAGAGAATTCAAACTGAGTTCTCCGAACTTTTATAATAATGCAGTTATTAAAATCAAAATTGGAAAAAGCATATTCACATGTTTTAAATGCTGTAATTTTAATTTATGAAATACTATTTTTCTAATGCAATGGAACTGCCAGCTGATTTATATAGCTGTGAATGTCACTTACATCAACAGAATTTGCCACTGTCACTGTCTTCGTCGTCTGAGTTTCACAAATTTATAATAGGTTCCAAAATCTTGTTACATGCTTTTCTTTTTTCCAAAAGTTGTATTCTTGTGGTTTTTCTGAACGTCTCATGTAGTTTTCCTAGTCTTGTTGTGTTACCTTGTCAATTTCTTCATGAATAAGTCGTTCAACACCAGTGAGTTTAAATGTATTATTTCTGTTTGCAAAAGCCCCCCCACCCATTTTATTTCAGCCCACACTAACTCAATTGAATTATATTGTTAAAGGGACAGGAGATTATATTGTGTCTCATTTCCATTACAAGTTGATCCAGCTGATAGATAACAGTTTTTAAATGGAAGAACTATGAATAATACTGATTTGAACTCAGGGTAAATAGGTTACAAACCAATTCATAAACATAAACATGTGGCGATCAGATTCTGCAGACACAGTATTCTACAGGCTACCAGGAAGTGTACTGCTTGCTCTCTCTTGAATTTCAGAACCACTTTGGCTTGTTCAAAATAATTCGTTTAGCACATCATGTCAAATGTTTACATTTCAGTTTTAAATAATTAAAAATACATGTACATACATACATATTGGGACTTTGTGGGTTCGTAAGATTAGAAGTTCAGTTTGCAAAAATTCAAAATGCTCTTTATTTCTGTAAAAAGGCTCTTGTACAATTCTGATCTCAGCAGAATGACGTAACACACACCAATACAGTCTGTCATGGCTTCTGCACACATAAATAAACCAAATAATTTGCTTTCAAATCACTACACGTTTATCAGTTCTCAACTCGCAACTCAATAATTTAAATGTCTACACATACGATAAACAGCCTGCTGGTGAAACTTCCTGAAGCTTCATGGACCCTTGCGATGGCGAGGGAATTGTTCAAATGTTTCTCTAGCTCTTCCTCTTCCCGCCCCCTCTTTCCTTGCAAATGATTAGCGCTGCACACCTGCGCTGGCCGGTCTGAGGGTGTGGCTTGGGCGCTATCTGTCTCTTTCACTCCCCGCTTCTATCTCTCTTGGTTTTCGTCTATAATGCCTCACGACAATATCAACCAATTATGGTCATTACAGTACATATGTCGTCATGTGTCATAATACAACTTGAATTTAAGTTAGTTGATGGAAATTAAACATTTCTTCTCACAACAAACCGTGTATATTGAATACAAGAGCCATTAGTGGTTTAATGGGAATATATGAGTCAATTGGAGAATTTAATGTCAGGACGGTACGTTGGCCACAGTAGCTCAATGGGTATGAGCGACTGGACAGAAACCAGAAGATCTGTGGTTCAAATCCTGGCCATGGCATTGAATTTTTCACGTTGACTATCAAAACTCTTAGCCTATATACGGCTAGTGAGAAGAAATGATTAATTTCCATCAATTAATCATTTATGATTAATTTATGATGGAGCCTGGGATTTAAGTACTTACAATACTAAGTCGCCACAAATGGTGTATCTTGAATACGAGGGCCCCTAGTGGTTTACAGGGAAAATATGAGTCAATTGGAGAATTTAATGTCAGAATAGCTCAATGGATAAGAGCGCCTGGACGGAAACGAGGAGATCCGTGGTTCAAATCCCAGCCACGGCATTGAAATTTTCACGCTGACACTATCTAATAAACTTGAATTTATTTATACAACTTGTTATTTACAATATTTTATCTACATTACATAAATGTTTGTGTCATAATGGTATTTTATACAAATATAGCTATTTGTAACAAAAAACTTCACTTATCTTAAGAAAATGTCAATTTTTCTTATTATTGAATTAGTTGAAATTGATTTCACGAATCCTTGCTCGCATCCTCAGTTAGTGTTGACTGAGGACGCGAGCAAGGATTCGTGAAATCAATTTCGACTAATTCAACTAATAAGAAAAATTGACATTTTCTTAAGTGAAGTTTTTTGTTACAAATTATTTGTATAATACTTATTGCTTCACTGTAACTAGCTTCATTTTCTACATAATTATTGGTATTATATTTATTTGTATTATGAAAACTATTTGAGCAAATAAATAAATATTACTTCTTTTCTCATGGATAACTTTTTGCAAAAATTTAATAGTGCAATTAGCACAAATAGTATTTATTAGAGAAGGATTCACTTGGCGCTTGTTACATCTCACTTAAGGGGATTGCAATATCACAACACTGCAGGACTTCGATTGGTTGCTGGCTTGGTAGTTTTCAAGGACAAACATAATCCCATTTGAAAAAATACAGTAGCAACACATCAGATTTTCTTGATATTAACAATGGAATGATTTGTAATCCATTCAACAATTTGTTCATTAAATCTTTTGTTCATTAAATTTGTAAAGACCATTTGTAGTTCTTTATAGGATGTTTTTGTACGTAATTTATAAAATTGTTTTCTTTCCTGCACTCTGCATATTTGCACTATTCTATTCATAACTAGAGTTAGCTACAGAGGTACCTCAGAAAAACTTCACTCTTGACTCCCAATAGTGAGTCATAGTTGCTTTTATTCACACACACTCTGACCTTTCACTCACTGCCTGAGGACATCTTCTGCTTATATACAGAGTCAAAGCTTGGGTTACAGAGAGCAGTGATGAAGCAACAAAAGAGCAGAGAATTTCTCCAGAAAAAAATTGATGTGGTTTTGGCTGCCCACCTGGTAAGAGCAGGTAGGTTAGCAGCTTGGAATAGATAACATTAGCTGAGTCAAGGTCAAATTTATTAAGCATTATCTCTATTCCAAGAGCAAGTTTATTGCAAATTGAAGGAAATATTACAAACACAGTGGACCAGATGTAGCAGCAGAGAGGAAGCAGTATGCAGTGCTGGACAACTTAACCTCTAGCACTGATAGAATGCTTCAGTCAGAGCAGCTAGGTGCACCTTTTTTCAGAACAAATACAACAAGAGTAAGAAGAAAAGGTAAAGGTTGTGAAAGTTGGATTTTAGCAATGTGGAAGAATGTGAAGAGGGATAAATGGAGGCTTTTTTTTTAACAAAATGTTGAGTAAGGTGCATGCTAGCACTAGCTAAAACCTGGTTAGAGAGTAATGAGTGCCTTAAGGATAAGTAAAAATATTAAGGGTAGAATTTAAGGAGGCCTGGGTTGCCAAGGAAAGCAAACAATAAGAAGTGTGGTATCAATGAGAATATGTTGGTGGTAATGCAAGAATGAGGTTTATGCATAGGCATAATATTTAACATACCTGAAAATTCCAGTTTTCATAACCCTGAACTTTTTTAAGTAGAAAAGGAGCTATTAGATATAAAAACAAAATTTCCATTGGTTGATTTTATACCTTTTGGGGATTTGCAACGTTGTTTGGGAAGAGATGGATCCAGTAAAATGTGGATAACATACACTAAGTACAAGGCTGTGAATGAAAAAGGGTTGAAATTAATTCAGTTCTGTGAAAACAATAGTTTTGTAATGTTGAATGGATGTTGGGGAGATGACTTTCTGTGTACCAGTGTTTGGGACAGAGCTTCATAGAATATGTACTGTGCAGTGACAGCACTTTATGCATGAATTTAAACAAACAGGATTGGAACAAGTGAGCATTTCAATTACGTCTTGTTACACTTATGAATATTTAGAAAAGAGAGGAAGATAATATGTTTGATCCTGGTATTAAAATAGTTATAAATGGATTCCTGGAAGAAGGGAGGGAAGATCTGTACAAAGCAAACATTATTTAAAAATTGGTCCCACTTTAAAGCATTCAGTTAATTAGCCTTGTTTAACTTACCTTGCATTGAATGCACACAACTAATTTTACAAAACATACCTATTAATGAACTTAGAATGTTTCCATTATAACTTTTTGCACTGATGTTAATGCCTACACACATTTATTGCACTTAACACTTCACCCACTTAAAGGTATTTCAAGATTTAAATAGTGATCCCCATTATTGTCAGTTACTTGAATTTTTCTGCATTTTTTTAAAGTGATTTTTTAATATATCGAGATTCAACTGTATTGGAACACCACAGTGAAGCGAAAAATTATTAAATTTTAGATGAGTCGCATTTTTTACACATCTGCTTCACTTTCGTACCTATTTTGAGGACATGTTTCGCAAATCTTCGTTTGCATCTACGGCTCTTGTGCGACTGACGCTAGATCCAGCGGTGTGGGTAATTCTGGGGTTGTTGCTGCCATCTGTTGATTTAGTGATGAACTGAAATGTGGGATTCTCTTTTGAAATCCCGCTAGAAGAGAATCCCACATTTCAGTTCATCACTAAATCAACAGATGGCAGCAACAACCCCAGAATTACCCACACCGCTGGATCTAGCGTCAGTCGCACAAGAGCCGTAGATGCAAACGAAGATTTGCGAAACATGTCCTCAAAATAGGTACGAAAGTGAAGCAGATGTGTAAAAAATGCGACTCATCTAAAATTTAATGATTTTTTAATGTTTTTGCCACACATCAGCAATACTCCCCTCTTCCTGTAGTTCCCCACACACTATTAGATTGTCATCAAAATGCATAAAGGTATGAACATTTGCACCCTCTCATAGAGCTAGTTCATTTACAGGTACACTTTCATCACTATCGGTACCAAGACCATCCTTAAGATACCAGAGTTTAACAAACAGTATTTGATTGCAAAAGGTGACACCTTTTCCAATCAGTCAAATTCCATGGCTAAGTAAGTTAACGGTGAGATTTGAATTTCCTGCATCAAACAGTGTTATTAAGTGTTGAACCAGCATTTTTATATAAAGAAATTTGAAATTTGCAATGATGCTCGAAGCAAGTGGCTGTAAACGGCTGGTAATTAGAGGAAAAAATTTAACTCAAAATATTTTTCAAAATTATTTGAGGTGAATGTGCTGCATATTGATCCATATACAGATGGATTTTATTCTGTTTCTTTTTCATTCAAATGTCCACTTTCTTTAACCACTGTTCCATTAAAATCATATTCTGTAGGTTTCGTTTTGTCGCCATTAAAATACCGTAATTCCCAGATTTTCCTTCAGAAGAGGGAGAAGTGATCCGACTGCATTGGTAGCAAAAAGAACTGTTACGCGAACTGCACTTTCCTTCCCTCTGTGGTATGAGTCACCTTTTCAGCTAATTACTTGCACGGAATGAGGCTGTAGAACAGGCCAGTCTCATCACAGTTGTCAATATTTCATAATTTTAGCTAATTCTATTGCTTTTACTTTCATCATAAATTGGTTAAGTCGGCTCGTTTCTGTTAGAACCATGTGAAAAGTGCCATTTCCAAATCAGCATACCTCCCTACCTGCTAACATGTGTTTAGTTGACTTTATAAAAAAAAACTCACCCAAAATAGCATTTGTTACGGATGACTGTAAATTGGAATAAACAATTTCTAAGTCTGAAGCAATTTCAGTTTCGGTTTTGTGTCTACTGAGTGCCACCTCTTGTATGAATTTTACACTCTGATCTAGAGTATATTTCCTTTTTCTTTTCTGCTTGACTGATTAAAAGCAACTGAAAACTGAAAAACAAAACTGCTCTCACCAGATATCAAAAGTTGCCTTTACTTATAGTTTGTTGCTATCACACTCTTGTGCCGAAAAATGTATGAGTCAACATCTTTGTCTTTTGTTTCTGCGGCTGAATGCCACTCTCTCAGCTTGTGTCTTTGTCAGTGGCAATAAGCAAAATACGTTCCGAGTTTCTTTTCAGATAACATATGCTATGTGCTCATTTAATTATGTAAAACTCAGTTGTATTTCACTGAAATTTAATATGTAACACAGCAAATTAGATATAAATGCATAACATGCAAGGTTCTAATAACAGGTTTCTAAATTTTATTTCTTCCGGAACCCACAAATATTTACACATAAATGCAAATTACTTAGAACTGGGTAACATTTTCATGAATTATAAATATATGGTATTTCAATGAAAATCATTTGAAGCATTTTTTGAGAAAATAAAACTTATTGAATATCTTCCCATGCAATTTGAGATGAGAGAACTTCACCACATCCTTGGAAGACAAACTCAAGTTTTGTATTTATCTGACTTTTTGTTTTAGGTTATGCTGCATAAGCAACAGTTCTTGATTCAGAGAACCTCAAAATATACATTTCAGGATAAATTTTACTTATGGCTCACATATGAGGTACATCCAGAAAGTAAGTTTCAATGACAGTTAAAGAGATTTATTGTAATAATTACATAGATTCACTGGCTACTTTTTAACATAGTCACTACCATTGTGGAGGCATTTTTGTAATGGTGAACCATCAATTGTATGCCCAAGTCATAGGTGTCAGCTGCCAATGAGGTCACTTCATTTTGCATCTCAGCGTTATTACAGAAACATTTTCCTGCCAGAAAACGATTCACAAGACAAAAGAGATGAAAATCACTTGGGATGAGGTCTGGCTATAGGATGGATCTTGAATATCTCCCATTCAGACTTAACTCAACACATTTCATATGATGTTGGCTGTATGGGGTCTTACATTGTCATGCAATAGTGCATGACATCCTGTGTGTCTGATCTTGGAATACCCTTCTTAATTTATGCAATGTTTGAAAATACAGATTCAGCATTTACTGGTTCCCCTTGCTGTAAAAACTTGCACAAGTGGACACCATTTCAATCCCGTAAGACACTGCACATAATTTCTTTGACAGAGATTGTCTGCTTGAATTTGGTCTTCATAGGTGAACCACTATGCCGCCAATGCAATGATTGTTTTTTTGTCTCTGATGTAGCATTTGACACCCATGTTTCATCCTCAGTGACAATAATGTTGAAAACCTTTCTCTGCACACCACTTTAGGAATGTCAATGTTGTGGCCAGACATTTGGTTTTGTATTATGACAGTTGCCTAGACACCCATCTTGCACACACTTTGTGAAAAATTCAATGAGACACAATTTTATGCAACAGTGAGCAAGACATCTGGAGGAATTAACAAGAGAGTTCTGAAATTGTTAAGTACCAGTTCTGCACAATAGCTTACTGCACACTTTCCAACACTACTGACATCACCAAGGATGGTTTACCACAACAGTCTTTGTCATGAATATTGATTTGTCTTTCAGTGAATTGTCTGCACCATCATCTTATCACACATAATGTTGTGTCCATACATGTGACACGACTGATGGTGAATCTCTCCTGGAGACTGCTTCTGAGCATACAGAAATTGGACGATGAACCTCACAGTCAGTAGGAGACAATATCAGATCAGTCATTTTCTAGCACAGCAGTATAACCACTACTGTCACAAAATTGTAACTTTACTGCATTATTCGCATATACTTCCTCTCTACTCCTGCACATTCCTATCTAACGGGTGGTGCCATCTCTGGATGTAATTGTGATTTACTTTTTGGATGCACTTTGTACAACACTTACTCTATTTACTATGGGTAAAAAGTAGCTGAAGTAGTATGACCTGCCCAATGTGTTGCAATTAAAAAGGTGGTCTTAGCTAGGATATCTGAATGAGGAAGTTAATCACCAATTACTAAAAGGGCTTCTTTTCCAGATTAGTTTTAGAACAAATAAACATTTAGTCTTCTGAATTTTCAACCTATTTTTAGATTATATGTAAGCGGAATGTCCACTAGTATAATGCTATCTTCTATGGTTCATGTTTTTGCATACAACTTCACAAAATGTATAATTTACATTATACTTAAACCTAAAAAGCTTAAGGTTATCCTCAACCTTGCTCTTACCTGGCTGAGATAGGATAGGTGATGGGGTTCCAGACAGAGACTGGAAAGGTGCCCCATTCATTGGTGGTATAGAAGTATTTATCTCCAAATTTGGTGAAGGACCCCGTCCCAGCACCAGGTTACTTCCTACAGGTGGGCCACCATTTGCCAGATCTGATAAGATAATGCAAGCAATGTAAGCACTAAGCAAATCTAGCTCTACTTATATGTACAACAGTAATAGCCAAAAATTAATATCAAGCCTTGATGCAATAAAACTTTACCTTAGTGAATATTTCAATGGATAAGAATAGCACATCTAGTGCTGAATCAATCCAAGCAAAAAGCCAATTTACAAGCCTTTTCTTTCTAATAATAAAAAAACAAAGAAATCCCAGGGTTGTTATTTGCAGATGACTTAGTAGTTGGTTCTATATCTGTTGGAGGGCTGAGAAGGGCAATTGAAGCAATAAGTAGTTATTGCCAAAAATGGGGGTTGAGAGTTAACGAAAAGAAAACGAAGATCATGGTTTTTAAGAAAGGTTATAGACTGCGTAAAGATGAGAAATGGAAAATAAATGGAAGAGAATAGAGGTTGTAAAGAGATTTGATTATTTGGGGATAAGATTGAGCTGTAATGGTAAATGGACTGAACAGAAAAAATTGGCTCTAGCAACAGGTAAAATGGTCCTGAGTATTAACAACATGTTTAAGGAAATTACCTGACATTTATGCCCAATGGCATAAATACTGCCATAGTGGAAAATAAGATGCTGCATGGGGCAGAGATATGGGGAGTAGATGAAGCATGGGAAGAGGTGGATGTTATAACAGATCTTTCTGTAAATATATTTTGAGCTTACCTGTAGCTTCACCCAATGGGGCAGCACAATTAGAATTGGGAAGACATTCAACAAGGGTTAAAATTGTCTCAAGGGCATTGAAATATCTATACAGAATTGCTAATTTGGAGGAAAACAATATTATCAAGGAATGTTTTCTTTTGCAGATGAGAAGCAAATGGGGAGAGTCTTGGGCGCAAAAAGGGAACTGATGGAACAGATAGGTATGGGACATATTTGGAGAAATGAGGAGTATTATTACAGGGGCTTTTGGAAAGAGGTAGAATTAAGGCTGGAAGATTTAGAGCGCCAAGTTATATTTACCAGTGTAAGGGAGAAAAAATCATTGAGGATATATAGGAAAATAAAGACAGTGTGGGGGAGGCAGAAGTACATAGATGTGTGTAATAAGTTAGGGCGAGAAGGATTTGCCTGGGCAAGGATAGGAGTTAGAAATTTGAAAGGTATTAGATATGAAAAGGATACAGGGAAATGCCCAATGTGTGGAGAAGAGGATACAGATTGGCATAGTATACTTTATTGCAAACAAAGATATGGAGAGAAAATAAGTTAGGGCGAGAAGGATTTGCCTGGGCAAGGACAGGAGATATGGAGAGAACAAATTTGGCAACAAAAATGGGACAGTTTTAGGGATGGGGGGGAGGTAATAATAATAATAATAAAAAAATGTTATTAGTAAAAGGAGAAAAGAATGTAAGAAATATTGGTGAATATTTGGGAAAGTTAGAGAGAAATGGTTAAGATTGATGAATAAATAACAATTAAGGGCTGGAAAACTAGAACAAGGGATACAAGGGAGAGGAGGGTCATCAATACATGGAAAACCAGGGGTTATGTGTATTGAGACAGAGACTCGAGGCAAGCAGGTAGAAAGGGTATGTTAAATGTGAATAAGCTATTTTGTTATTGTGTGAAAGAAATGTTATAAATGTCAATGTATCAATGAAATTGTATGTAGAAGAAAGATGAGAAATAATTACAAATAATAAAAAAAAATTAAAAAAAAATAATTGCAGATACAATTTTCATAAATTTATATTATCAACCACAAGTACTTTGTGAATGCAAACATTACAGTATACTCCATCCAGCACGAGAAAGGTTACTGATGCAAACAAATGCAAGTGCCAGTGCCACTACATTCATTAAATGAATGAAAATAGTGAACTGCTGTACTGCATGTATTATCACTCATTTGTACTCAAAGTATACAGCCTTAAGATAGTATTTTAATAACGATTTAATTTAAAAATAATTTGGCTAACTATTCTTCATGAAGAATTTAAATTATTAATTGGTATAAAAAAAAATTAATAAAGGTTCAACATTCATCTTTATTTCAAGTTTTTCAATTATTATATATAATAATTTTATAGGTCTTTTCCCTTATGTTTTCTTCTATTATTATCATGGACATGCAATAATCGTGACAAAGTACACAAAAAAAAAAATTACAAATAGCCTTTTAAATTAATCCTAGTCCTGTTTGTTTATTGGAGGAAAGTAGAAGTCAAACTAAATAGGGTGTTATGTTGTGATCATGGCCGAGTGCACAGGTGTAATTACACAATGTGGCAAAGCCCTTATAAGCAGTGAAAACAGATACATTTTGAATATGCTTAACTTTTTATTTGAATGTCATTAAATTAAGATCACAAGCAACTAGTGTATTTACAAATGTTTTGTGACCAACTTGCAGTCAGACTGATTACAAACCTGAATAATTCACTCAAGGAATAACAGCCCTTTTGATTCTAAGCTGGATGTTGTGGTATTATTTGATGACTCTGATTAAACTTAAGAGTTTACTATCATTTCTGCAACCACTCTTGAGCTGCACATTTAGTTTAACAAGTATAGGATTATGTATTTCTTTAATATTCAGTTCTGGTGCATTGAACTATAGCAACACATAAATGTCAATGATGACAAGTCCTTGAACTTCCAAAAATAAACAACTGAGCAGCTGTTGAGTAAGAGGGGAAGCTGCAGCATGCATTTACGAAATTCAAAGCACAGAGTGATGCTATGTACACTGTTTATATTAGGGACCATTCTTCTGCTAGATGGATTATACTCACTTCCTTCAATAATGCTACAACTATATGGAAAATTCTTTAAAGGGACTGGCGAAGTTCTGATAAAGATAAATACCCTTGAATCCATAACTATAAAATAGCTGCCTAATGAATTACAATGAAGAAAATGTTCTGATATCAATTTAATTTATCCAATAAGACAATTATTCAAATTATCCAATAGAAGATTAAGTGGACTCTTACTTGAGCTCTTGGTCCTATGCGTAAAATGTTCAGTAAAGTAAAAAAATTATACGTAAAATATATGAAAATTTCATTTGATCTGCTTCTTTAAACAGATGTGTATTCTTCCTGACTGTACTTGCCCATTACTGAATGTTTGTGCCCATTTATGGCTGTTTAGACACTTGAGGTCACTAGTGATTTAATCAGATTTTAATTGTCATGTTTGACAGGTACAGTTAAGCTCTGATCTGTAAGAAACACTGTACGTCAATTAGCTAAGCATATTCAGTCTGTAACACTAAGTCACAATGTAATGACATTTAATAGTTTGTCATGTCAATTGTGAAAATATATAGCTCAAAAAGCTATGAATACAGCTTTCATAAGGTCATGAACAAACCTCCACTGCCATATATTATATGTACAAATCATAAAGCTTGGTAAGCATAATCGATAAAACACTGAATCATTTTAAAGCCTAAATTCAAGGAATGTGTGCTTGTAAATGTTTTGTAACAGAGTTAGAGCACACTATCATTTTTCAAACCGAGTGGGATAGCGCAGATGGTTTCGTATGTGGCATACTTTTGGAGAGGCCGGGTTCGATTCCTATGGTCAATCAACCTGACCCATGGGCTTTTTGGGGATTTTCCCGGGTTGCTAGGTGAATGCTGGGTAGTTTAATTACATACCCCAAATTTCCTGTCCCTCAATTTCATCTCCATCATCATTTCACATCATCTCTCATCTGGTGGTCTCTTTTAGGGTAGAAGTGTCAGAGGGTGTCTCAGCAGTCGTGACTCCTTGGGTCAACCAAACTCTGTCTCCTCTCACCTCATCCTTCCTCTTGTGGATGCCCCACTTGGAACTTAGGTACAATAAACCATAGGTTTTGGTGCCAAATCCCTCCATAGTAATCCTAATACTAAAATTTTTCAAAAGCTGTGTTCAACTTAGACAAAATTTCGTTTAAAGATTCCTGTTCTAGAACAGCATTGGAATATCACGTATGTTTTTGTTTTTTTTTATTCTTTCCATTTTGAAGTATCGCTTGTTTGCTTGTAGTTTATATCACCATTAATTAAAAAATCTGCACATTATACAGTAGTATATGATTTTTACGCAAGGTGTAGGTAGACAATCTCCTATTTGACACATTAATGTACTCTGTTTACTGATAAAACTTTCAGTTTACAGCATGTATGGAAGCTCCACTTTAAATATGCAGAACTGGCACACAGGCATTAATGGTGCTACCTGAATTGTGGAAAAAGCAGATGTTCTTTATGCTGAGCTTAAGCCAAGGAGATACTTGCCTCATCAAAACAACTCTGCTGCTATATACCAACTGTTGCAAGAAATGGGTACTTTCAGAAAACAATGCAATTGTTTGGGAGTCCTGATTACTGGATTGGTAGAGGAGCATCAAAATCATGTCTAGCACATTTACCAAATTGAAACCAATTAGGTATTTCTCTGGGGATAGTATTTTTTTTAAAGAAATTGTTAGTTATTACAGCAATGCTATCATGCTCCAAACTCAATGGTCACTATTTTGAAGCTTTTTTAAACAATCATACACTTTTCAATTTTTGTTTTCTTTTAGTTTAACTGTGTTTAAGTATTTTAAAAACATGTTTGTATTCCTTAACACTGTTTTAATTTGTCTCAAATAATTTGTATAATGGTGGAGAAAATCTGATCAATTGAGCATTGTTATTGACAATAATTTGTATTCACAGTTGAATCGTTGGTTCAGAAACCCCTCATGTCTATATTTTTGAGTAATTCAGATTTGTTGATAAAACAATATTATTTCATATAGATGCACCTGTGCAACTAAATCCCTCAAGTACACATTAATCTGTGCACTCAATAACTAGCTGAAGTATTTGTTTGGCGCAGAAACCCCTCATGTCCTGGACATGGGGCATTTTTATTCAAATTGCTAGGTTGGCAACGTGTTTTACAGATTTCTGTTGTTTCCTCTTTCTTCCCGCTATTTTGACGGACATCTACAGAAGGTTTTGTAATTATTTTTGAAAATGGCTGATTTAAAAAATTCAAGCCTTAGCTTCCCACAGTCAAGAAATTCAATTTATGGACATTTGTATACCAAACCCACTTATATGTCTGAAGAAAAGTAATGTAAGGACAAAAAACTGTATACTAATGTAACTGTTTTTTATATCTAATGTACTTTCTTACAGAATTAAATGTCAGTTTGAGCAGAAACCCCTCATGTCCAAAATGTTTAATAATGGAACTGAATATGAAACAAAGTCTGCAAACATACAGAAAAGATGTGTTTTCCATGCAATTTACATATGTGAATGTGGATTCTCATTTGTAAGTGTGTATGCAGAGTAGTTCGGTTTTTTGCTTCTCCTGAAAAATCACACCAATTGGACATGAGGGGTTACTACACAAAGCAATTCAGTTGGAGGTTGTTTAAAAAGTTTTGATCTACCAGAGCATATGGATTTAGTTTCATATTGTTTAAATAAAGGTTCACAAGTTGCTAAGTCGGGTGGTAAGCTTGATTATTCAAAAGATTGTACGGATAACTTGAATGTGTTACAAGATACGGGCCATTGTTGACAGACATCTGAACTGGTTAGTATGATAGCTGAGATTGAAATTGGAAAAAAACAGAGTTTTGTGCATTATTAAATGTTTTCACCTGAAGGGCTGAACTATCACACAAGTGAAAAGTGAATTGGATGAAGTTCATGTGTACTCTGCACCAATATTGAAGACCATTTACTTTTGGATCAATGAATTTAAGCAGGGTCATAGAAGCCCCAAAGATGAATTGTGCTCTGGTCGCCCAATTGAGGTCACCACTCTGGACACCACTGAAAAAATCCACTATCTGGTTATGCAAGACTGCCGAATCAAAATTTGTGAGATTGCTGAGGTTGTAGGCGCCTCAACTGAGCGAGTGCACAATATCCTGCATGAGAAATAGGCAATGAAAAAGCTGTGTGTAAGATGGGTGCCGCAATTGCTCACAGTTGACCATAAGCACATCCGGAAGAACACTTCTACCAAGTGTCTGGTGATGTTTAATCACAATCCAGAAACTTTTTGTATTGATTTGTGGCCATGGATGAAACTTGGATCCATCATTACACACCAAACAAAACAATGGACAAAGGCTGGTGAAAGTGCACCAAAGAAGGCAAGGACCATTTTGCCAGCTGGTTAGGTAAAGGTCATTGTTTTTTGGGATTCTTAAGGAATAATCCTCATAGACTACTTGTAAAAAGGCAGAACCATAAGCGTTTCATTATTGGATTATTTGCAACATGAGTTAACTCAGAGACCAAGATTGAAATGCAAAAAAGTGCTCTTTCACCAGGATAATGCACCATCACACACATCAGCAATCACAATGACGAAAGTGCATGAGTTGGACTTTGAATTAGTTCATCCACCTAACTTAGCTCCTAAATGACTTCTCTCTGTTCCCAAACTTAAAAATTTGGTTTGGTGGTAAGAAATTTTCATCAAATAAAGAAGAGATAGTCACTGTCAACGAGTATTTTGCAGACCTTGATGGAACCTATTTTTCCAATGGGATGCAACAGCTGGAACATCGTTAGACCAAGTGTATAAGCCATTAATAGAGACAATGTCGAGAAATAAGGTGAGATCTTCAAGAAAGGAAAAAAAAAAAAAATCTTTTTTTACCAGACTTATCAAATGATCCTCATAAAAATACATGTTCTTATTTTAAAAACTCCCCTAATGCCATGTAACAAAAAATGTAATTCTGTTGAAGTGATCTGTGCTGATGAAATACTGTTCAACTTGACACTGGATTTGAATATTTTAATGCATTCTACCTCATTAATATGATGTTCATGGGTATACATTCCCCAAAGGAACTACTAAATAGAAGCTCTGATTCATATTTTATAATTATTTACAGTTATTCTGACTCAACCTTATATATAGCATATTGTACAGCAATCAAGTCTAACACAGATCATACAGACTTCATTTTTTTTAAAGAATCCTGAACTTTTTATTTCCTTAGATTTTTTTTTATTGTGAAGCAATAAATAAAATATCGTGCTTTGATGTCTTCAGTTGTAAAAGCTGCTGAAGCTCGCTCACAAACATACAGAGATTACCACTCAATGACTAAGAAGCAGACTATGTGTTGCAGAGATTTTGCTACCCTTTATGAAAACTAGTGGATCTGTTTGTTATGGGCAACAATAGAATGCTTTTCAGTAAGATAGGAGATTATAATAATCTTAAAGAGCGTTCTAGTGAATACTGGCAACAAATTTATTTTAGTACAAAATACTATTTCTTCAATATTACGGACATTAAAACTAATGGAATGTAGAACAGATTAAAAGGCAATTTAATGTCTTCTGAGGTATGTGTAAGATATAAGAAATATAATTAAAAACTATGTAAAAGCAATGCAAACAGTTCAAATATTTTGACTGAAATTAAAGACACATTATGTGATTATTAGATAATTGTGTACGGTCTGAGAGAAATGATACAGGTGTTATAAAATACATTTTTTGTTTGTCAATGAATAGGTTTATGTGGAATGGTCAATTAGCCGGCAAAGAAGATATGATTCCATCTATTCTTGCTGTGGTTCAAAAAGCATTCGTTAGATGTCTCTTCATGTATGTGGAAGGGGAAGTTTCTAATGGAGCAATACAAATACCCAAGTGGCAACTTGCAAGTTCGCACATGTAACAGCTGATATAGCTGCTTGGAAAGTGCTATGTGTTTAGTTTATTACATGTGTATTCATATATAATACGATGGTTCCTTGTTTCGCCTACATTTTTTACTGTCAAAATGAAATATTCAATACAGTACAATGGCAGTAACAATGAAATTGTTTTTTAAGTGCTCAACAATGGAAACTTTCATTGCTGAATATCCCCTAATCCTTGTTTCACGTAAGCTTGCCCAGTATCTCTTACTGCTCACGTGACCTAATCACCTCTCATTGGCTGCTGTTGTGGTAAAGACTGTCGTGCGGTAAAAATTAGTTCGTTATTTAACATGGTGATATATCTGTATATAACTATATGTGTTGGAAGAGAATTGTCAAATTTATATTTTCGTAACTGTTTTAATTAAATATATTACGCAACACAGTTGATTTATCTGAAATGCATGTTAATTCTTAAACAAAGTAAAGAGGAGGTTCCTTTGCTCTCAAGCACATGACACGATAGCAAGTGCTTCAGTGGTACATATTTGTTTATATGACTTTTATCACTGACCTTGTTTTGAACTGGATTACTCATATCGGCATTCGAAGGTTGTTGTGCCTAGTGCAAAAGCTAAATTATTTTATTGACCGTTTATTGCCCGTGTACTTCTATGAATAATGGCAGAGTCTACCGCCAGTTTTTCGCTGAAGCATCGCAAGGGTAAATCCTTACAAACAGGCGAAAAAAGAATTGCGGTGCATGTGTTTAATGCACTTATACAGAAGAATCCGTCTTTGTCAGTGAGAGAAGTCGAACAGTGAGCTCTGAAGTTACAGGTGTGAGTGTTAGATCCGTAGGAACATCGCGATGTGAAATTGAGAAAACAAGAAAACTTACTACTCCTGGCAAAAGCAGGAATAAACAAAAGTGCGTGCTCGGAGAAAATACGTGAAAAGTGCTGTGCGTCGTCATGTGTATAGTTTTTTCTTTAGAAACGAACTCCCTAACATAAATAACATTTCATCTGCTGTAAATGAGGATGCAGATTCACCAAATTTCAGCAGATTGCTTATACAGCTGGGGTTTGTGAATGAAAAAAGAGGCAAGAAAAATGTGCTAAAAACAGAGGCGATATTGCTGTGTGGCGAAGACGTTATTAAAGGACAGTCAGACTACCGGGATACAAGTCGCAAAATATACTACCTTGACGAGATTTGGGAGAATGAAGAGTACCCGAAAAGTAAGGTATGGCGTGACACAGCTTTTAAGACTGAAAGACAAGCATTTTTGAAAGGTATTTGTACTGGTTTAAAAAATCCCAGTGGAAAAGGCCGAAGGCCTTTCATTATAAACTTGTTTCAGTTACATTGCTCCGTCATTAAGTTCCAACTTGCTCATTTCATTATAAACTTGTATTTTTGCATGCCTTCATATCCTTATTTTATGATTTTATTTATCTTCCAGGCAATTATTATGACAAATTAACTTTAAAGAGAGTCGATTAAAGACACTAGACAACACTTACTTTCAAATTTTTCCGGAACTAGTTTCAGAGGCTTTGTTGAGTCGAGAGCCGGCCGATGATAGAGGCAAAGCCTCTGAAACTAGTTCCGGAAAAATTTGAAAGTAAGTGTTGTCTAGTGTCTTTAATCGACTCTCTTTAAAGTTAATTTATCATAACAACACTGTTTTCAACACTTCCAAGAAAGTAATTGTAATTATTATGACGTTTACTGCAGGTTTAAATGTGACGGAAAGGCACCGCCTATGGCCTATGGCGCGAAAGCATTAGCCAATTAGGACGAGGGGGAAGGTAGTTGGACGCGGAGTGATACATGTCAGCGGGGCAAGGTTATATGAAACAGAGTGTAGTTAAAATCACGAGTATACTCGTGATATGCTTATCCCATTTTTCTTCTTGAAATTACCTGATCAAAAGTGAATTCCAGGCACCAAAGCACTAAAAAATGAACAGCAACACATTTAGAGTCATTATTTACATGTTTGTGGCTGAGTGGAATACCCTGAAGAGAGGATCAATACATAAAGCTACTCTACAATCTTTACACGTGTAACTAGATTCCCTCCCTGCCTTCTTCCCTTTGGCATCATGCACACTACTGCATGTCCTACACCTTCTTGTTGGATTCTGCTTCTTGGTTGGAGGAATCACTGATGAAAAATGACGTCCAACAAGTTGAGTTAGGATTGCCTTTGATGGGATGGCCTGCCACTTTTGGTGACAATTCCTCCCTCTTGTTTACCAATGAGCTGCTCAGTGACAACCATGCAAAAGTCAAGGACACTGTGCTTTCCTCCATGTTTTTTATACAGGACAAAGGCATTCCATTCTGCCAATTCCAAAAGATGAAAAAATATCTTTTTTAGTACTTCTTGCCTCTCCTGCATGGCAATGGATTGTTTGCGATGTGCTGATCTACTTTATCCACAACTCCCATTGTGTCATTATCAGCAAATACGGCCGCTGGTTTGACAATTTCTGTGCTTTTTAATTTCCGTGTCAGCACTTCTGCATTGTGGAGAGTGGACAGCATGCAGACGTCTCTCTTATCTTTCATTTCAGTGCGGTTAGTTTACCTCGCTGAAATGCTGCAACCTCCCCTTTCTTTAGTTTCATGGTCCAGAAAGAAGGCAGCATTTCTTTCCTTGTTGGATGTACAGTGCCATACTATCAGATGGTCAGCAAGCTGGGGAGAACTATAATTATCTTGAGTCAAACAGTATCCCATGTTTAGCAAGGGTTGCATTAGTGCGATTACAATTTGTGATGACATTGGCATATCACTATCATCAAACTTAATGTCTTGCCTACATAAATAATTACGGACCAAACATATCCAATCACTGACTTACACAACATGAATGTTTTGATGCCAAACCTAGCTCTCGAGTGGCAAATACTGGATCCATCTCAGTAGTCCTTTATACATAAGGCATTCATCAGTGGTAACATTTCTTTCTGGAATGCAGGTTCTTCTAGATTTAGTCACAGTAGGCCATACCTTATTAAGTTAGGGTTGCGGATGACTTCTGCATTAGAGATTGCATTGTTTGAAAAATGTAAATGCTTTTTCAAATTGACAAACCTCTGGAATGGTATAACCTCTCTAAAAATTGGTGTGGCTAATGTAGCTCTTTTAGTCCAAAACATCTGGTATTTTTTTTTTTTTTACAATGTTTTTGTAATATTACAGCAACAAATACATACATTTCATAAATTGCTGTTTCCTTCCATGTCAGAATGTTTGTGTTGCTTTATCTGTTGGCCTCAGTAATCAAAATTTGCATGAATCCATCGTCAATGAATTATCTAAAGTAATGCAAGACATCATCAATACAGGGCTGACAATTTCGGTTTACCTGTAAAAGAAAACTGGGGTGGAGCAGGTGGCAGTCGCCTAAATGGATCTACTTTGCACTACACTCTGGCACTTGCAATATTGCACAGATGAAGTTGATTCATCACTTTCTTCCTCTGAACTCTCGTTATTGCTATCTTCTGAACTCTCAAACCTACTAAATTCAATATCGAACTCATCTTCACTCTCCATTTTCATAAAACTTGAGGAAATCCCATACAAGAAACTGCGAGAACAGATTTTAATACTGGCTTCTAGTATCACTGAGTTGGAATTAAATGCCTAATTCAGAGACATCTCTTGGCAGAAGTATACATTTCAAAGCAACACACCACAGCAATATCTATGAAAATATCAAAGAACTGCCAAAACACCAGATAGAATGAGTAAGTTTGACCTTTTAAAATGTATGCTGGTCAGAAATGATAAGACCAAGTATACTCTGCATTTTAATACGCCATCAAATTTGAAAAAAAAAATATATATATACTTGTGGTTTTATGCTAAGAGGTTAATATAATGAAATGAAGAAGTTAGTTACAGGCACCAGAGTATATTGTGGATGTGATGTGTAGTGATCAATATTTACTTATGTGTACTATAATACTAACGTGGGATAGTATGGTAACTGGCCTAAGAAGAATATAAATTATTGCCAAGCGATGAGTCAATAAGAAATATTTGTAGGTACAGACTTGAGTGGTTTACAAAAGAATAAAATTAGAAAAAGGTAATTCTGACGAAGCCTCTAAGGTGCACAGTTTATGTAAACAGATTTGATCTTCCAGCTTCCCACAAGTAAAAGACTATTGGGTTTAGATCTGGTGACATGGAAGCTTCTTTTGTGAATATAATAGATCAGGCCATGTGCCTCAAACTTGTGTATAATGAGTTTAATCACTAGGCAGGTTGAGGATACTTTAAAAAAAAAAAAAAAAACACACGCATGCACTCACGCGCGCACTCTCATGCGCACGCACACAAACATACACACACACAACTGCAGTATAAACTAAACAAAAACTGCTCAAATAATCAAGCAGAACAACTTGCAATCTTAAAGGCACTTGAAGAAATAGATAATATGGGAATAACACAAACTGACTTGAAAACAGCAGTAATATATACAGACAGCAAAATTACAATACAATCATTACACAATACTAAAAATCATAACCAATTGATAGAAGCTGTAAGAGAAAAACTACAACAATTAACTAAAAAAGAATGGCTGATAAGAATACGATGGGTAAAAGTCCACATAGGAATAGAAGGAAATGAACTTGCAAATAAACTTGAGAAACGAGAAACAATAAATAATATAGAAAGCTACAACCGAATCCCAAAAAGTGCCATCAGGAAAAAAATACGAGAAGAAACACTCAAAAAATGGGATACAGAATGGCAAAACACATCAAAGGGACAAGAGACAAAACAATATTTTCCCACAGTAGCAAAACGATTAGAACGAAGACTTAACATCAACAAATCTCACTACCATTTTAACAGGACATGGAAGGCTTAAAGCCTATTACAAGAGATTCAACATAATTGATGATGCTACATGCACCTGCAACAGAGGAGACGAAACCACAGATCACATCCTGTATGACTGTATCAAATGGAAGGACCACAGGGAAAACTAAGGATGCAAATAAACAAGAAAGGAGGGAAGTGGCCAGTACATAAACCAGCACTTGTGGGACAATATCTAAGGGACTTTAGTGAATATGTCAACACAATCAATCTAGAAAGTGTTGAATAACTAAATAAGTAAATTAATTCTAAAAGACTATAGTGACTGTGTGAACGCAATCTAAAAACACAATAATTTCAATACCTCAGTTAATATGAACAATCAATCTGAAAGCAAAGCAAACCAGAACATGTAATATTACAAATGTAATGGAACATGTGGATGAAATAAGGAGAGAAACCCCCCCCCCCCCACATACACACACACACACACACACACACACACACACACACACTTGTGGGGTTCATCCCACAAAAAAGCACGATAGATGCAGCAGTGAAAATTATAATTTATCCATTCTCCTATGTTCTAAGTAATAGTTCTACCAAATCTGACATTCTTGTAGCCTACTGAGGACTTAGTTCAAAAGGGATCTAACAAGCATTGAAGATTCTTAAGGATGCTCTTCTGTGTAATCATAGAACATGTTGTTGTTTTCAAATGCTAAGCTTTGGCAATGAAGCCATTAGCTCTCTTGCTCTCCAATATTTCTGTGTAGTGGGTCCGGCAGGTAGGGCTTCACAGGTTAGAAGATGTTCTTCAGTCATTTCCTCTTCTTTGTTGCACAGAGGACAATTTGGACTCATATAAATTCCTATTCTGTGTAAGTGTTTGGCCAAATAATCATGTTCCATAAGTAATCTAAAATTTGCTACTGCAGCTTTACGTGGGATTTCTGGAATAATTTCTGGATTTTTAATTAAAAAGTTCCATTTTTTATCTTTGGCTTTCTTAGATACTGATTGGTTTTGTTTGTTTTTATATTTGCTTTTGATAATCTTTCTATGGATGTAAAGAGTAAGTTTTTACTTTTGTTCTCAATTAAATTTGCACCTTTTTTGGCAAGAAAATCAGCTGATTCATTTCCAGTATTCCACAATGTGCAGGTATCCACTGTAATATAATTATTTTCTGTAGTTTTTGAAGTTGTTGAATCATTTTGTGACATTCTTTAATTTGGATTGACCTCATTTTATATGAACTTATTGCACATAGTGCTGCTTTAGAATCAGAAAGTAATGACAGCATTTTTTAATTTATCTATTCTGTATAGAAGGTGTTGGAGTGAAATATGAACAGCCGTTACTTCTGCATCAAAATTTGTTGTGTGGTATCCTGCTGGTTGATAGAATGAGAACAGTGCACACTTAATTCCTGAGTTGTTAGATCCATCTGTGTAGATATGTAACCATCCTTCAGGTGGGTATCTATTGCTCACAGTTTCTAATGCTAGTGCTTTTAGTACAGGTTTGGAAGTTTCAGATTTTGTAACTATTTGTTCTAAATCTAATTGAATATTAATTGGTTCAAAAGTCAGTGGGTTTTCTTTGATTAAAATGTTTTCTTTAGAATTAGGAAGATTCAGATCTGTTTTTAATTCCATAACTTTGTGTAGGAAACTTGTTTGTGTTTTCATCTTGATTGGTTGTAGTAATCTTTTCTCCCATTTTGCTGTTTTTAACCGCAACATTTTTTTCATGTTGTATTAGTGCCTGCTCCTCTAAAGTTAGATGTATTGGATAGTTCCGAGTTAAGGCTTGCATTGCCGTGATTGGAGTTGATTTTGCTGCACCGGCTATTAGTTGCAGGGCCTGATTTTGGCATACTTCTAGGTGATTTATGTTAGAGCTGTTTGCTGTAATTATTACCTCTGCATTATAAAGAAGTATTGGCTTCTAATTCCTTTCTTGGAAGTGTTGAAAACTGTTGTTATGATAAATTAAATTTAAGTATTGGCTTGATGAATGTTTTGTATGTGGTGTTCAGTTTTTCCCGATTACTGCTCCACTTGACTCCAGCTAATCTTTTCAAAATTGTAAATTTTTTTGTTGATTTGTTTACTACTGCCTCAATATGTCTCCAAGATAATTTTGAATAAAAAATTGTTCCTAAATATTTTGTTTCATATGTTTGTTTCAAGTTTGTTTTCTAGAATTGTAGATTTAGTTTAGGAATTTTCCTTTTTAAGCTAAATATTTGGAATGTTGTTTTGTCGGTGTTTATTTTCATCAAATTGTTGTCAGTCCACTTTTCCAATAGTATCAGAGCCTTTTCCATTGAAGTTTTGGATTTCTCTATTTGTAGGGAAGATGTCCACATGATCATGTCATCTGCAAAAAGTGCTGTCTTTATTTCTGTGTTTGATACAGCCGCGGGAAGATCATTGATGTAGACGTTGAAGAAGGTTGTACTCAGTACTGCACCTTGTGGTAGGCCCATTTTTATTTGTCGGAATTTGAATCCGAGAACATTGTGGAAGCAGATTAAGAAGCTTGTCCAGTGCTGGCAGAGGTATATAGAACTTGAGAGGATTAGCTTGAAAAACGAATAAGTGTTGTATTCCATTCTCATAGTAAATGTTTTTGAAAAATCTCGTTATTTATTAAATGACCCTTGTATAATTAGCTGTAGCAGATAAATTTTGGCCACTTCATTATGAAATAAATTGAGGTGAAATTATTAAAGCAATTAAATAAACCCATATATTTGATGGCTTGGGGAAAAAATATTTATTTTGAAAATAGGAATCATCTAATGAATTTTGAAATATCATTAACTGAGTTTTTCAGTAAGTTTCGTTTACTTTCAGGGGTTGGTAATGAAACAAGAAACAATCCATTGCCTAGTACCAGTAATGATAGCAATAATAAATAACTTGGCTGAAGATGTAAATAAATTTGCAAAACTAGTCCCATTATTATATATATCAAAGATAAGCGAGGTTTAGTCACTATTATGATTTACTGAATTATATTTGCTTCACTGTTAAAAGCTTCAGTTTTATTTAATATTGTTTTTTCATAAAATAATACCCACCAGCTCATTTTCAGCATTAGATTTTAATAAACACAGTTTCACTGGGAATATACACAATTTCTTTATATGTTTTGCAAGGACAAAAGAAATACTGAAAAGTTTACAAATGTGAAGAACATGAAAATATCAACTGATAAAATATTTTTGAGTATATAAAATACAAGGACGGTTCAATAAGCACCTGTGTTTTATCAGTAGCGAGGTACTGCTGGTATGGTTCGAGTGGGTATGGGATAAATGGCACCTCACAGACATAGTTGGTGTGGTTCGACCTGTAAGCTTCTAAAGCAGCATCTAGAGTGGGTATGGGATAAATGGCACCTCACAGACATAGTTGGTGTGGTACGACCTGTAAGCTTCTAAAGCAGCATCTAGAGTGGGTATGGGATAAATGGCACCTCACAGACATAGTTGGTGTGGTTCGACCTGTAAGCTTTTAAAGCAGCATCTAGAGTGGGTATGGGATAAATGGCACCTCACAGACATAGTTGGTGTGGTTCGACCTGTAAGCTTCTAAAGCAGCATCTAGAGTGGGTATGGGATAAATGGCACCTCACAGACATAGTTGGTGTGGTTCGACCTGTAAGCTTCTAAAGCAGCATCTAGAGTGGGTATGGGATAAATGGCACCTCACAGACATAGTTGGTGTGGTTCGACCTGTAAGCTTCTAAAGCAGCATCTAGAGTGGGTATGGGATAAATGGCACCTCACAGACATAGTTGGTGTGGTTCGACCTGTAAGCTTCTAAAGCAGCATCTAGAGTGGATATGGGATAAATGGCACCTCACAGACATAGTTGGTGTGGTTCGACCTGTAAGCTTCTAAAGCAGCATCTAGAGTGGGTATGGGATAAATGGCACCTCACAGACATAGTTGGTGTGGTACGACCTGTAAGCTTCTAAAGCAGCATCTAGAGTGGGTATGGGATAAATGGCACCTCACAGACATAGTTGGTGTGGTTCGACCTGTAAGCTTCTAAAGCAGCATCTAGAGTGGGTATGGGATAAATGGCACCTCACAGACATAGTTGGTGTGGTTCGACCTGTAAGCTTCTAAAGCAGGATCTAAGAGTGGATATGGGATAAATGGCACCTCAGACATAGTTGGTGTGGTTCGACCTGTAAGCTTCTAAAGCAGGATCTAGAGTGGATATGGGATAAATGGCACTTCACAGACATAGTTGGTGTGGTTCGACCTGTAAGCTTCTAAAGCAGGATCTAGAGTGGGTATGGGATAAATGGCACCTCACATAGTTGGTGTGGTTCGACCTGTAAGCTTCTAAAGCAGGATCTAGAGTGGATATGGGATAAATGGCACTTCACAGACATAGTTGGTGTGAGTGAGTGATGATGAGTATAAGGGCGCTCAACTACAGAGGTCATCAGCGCCCTTTTTAAATGAAACTGGTCATGGCAAAAGCCAGATATAAATTATTCTAAAACAGTATATGTTAAAAAAGACAAAAAATACATACGCCTTGGAAAAAAAAAAAAAAATAAATAAATAAATAAAATAAAAGTGTCATCCAAAAACCATAAATTCTATTTGCTAAATCCTAAAATCGAATCTCGAAAAGAACCTAAAAACCTTCTTCACTACTGCGTTATCGTCCGCTAGCATTTCTGCAAAGCTGACCGGCAGCTGCAGAGACGTCCTAAGGTCTGCTAGGTGAAAACACTCTAGCAGCACGTGTCGTACAGACAACGCTTCATTACAAAACAGACATAGTGGAGAAGGCTCCTTTTTAAAAAGAAAACTATGAGTAAAACTGCAGTGCCCAATTCGTAACCGAGCCAAACTCACCTCCTCGCGACGAGATGACCGACAGGAGGTAACCCAGGGAATCGGAAGTTCTTTGACAGATCTAAGTTTATTATTGCGGAGAGCATACCACTCTTCCTGCCAGCAGGTTTGCACAGCTCTCCGCAATTCGGCCCTAAAGTCTTCCGATGTCACAGATGGTATTTTAACCCTGGGCTTCATGATAGCTGTCTTGGCTGCTGAATCCGCCATTTCATTCCCCCGCAAGCCTACGTGACCAGGGATCCATGCACACACCACGTTAACGCCAGAAGCGTGTAAAACGTGGAGGGCATCCTGCATACGCTGCACAATAGGGTGGTAGTTGTACAGCTGCCGTAGGCTTTGAAGTGCACTGAGGGAATCACTCAGGATTAAGCAGTCCCCCAACTTTCGTCGGCGTACGTAAGCTTCTAAAGCAGGATCTAGAGTGGATATGGGATAAATGGCACCTCACAGACATAGTTGGTGTGGTTCGACCTGTAAGCTTCTAAAGCAGCATCTAGAGTGGGTATGGGATAAATGGCACCTCACAGACATAGTTGGTGTGGTTCGACCTGTAAGCTTCTAAAGCAGGATCTAGAGTGGGTATGGGATAAATGGCACCTCACAAACAGAGTTGGTTAATAACACATCTATTATGTCTGTCTCTGAATAACCAAAGTAACCCAACCCCAAAGTATTAACTATTCCATAATAAAGGAGTGCATGGCACTTGGGAAATGTTGCTAATGGAGCCTCTGAGATACCTTTGAGACCCCTCAGAGTATACATATAGTCTTACCCAGGCACCCAAGACTCTCTGTCTGGGCTGAGCTCAAGATACCTCTAGTTAAAAGTGAGGGGGAAAAAAAACCACAGTATAACTGTTATAACAATCCCTTTAATAACATTAACCTGCATATAGTAACAGAATGTTGAAGTACCAGCTTTGATTTCATTGATTAATGCAGTTTTTAGTTTGATCTAATGTGTGGTTTGCTTTGCAGATCCTACTTATATATACAGAATATCCAAATAAATGAGGATTTATTACAAATTATATATACATTCAAAATTACAAATTTTTCAATAGTTGCTTTTCTTAATCTACTGCAATACATCAATTTTGCAACACTGTTTCCTGCTGCTACCCAGGGCATATTTCCTTATGTTTGTTCTTTAGAGTCTGATTGGGCATAGCATGGGTTTCAGAGTGTTTCAAAGCATTGCAGATGAAGTGTTAGACATCTTGGTTTATGCTTTATACTCTCAAAAAAATTCTCAAGGTCTTTGAATGGTCTCCGAGTATATTATGTGTATTGCTCCATTTTAGTTGATAATACATGAAAATGGTAAATGGTTATCAATAAACTGATTTATTGAAAATAGCTATTTTTTCACAACATTAGAAGCTTTTTCCCAGGTGAACTTGTTAATACAGAAGCTATATTAAATTAAACCAAAATGTTCACTGGCTAACTGAATGACTTTGATGCCTTTCTCTGCTATGCAAAGTAAGGAGGGGAAGTATTGTTATTCCAACAAAAAATTAGACACTAAGATTTCACTGGAGAGCCCATCAAGCACTAATCTTTCGAAAGCCATGTTCACTGATAACATATTACTCCCAATAATGTCATCCTCAGTGGTCTAGAGGTAACATGTTAGCCTGAGGTCATGGTTTCAAACCAAGTGGAGAGCAATGGATTTTTGTAAAAATTCTTAGTATGGCTTCCTTTGGAAGGAAAGTAAAGCAAGTAATCCCATTAAATTTAAATCTCATGTTGTAGATTTATGGGACAGTAAAAGAACCTCAAGCCTGTTAAAGAGGAGTCTGAGCAAAATTAAGCAGTCTTTCACACATAATGCAGAACAGGATGCTGACTCACTTATGAATCAATTTGTTCAATAAAGTATGGGAAACTCAAATGGTGTATGTTTAACGTTCAGAATTTGATAATTAAGTCACTCTTCTCACATCCCAGTGTTCAGAGGCTAAATTATCTTAATTTTTTATAATTACACACGATCATTGTTCACTGTCATCTTTATTGCATAAAAACACTGTGCAGAAGTCATTAACACAGTCTTATACAAATGTTCACTTAAGACAATCATGGCGCATGATTATTCTGTTGTACATTGCAACAGATGATTTTCTAGGTAGATCTGGAATTGTTTTAAATTTATTTTGGAGATTCTTCCAATTAAGTTTTTCAAAGGAGTAAGATATTTACCATAGTTGGGTTATGAAAATGGTTTTAATTAGTCTTTAAACTGTTTCATAGGGGATATTTTGTTCATTGTTTGAGCAATTTTGGAACCCTTCTTGGGTGCATATCCAACATATCCAATTTCAATAAACTGTAAAAAAACAATTTACAAGCCGAAGTATACACTTGGTTCTAGGACAGTGTAGAACTGTGACTTCAAATGAGTTAAAATCTCCTTCATTGGTTAAAAGCTTTACAGTAATATGGTGCGCAACAGACAAAAGAAACTCTTCTTCACTCATAGCTGCATTGAAATTGGAAAAGAGCAAAGCAGCAAATCAAGCTGGTAACCCCTCCCCAGCACACCAACCTTCAAGCTTTCAGCTCAAAACTACTCGTTAAGTACATTGGCTCAATTATGCTTTATATTTTAATCATTCACATACGAGTAATATAGGCAATGTGCTTAGAATCTGTTAAAATTATTTTAAAGATTAGGTAATAGCTCACCATTAAGGAGAGCTCCATTAAGGAGAGGAGGACTAGAGGTGGTACTGTGCCCAGCCCCTGGCTGTGTTGAAGCAGCAACAGGGGTCAAGGGATCCACAGAAGGTCCACCATTCACCACAATCTGACCTGCAAACATCCCAGCATCTCCTGTTAACATAAATTCTGATTACTTTCATATTTAAGTTGAACAATCTAAAGGTAAACAAAAATAGCTAACTACAAACGCTAAAAGCAGGATTTAAAAAATAAACAAAACAATAAAATAAAAACGGTGAACATTGATAATAAAACATGGCACATTGTAAGAGAAATATCTACAAATGTTTTAGCTGAACATGGAAACCATATTTTTTATGCCTTAGTTCACATTTAATAACATGAACAAAATGATGACATATGATTAGATATTCACAAGTATGCAAATAATCATGCCATGTGCTAAAGGGATGTACAAATAGAAAGGGGTGACTACTGCTATTCTTCCTTGACATAAAAAAATAACACAAACCATGAAAAGCTGGAATTTGTAATGTATATAAAACATTCAACACTCAATTTGAAAAACCATCATAAGTCACATGACGGAAAAGAAGTACACTGGAAGGAATATGAAGTGATATTTAACACAACAGCAGATAACAAATAGCTATCAATGAAGTGATTAAAAACTAAGGAGCTTATAAAACCATAAAGTATGCACTTGTAAAGTTGAATCAGACTTTAAATAATAATTCAGTTCTTTCTAATTTAATTACACATGGTAAGTAGAAAAGAATTACTGAAGCAAGCAGTTTCATCTATAAGAAAATACTAATACATGCAGAAATTAACATTATGCAAGGGTGGTTTGAGGATGGTGAAAAAGCAACACAAAATGTATTGTAACACACTCAACCTTATTTCTCTCATAGTCTCCCTTGAGAGAGAGATATACTTGGTCCAGCAATCCACAAGAAAAGTAGAATCATCAATCATCAGAAAAGTAGATTCTGTCAAATTCTGCAAAATACTCATCACTGCAACTTCATTTGATGAAAATTTCTTCCCAGCAAGCCAAATTCCAAGTTAATGAACAGGAAGAAGTTACTTGGAACTAAGGCTGATGAACAGGGAAGATTAGGAATCACTTGGGGCTAACTGTGGTGAATAAGTGAATGAGGAACCAATTCAAAGCCATGGTCAAAACAGTGGCCATCACCTTACCAGCTGACAAAAGGGTCTTTTACTTCTTCAGTGTACTTTCACCAGCCTTTGTACATTGTTTTGATTGCCATTGTAACTTTGGTATATAATTATGGATCTAGATTTCAAAAAGTCATAAATTGGAGCAGGAAGTCTTGTAGACTGAGATTAAACATTGCCAGATACTATGTTAAAATGCTGTACTAGATGCCCTTTTGGTTGAGTATGAGCAATCGTGGCACCCACTTTGCACACAGCTTCCTTGTAGCCAATTCTACGTGCAGGATATTGTGTATTTGCTCAGTTAAGATGCCTACTTTCTCAGCAATCTCACAAATTTTTATTTTGTGGTTTTGCATTCCTATATCATGGATTTTGTCAACGGTTTATGTGGTGACCTCAAATGGAGAGCTGGGGCATGCTTTGTCTTTGGTACTTTTCTGACCATGTTTAAATTCAAAGTAAATGTACTTCAATTATAGTATAGTCAACCATGAATTTCATACAATTTTGTTTTGATTAGTGCAGTTGTCTAACCCTTCAAGATAGAATGTTTAATAACAGCATATAACTCAACAATGAACTGTAAGCTGTTCAATTTTTAAATTCTCTGTGTCATTCTTTGAATAATCAAGCTTATCAACCATGAAGCCACAACAAAAATTTTCATTCTTTTATAGAAATATACCAGATTTAATCAAAGCACTTTCATAATTCACAAGATATCACAGGTTCAGCAAAATATTCATTACATCCATTTTAGCACTAAAGAATAATTTCAGCATACAGAACCTAAATCAGATAAGTATTAGAAAGTAAAGTACAACCATTACATAAAGGCCATTTGTCCGGTATAATTCAACTCAGAACATACCTAGAATCTATCATAGAACTTACAATTTAAATAAGGACAACATAACAAAGCAGCAATCTAATGTAGCTATGAAAAGGGACTGCAGTATTTGAAATAAGTTTGGTCAAACAAATAACGGATATATGTAAAACTGTATAGGCAAGCATATTAAGCAAAAACAAATTTCAGGAATATTATAAGGCTAATATTACATTTTTGGAAATATAAAATTTATTTCTAGACAACAGAAAAGTAGTGATTTATATTAGTTGAATGGCTGCAGTGATGGGGTCATGTTAAAACCAGCAAAATAATTAGACATGAAGGGATCACTTGTATTACAAACTGGTTCTGTGACCAGACATGCCTGCATGACTTTCAAATTGCACATGATGGGCAGGGACATTAAGTTTCTATGCAAAACTTAGATCTACAAAACATAATTGTCATACCGGTTAGTGTTAGGTGAATATTAGGCTTACTATGAAGCATATTTATACTTCTCAAGCTTTAGCAGTGGCACAGAAAGAAAACACAGCTGAGTATAAATTAAAGACGAAATGCTATTATGTATCACATAACCAGCCGTACATACGAACTTTATTATACTCTTAATTTTTACTTCCCTACTACATACATAGTAGGTAAAGGATATATTGCATTTCATCCAAAATTAGATGAAGATTATACCAGAAATAATGCCTGTTGAAACCTAAACAAATAAGTAGAATTAGAACAAGGCTCTATGTATGTGAAAACAGCAAAACTCAAAAACGAAATGTCACATGCAGTGATGTGGCATGGGTGATCATAAAAGTATTGCCAGTTGCTTCAGACTTATATAATCCAGGGAGTGGCAGTCACAAATTCTGAGGGTTTCCAGGTTAATATTATATAGGTTGTATGCAATTATACAACATAAAACAAACACAAATATATAAATAAAAATTATAGCAGTATACCTTATTTAAAATTTAAAAAAAAATTAAATGTTACTCCATTGTCTGGCATGCAAAATGCACATAGAATCTACAAAATAGAGCATTATTACTGATTTAACCATATGAGAACGCTGATGCCTATGAACATTATGCATAAAAACCTGCTCTTTTTAAATGTTTATGTTAGATAGAAAACTATGACAGAAGCTATAGGAAAAAATCAGTCTGTCTTTGTTAATCAACCCTCATAGGTACACTGAAATGTGTAACAATATAGTCAAACTGAAAAATTTAATGCCATGGCCAGGATTTAAAACCATGGATCTCCTGGTTTCCATCCAGTTGCTCTCACCCATTGAGCCATTATGGCCAACGTCCCGTCCTGACATTAAACTCTCCAATTGACTTGTATCTTTTCCTGGTAAAGCACTAGGGGCTCTCGTATTCGAGATACACCATTTATGGCAACTTACTATTGTAAGTACTTGAGTCCCAGGCTTTATCGTTAAACTCTTAAGTTAATTGATGGAAATGAATCATAATTTCATAGTAGCCGGTATAGGCTAAGGATATAACTTAAATAATAATATAACTTATTAATTTAAATAATAAGAGTTTAACAATGAAGCCTGGGACTCAAGTACTTACTACGGTGTATCTCGAATACGAGAGCCCCTAGTGCTTTACTGGGAAAACATACAAGTCAATTGGAGAGTTTAACGTCAGGACGGTACGTTGGCCATGGTAGCTCAATGGCTAAGAGCGACTGGACAGAAACCAGGAAATCCATGGTTCAAATCCCAGCCATGGCATTGAATTTTTCAGTTTGACTATCTATCCAAAACCTTAGCCTATACCGGCTAGTACGAAAGAATGATTATTAACTGAAAAAAAAGTGTAACAATGTGAATGAAACCTTCAGTTACCAATGTACATGATTCAATTTGTAGATATTTTCAATTTTTTTCTTCTATATATAAAGAATAGAATATGCTAACTACAAAGCATTTAGCACTACTCATTTTAGTTTCTTAACATTCAAGAACTGCAGCCAATAATTTATCTTTTTTGCTGTACACTGAACATTTATCTAAATCTCTTCTTCTTTGTTCACATTATAATACAACCAAATAAAGAAAAATTTCAAACTTCATTACATTAAAGGGCTAGAAACAAAAATGCATAGAATTTCATTTGTTTGAGTTGGGCTGGTATTACTAGTTCGGATCACCATCAAATAAATTCCAAACTTATTCCACTAGATGAACCATTATGCTATCGTGTTGCAACTTCGGAAGATATTGAACGTTCACCATTTTTTGAGTTATGCTGCTCTCTCTTACAACATTTCTGGGTAGCACACAATAATTCTTTTATTTACTCAGTATGTGGTAGAGAAAGTACAACAATAAACCCTTGATTATGATGTTCAACATAAGTTGGCAATCAAAAGCGATGATCAAGAAAATTTAAAATAACTCACCTTGATTATTTAGTGAAACACTGCCCAGTTTCGCTAAAGCTTGCAAATTGTTAATTGCATTACTTGTTGAGCTTATGTCTCCACAAAATAAATCTGCCAAAGTAAAGGAGGGTGTAGGGCTTGGGTTGGAGCTTGGTGCAGGATGTGCTGGTGGAACACCAACAGGAGAAGTTGCCACTACACGAGCTGCTGCCGCAACTGCTGCTGCTGCCGCTGCTTCTTTATCTGCCAAATTTGCCAGTTGCTGCAAATTATACTCTTGTATACTTGTGAGGCCATGAAGGGAAGTTGGAGGTAAAACAGGAGGTGGTACTGAAGTAACCTCATTTGGCCCAAGCACGGAAGGAGGAAGAGAAAATCCAGGCCCAACTCCGGAAGCAAGTTCCCCTTCAAAAGAAGACTGCATTGACGTAGACAGAGAGACAGGGCTGGTACTTGTGACAGTGCTTGCACATCCATTTGAGATGCTTACTGTACTTGCACCAAGAACTCCATTCATACTCAATGACTGTCCTGGTGGCAACGGTGGTGAAGATGATTCTTTAGGAGTAGATGCTGTTTCTGCACGGAAAGACCCAAATGTAACCTGCAAGCAATAGACTTTCAACTAAGAAATAGATAAACTACAAAGAAAGAGAGAATTTTTCTTTAAAATATAATAAAAACTGAATTGCATAGTACTATATTTATAAATTCACTGCACATTTATATAATACAAGATATATTTTTAAATTTATTTATACTATGACTAAAACATCTTAGGTCTTACAGAGACTCTTGCTAGGTAATACACAATACAGTAAGGTTCGCCTCTTTGGTGTGGGGCTAGTGTCTGCCTTACATTCAACAAGTCCCAAGTTTGAATCTCAGTCAGGTTGAGCTATCTGGATAAAGGTTTTTCCAGGTTTTTCAATTAACCAGAGAGATCAATGTTGGTTCCTCTTAATTCGGGTTTGGAACTATGGACCCTGGGCTGATTTGAGCTTTTCACCATTTCATTAATCATGCGATGACTTATGCTGGAAGACGTTAATAATAATAAAAAAAAAAAAAATAGATTCATACTTTAAAGATCTTATTTATGCTTGGAACACATTAAGAAAATACTGAGTGAAAAAAAAAAAAAAAAAAAAAAAAAAAGACACGCACACACCCAAAAAGGAACATATTAACCGCTTCGCCGATGGCCATTTAAACCCTGCACGGCCGGGAACGGATACCCAATAAACAGAACAAGACATTTAAATTGTTAAATGCTGCAAAAAGTCTTCATAAATAAATATTCGTATCTTCCGTATTTTCTAAGTTATTTCAGGGAAACAAAAACTGGTTAAAAGCCCATTAAAAGCTGTATGCATCTGCGGTATCATTAAAATAGAGACTATATTAATAAAGCGATGAAATTTCATTAATTTGTATCACGTAAAGAAAGCCATTCTTTGCGTCGAACGCGCCTAATTCTGAGTACTTTTGTTTTACAAGCTATATGTGTATATCAGCTGAATAAACGAAGTGTTGGGTTCAAGGTTTCTAGGTTTCAGTTCATGCTAACACATAATAATAACTGTTTATATTGCGTTATACACCCTGGAAGGAAACTCCGTCAGCATCCCTCTAATTGCACAACGGAAGTTTATGTTAGCTGACGTAACTTCTTTCTTCGCTCAGTTGACATTGTAATTTAGATTGCATCAGAGTTCCAAGCAATTTCTTTAGCTAAATCACAGTTGAAATAGTTTTCTCAGTGCTAATCATGGCTTCAACTAGTAATGTTGCAAATCAATTAGCTAGTGTAGGACGAGTGCGGGCTTCTGATATTACATCAGAAAATGTGGAAGACTTTTTGCTGTTAGACAGTGATTTGGACATTGATGGCGAGTTTTCAGATTTTGAGGGGGGTGTTGAGGATATAGGTAGCAGTGAGGAGGAAAATGACTCATTTCCGACAGGTGTTCGTGAAGAATCAACATTATGGAGGTGTCAAAATAACTCTAACACTAATAGACATACGTTCACGAGCACAACCTCTGGTGTACAACCGCATACTCAACTAACTTCTGACAGCCAACCAATTGACATTTTCACAAAATTTTTTACTACTGACTTACTGTCTCTCATTGTTTCGGAAACAAATGTATATGCGAGTAGGGTGAAGGAAGACCTGATTTCTAAAGGCAATTTAGGACCTAAGAGTAGATTGCAGAAGTGGACAGAAGTAACAATGAATGAGATTTACAGACTACTTGGTCTAATTATGCTCATGGGTGTTATTCGTAAACCTACGCTAGACATGTACTGGTCTACAGACGACATGCTAGCTACCCCATTTTTTGGGAAATGCATGTCAAATAACAGGTTTACTTCCATTTTGCGCTTCCTTCATTTCACCTGCACAGAAAATGTGAATGATAAACTATCCAAAATCAGACCAGTTTTTGATTACATTATTTCAAAATTCAAAGAAAATTATGTGCCTAGTGAAAAGATCACTGTTGATGAAAGCTTGATGCTTTGGAAGGGCCGTTTAGGTTGGAAACAATACATCAAAACAAAGAGGGCCAGATTTGGCATAAAGAGTTTTGATGTATGTGAAAGTAAAACAGGATATCTTTACAATAGCTGCATATACACTGGCCAAGGGACTGATAACACCGGAGACAAAGATTTGGGGTTATCTGGTTCCATAGTAATGCACCTGATGGAATCTGTACTTGATCAGGGTAGGACTGTATATTTAGATAATTGGTACAGTTCCCCTAAATTATTCATGGCCTTACACAAAAGAAAAACAAATGCAATTGGAACAGTACGTTCAAATCGTATTGGTTTGCCAAAAGATGTGAATACGAAGGCTCTAAGAAGAGGAGAAATGCAGGTGCATCAGCTGCCACCCTTGACCTATGTTGCTTGGCAAGACAGGAGGGTTGTTACAGCATTATCCAATTGCAGCTCTAAAATTTTGATGATTGACACTGGAAAAATTGATGCTCGTAACAAAATGTCAATTTTCAAGCCCGATATTATCCAGGAATATAATATGCATATGGGTGGAGTGGATCTAGTAGATCAGGTATTACACGCATATCCCTCTTTGCGAAAAACAATCAAATGGTATAAAAAAGTATTTTTACACCAGCTAGATATAACCATATACAATTGTTTAGTAATTTGGAGAGCTCTAAACCCACGGAAGACAATGACGTACCTGGACTTTCGCATATCAATAGCTCGCAGCCTAATTGAGCAGTATAAAATTCAGAGACCTCTCCATACTGGGGGTAAAAAATCCATCACCCCAGCACCCCTCAGACTTGAAGGAAAACATTTTCCTAAAAGGATACCACCCACAGCAAAAAAGTCGCGTCCCTTCAGAAAATGTTTGGTGTGCCGCAAGAAAGGTGTCCGAAAGGAAACTAGTACGATTTGCCGTAAATGTGGAGATGTGCCCTTGTGTGTTTATCCATGTTTTGAGGTGTACCATTCAAGAAAAAACTTTTAAAGGTAAGCTTTTACTTCTTATAGAATTTATTTAAATTTACCGTAAAACATAAGGTTTAAAAGAATTATAATTAAATACGCATTAAATGCATGTATGCGCAGGACGTCTATACACGTCCATATCGGTTTGGGGCCTTTTAACTTGGACGTCATATGACGTCCATATCGGTGAAAGGGTTAACACACATTTAAAATGTTTTATCAACTTTGTTAAATCCATAAACTTCAAAGATATAGAGTAGGCAATGAAGCATAAAAACTTCAATAAAAGTTACCAACTAATTGTACCAAGCAGAAAAGAAAAGAATATTGTAAAACCTTGTAAGAGAATATTCTCACTATAAATACAAGATATTGCAAAATTATTGTACAGGTTGTATATAATGTAATAAAAATGGCATGTATTCCTAAAGAATGGGGTATGCCAGGACAAAAAAACACTCTCGTTTCCCAATAGCATTATCGAAGACAGCCAGAGGACTTTTCGTCTTTTATGCAGTTCTTTAAATGATATAGAAGACTGAGTTGCAGTTTCCACAATTGTTTTTTCCGGATTAGCCAAACCCTAAAGTAAAACACTATACTTATGACTTCTTTTACTATTTATAGTACTTTGTGGTGTCAATGCTGGATCTGATTCAGGCATTTAATATTTAAAATTACTGTTTCAGTAGTTTAAACATTAAAGCAAACTGATATGATAATGCAAGAGTACAACAAAGTTAATGATATAATGAAATACAGAAGTGCTAATATAGGAATTTGAACAAGGATATTCATTTGTTACTTTGGCAAAGCACAAATTTCTTAGAAACTATTTGTAGTTTGTTTATTAATACTCGTCACTTACTTGTTTATATTTATGAGAGACTAGTTTCCAAGGCATTCGCCTCCATTTTCAATCTCTTTCCAACTGGTATTTGTTGTCTGCTCTCTCTCAGGTGGTGGAACTATGAACTTTTGTCAAATTATCTACTGGTGGGATTTCAAAGTTCATTACGCGATCCTTATTTATCCATATGAATATGTTCTCCCATGCTGTCAATTTATTTTGGTTTATCACTCCTTTTAATAATTTTGGATTTGGATCAATGTCATGGTTTTCATTCCAAAAGTGAAATGCTACTGCTGACCTATCTTCTTGTTTCAATCTGATGTTTCTAAAGTGCTCTTTGACTCTGGTTTTTAGATTTCTTTTAGTTTGACCTATGTAGCATTTTTCACAATTCTTACAACTTATCTGGTATATTCCGGATCTGTTAACTGATGGGATTTCATCTTTTGTTTTTGAATTTAGCAATTTTAAAATTGAGTGTCTATTAGTAGGTGCCAAGGTGATATTTTGTTCCTTGAAGATCTTTTTAAATTTATTAAATGTTTTTGGGTGATATGTGAATGAACTGAATATGCTGTTGCTTTCTTTTTCATTTGTAAATTTCTTTAGTTTAGCTTTTCTAATTTTCTTCAACACCAATCTTTTGTTGTATCCATTTTCTTCTGCTATGTGTAGTATTGTTTTTTGTTCTTTGAAATATTCTTCTTTTTCCATGGGTATGTTGACTAGTCTGTGTGTAAGGCTGTTTATTATCGCATGTTTATGTGTAATTGGGTTGTGGCTATTATATGCCAGTTGGAAAGAGATTGAAAATGGAGGCAAATGCCTTTGAAACTAGTCTCTCATAAATATAAACAAGTGACGAGTACTAATAAACCAACTACAAATAGTTTCTGAGATTAATTTTGACGTCACTGTTACTAAATTCCTCCAAACACATACAATGGCTACATTTTAAAAGACAGCAGAGACTTGATGAAGATAAACTAAAAGACAAGGATTATAAGAACATTGGAGACAAAACTGACATGCAAAAACTACCAAGAAAAACTGCAGTGGCCCTATTTAGAATGGAAGCTGGCCATGATTGTCTTGCAGAACACCTTTATAAAATACACTGCATACCTACACCCAAATGTACTATCTGTAAAGAGGATGTCATCATGAACAAACACCATTTGGACAAATGTAATGGTCTCAAAAGTGGGAACCTACAGGCTTTATATTGGGAAGCTAAGGGGAAAATGATGCAAATCAACTAATCCCCAGTGCCATTAGTCAACAACATATTTTTTGAGGAAACAGTTAACAGACAGAGGTACTAGGATACAATAATCAAACAATACCTGGAAAATTTGTGTGACATTGAGTGCACACAACCATATTTTCAACAAAACTCCGATGCAGCACATACAGCTAATCTATCATAATTTGGGAAATGGAAGATAGGGTCATCAGTAAAGGAATATGGCCATTACGATCCCAAGACCTTACAGTATGCAATTTTTATTTATGGGGGGAACTTAAAAAATAAAGTGTATCAGAATAACCCACATCATTGAAAGAACTGAAAGACAATATCAGAAGAGAAATTACTGCAATTTCAGAAGAACTAATGTGTGTAAACAGAAATGTTCTTCGAAGGTGTCAGACATGTGTGGGAGCAAAAGGATATAATTTCCAACACCTTTTGTGACAAAGGTTATGATTACTGTAATTATAATTTGCATGATAAATCTAAGTGCTTGAATTTACATATTCAGCAGAACACCAGCATGCCAACTGTGGTGGTAGCATGCCTTCTGCTGCAGCACTAATTGCTGGCTGGCCGTGAAAAAATAAGGTACCTTATTTATATGCACATAGAGATAAACTGTGCAATAAACGAAATTACTAGGGAACAGATTTTTAGATAAATATATATTTTTATGTAATTAAAATAATTTGCACAATTTATCAGTACAGTTACTCCAAAAAGTATTCGTCTAATGCATCAGTTTTTGTTTAAGGACGCATGGATAGTGGAAAATCATCAGAATAAAGTACAGCAGGGAGACTGTCTTATTTATTGATTAGTGGAAAAGAGAATGCAATAAAACACACAGTATCCATTCACATAAACATAGATAAACATTCAAAAGTAAAGATATGCAATATAGGATGCAAAATAAGTATTCGTCCGCACACTGAAAATGGTGTAGAAAGTTACGGTTAGTACTTAGTAGGCCCTCCATTCCTCTTTATAATCTCTTGCATTCCCCTTGGCATGGATTTCACCAAATATTGGGTTGTTTCCACTGTAATATTATGCCATTCCTCTAGCAGAGCGTTATTTAGATCATTTATATTAGATCTCTTATATCAGATATTTTTGTCCAGTATACCCCATAAACTCTGTATTGGATTCATGTCTGGGTATTGCGATTGTGTCGACATCCATCGTGGACTATCATACAACAACCATAGCCTTGCATCTAGAGCTGTGTTTTTTGGATCATTATCTTATGTGAAAATATAATCCTCAGAAAGACCCAAATTATTCACACCTCTGGACAGGTGTGTTTTTAGGATGTTTATATAAACATTATGGTTCATAATTCCATCAATATAACAAAATCTCCCACACCATTTGCACTCATGCAGACCCAGACAACTACTGAATCGCCTCCATGTTTAACTGAAGCTGTTATTTTTCTCCTCGAGCTCACAATTCTTTTTTCTCCACACTATTACTTGCTCTTTTGACTTAAAGAGCTCAAATTGACTCTCGTCAGTAAATACATCCTCCTTCCAGAAATCAAACCCATCGTATTTATGTTCTTTTGCAAAAAAGCAACTCGTTTCTTTCTGTTGATTTTACTGATGTATGGTTTTCTACTGGCTGTTTGGACTCCATACTCAGCTTCATAAAGCACGTTTCTTATAGTTTGTGCTGAAATGGACTTTCCTGTGAGTGTTTGAACTGCAATAGCAAGTTTTGGAGCTCTAAGTTTAGGATTTTTCTGGACTTTGCTAAGTAGCTGTCGTTTCTCCATCCCGGATAGTACTGCAGAACGACCGGTTCTTGATTAATTTTCATAAGTTTTGTTTTGATCAAACCTGTATATAATAGTCTTCACTGTACTGGTAGCTCTTCCAATGTTTTTTTTTTCTCACCCTTTCGACAGTGGATGAAACACAACTGTCTAAGAAAAGGGAAGGGGCGTGTGTCAGCGAGCCAGCATACCTGGGATCTTGTTTACTAGACGAATACTTGTTTGACATCAAATGGGACATAATTTTAAATAACGTAGAGCTGTTCACTAATTAAGGAATATATGAACCCAAATTGGGTTTTGTTTTTAAATCTAGATATCAACCAATGTAAGGAAATAGTTATTGTTCGTTTCTTATCTATATTTTTCTGATTCTGTTTGTTATATTCTATGTGCTATGATTAGACAAATACTTTTTGGAGTATCTGTATTTTATGCATTTTGTGTGTGGCAAACAACATGACTTTATGAGAAGAGAAGCCTTCTGATTATCCTGTAACTTAGATTACGTGTTGTCAATAGCTTGCCACAATATAAACACATACACAAAATTCAGAGGAAAGAGATTTTGATGTCAGAGTATTGCACAATGTTTTTGAACTCAACATGACTAGCATAGGTTGCATGTCAGTTCCTGACGAATGACCTTCAGCGGAAATCCAGTGAACTGGTTAGCATTAATAAACAGGTCAGCAAATAGTTTATGATAACAAAGAGCTCCTTTCCTCTGTACCTGTTCAAATTATTCTGGTTCCTTCAGTTCAATAAAGAAGTGTTGAGTAATGTGTAACATACGTGTTGAATGATTTGTGTATATATCGAAATGCCAAAGGTAATAGGTAGTGTTAGTTTTTGGTTGCAGCAGTACAATAAAGAAGTTTGATACAATCAAAACAGATGGAAAAATTCTACATTGTCAGCCTTGTGGAAAGTCAATAAACAGCCGATGAACAATCCCATGTAATGCAGCATTTATGCAGCAACAAACATCTTGGTAGCTTCACATTCTTCTATGAAGCAGGTGCTTTTAAGTGAAGAGATTTCTATTGGACAATGAACAGAAGGCATGTGTTGTGCACTGACTTCAACTATTGACATGTGACATCAATAATCCATCACTGGTGAATTATTATAAGTTTTTTCTATTATGTAAAATGAAAGAAAATATTTTTTTTTGTTTTAGTAAATATTTTGAGCTTTTTAAAAAATATTTTCTTGACTTTTAATGCATAAAAAATAAATAAATTTAACTTTATTTAGCACCTAAAACTGTTCCCTAATAATTACAAAAATTGTTGTAACACGTGTTTTACTCTTGTGCCCAGCTGTATTCTCCCTAAATTCACTGCTCAATCTTGTTTGGAGCATTCAGAAAATTAAGTGTGCACATCATATGAAGCCTTAGGTGTTTCCTTTCTTACAGGACAAAAAAAGCCTGAAGGTTACTCAAGTTTAATTCCTTTACAGTTTTTTTTTTTTTTTGTAATTTACGTCCTCCAACGTTAAGTCATATCGGACTATGAATGGAATGGATGAAATGATGCTCAAATGAGTCCGGGGTCCATGGAGCTTAGAGTTACCCGACATTTGCATTACAGGATAAGGGAGAACACCGGCAAAAACCTTATCCAGGTAACTCACCCTGACCGAGATTCGAACTCGGGACCTCTTGAACGTGAGGCAGATATTCTACCACCACGCCACCAAGGTGGGCATTCCTAGCTTTTGAAGAGCTTGGTCAGTGAGTGTGCATTGTCAAAATTTGATGCAACAATACATTGTTAGTAAGTGCTTTGTCATAAATTTTACGAAGATTAGAGTGCATGTATCCAAATTATATAAGGTGAGTATAAGGAAGCAATATTCCATTGTGTGAGGACTATGATACAATGAAGCACAAAATTAATATAATTTTGAGTCAAACTAATACTCAATGCTCCACTGCCCTTTTACATCGGAAAAACAAAAAGAAACTTGAACATTAGGCTCAAAGAGCATTTTAGGAACATTAGGAACAAATAAATAGATAAATCGGCAGTAGCATACCATTTTTGGAAGGAGAATCATGATATAGAACGAGAAATTCACTTATTAAAAAGTGTCCAAGGTCCAGCTGCTTTAACCACGTCGGAAAAAATCTTCATAAAGAAACATGAAAGAAAATTGTTTAATTTCGACACTACCTTTGAAGAAAACCCAAATTTTAAGTTCATCAAGATACCGACAGAGACGCACCTATCACCTCTGAGGAGTTCACCGAACCAACGTCAATTAGTCGACAACAGCTGATGATGTTAGGAAGATCCTAACGAAACGCGTTCTAGGTAAATACTAGCAATAAGTGGAGCATTGAGTATTAGTTTGACTCAAAATTATATTAATAAGGAAGCAAATTTTTTTTTGTAATAATCTGAATTTAGGAAAGCAGGACGTGTAATAATAGTTTCAGAATGCAATTGAATCATTGCCTTAAAATAATTTCAGATGAATATTCTGCATGCAGATGTCCCAAATTTTTAAGAAAAAGTCATGGCAATGCTTCTTGAAGAAGAAAGTAGCACCTAGATTGATTTTAGCTCCGACATAGAAATTGATAATGCAGAAGTCTGATGATGTAATAATGACATACAGATGGTGAAGATATGGCAGGATCAAATATTGGCATGTGTATAAGCAGCAATGAAAATTCTCCTCTAAGATGATTGTTTTATTGTCAACCGCTCACAATCAGCCCACTGTCAGTAGCTCTAGTAAACAAACCAGGCATAACAGAAGATTATAATGGTACCAAATTTGGAGAGGACGTCCTCAATCAGCTATGTAGCACCTACTGTAGCTGGAAATGCGGCGATGGCCACTGTGTCTGTTTTATGGCATGATGAATATTGACTGTGTAAATGCCTGGGTTTTCCACAATCAAAATAATCAGCGCCAAGGGACACAGGAATAGTCAAGAAAAGACGTTCTATTATCTGAAGAACTGACCATGCTGTGGATGGCGATTAAGCTGGAGACGCACGGTTTACAAACACACCTCCGGGTATGAATCCAGGACATTCTCCCAGAACAGTCAGCCTCCCAAAGCCCACTGGCAAGAACGACTTGATGATGATTTATATATAAGGGCACTCAACTGCTCATTCATCAGAACCCTTTCAAAAACTATATCATGGCAATAGCCAGAGATAACCTGATCTAAATATAAAATCAAAACAAAAAGGCAATAAAATAAATAAGCAAAATTAGGGGAAAAAAACCAATGAAAAGCTATAGATAGCATTTAATACAACACCAAGACATAAAAAAACAATTTTCAATATTAACGTTGAATGACAAAACAAAGAACCCGCTAAGTGACGGCCGAATCAATTGTTCCTGTTTTTTTTTTTTTTTTTTTGGAGTTGGGCTAGCATTTTCAACAGGTTTATCCTGGCCTTTTTTCACTGTCATTGTGGCAGTGAAGGCAGGATCTTCATGTTTCATATCCTCTATGGAGGAGGACTGCTTTCCTTCTAATAATTTCGACTCCAGGGGCTCGAATCAATCAGAAACTGCGATCGATGAAGATGAAAGTTGCTGATCGGAGTCCTCTCCAGACAATTCCTCATATAATGTTGATGGAGGAGATAGTTGCAGTCTTCTATGTGGGCTAGCTTTCTTTTTACTGGTCTTACTATTTTCCTCAAGGAAGTCAGAAGACCTCTTAAATTTCCTTGGCGATACTGGTTCACATGTCATTTTCGAAGTAGATGCTTTCGACGGTGACATGGCTGAAACCTTCTTAAGACTGGACTTGGTAAGCGTGCTCACTGTTGTTCGTGCTGGTGTCTGTTGCTTTGGCTGTGATCTTGGTGTAATTGTTCTGCCCCATTTATGTCACTAATTTGTGTTGCAATTTCACATCTAGGTACCGGCTTAGCTGCAAATGCACTATAAGTAACAGTCCTAGGGACAGCAAGCTAACGAATACGCAAGAGTTTTCAGGCTTCCAAGGACACCTCTCTTACCTGGATTTCTTGGATGGCCTTTTCCTCCATAAAACGCAGGCATTCTCTGGAGTTAGATGAATGATTACCACTGCAGTTAACACATGTTGCAGGTGAAGTACATGCATCATCATCCTTGACTTCCCCACAGTCAATGCAAGTAGCAACTACATTACAAGAATCACTTGTGTTACAAGAATCACTTGTGTGGCCAAAGCGCTGGCATTTATAAGCGGGAGATCTATCCGATCAAGGGTAAGAAACAAGGTACATGTGGGAACCAGTTCACCTCGTTCTTTGCGGTGAACTCTACATTGGTTACACCTTGTTCCACCAAGTTTTCTGAATCTCCTCATTGGAAATTCCGTCCAGTGCGCTGGTGTTTACAACACCACACGAGCAGTTCAGAGTCCTATGCAATTCAACGCACACCGGATAGCTTGCAAGCACATTGGCTTTCAAGATTCTAGCAGCTTGCATCGGTGAAACAGCTTTGACTAGGAGCATGCCACTGCAAGTTTGAATACATGATTTTACAGGACCAGCATATTATCTAAACCCTTATGGATAATAAAGGATTCATGGTAGTAAATTTTTGACCTTCCTCAGTTCTAAAAATAACCAAATAGCCAAGACCATAAGACCCAACTACTTCCTTTCTGCTTTTCTTAACATTTTTGTTGATTTTATTAGTTCCCATAGTGACAATATCCCCCACCATTGCAAACATCTCCGATGGTATGCTCATCCTAGGCGCCACTCTGGCTTAGGTGAGAGTCCTGGCCTAGACCTTGCTCACCTTAGGGTCTCACCACCCAATGTATAGACAGAGGAACCGAATTGCCTTCAGGAGTCAACAGCTCATGCAATGGTCCCTCCCCACTGATACGAACACAGCCCTACATGATAACCAGGAGCTGGGAGTTACACATTACCCAGTCACCCCTCTGCTTGACGCGCTAGGTATTCATCACACTTGGTTCAGGGAGGTTAGGGTCAAAGACTGATGTGGACCTTGTTTCGGCATTTGGCATTAGCTCTATCACCACTCAGAGGCATCTTATCGAGAGATTTGGCTTGGGACCCCGTACCTACTGCAGTAGGCCCCTAGGAAGGAGAACGAACTGTCATGTCCATCTGTATAAAAAAAGAAGAAAGACAGCATACTGCAAAGAATGTGGCCATGCATACTGCAAAGAACATAGGGCAAATCTCTGCATAAATTATTGTGAGGCAAGATAAACTATTGAGACAAGAGAGACAGTTTTAAGTGAGTCAAGATAATATTTTATGAGGCAGCACAAACATTTGTGAGATAATACTAATGTATTTTGTAATGGAAATAAACAGTAGTAAATTTTAGGAGGATTAGTGTTTATGTACTATAGGAATAGGGTTAGTGTTCTAGGGTTAGTATTATTAACTTTGCAGTAAGAAAAATATAAAGAAAATATAGCTCATAATACAGTGCGATCCATATAAACCTGAACCATTTCAATAGGCCATAACTTTTGAACCAATAATAGACACATGTGCAACTTTGGGAGAATATAATACACAATTGGGAGATTACATTACACTATTTACAGCTCAGAGAAAATTTTAGAAGCATCCTCCACCACCATCTATACATGTTTGCACTCGTCTCACCATATTCTCTGAAGTTTTACGGAGAGTATGCTCGCCAATGTTACTTATTTCGGTTCGGATGGACTCCTTGAAAACATCAATTGTTTATGGCCTATTCTTGTACACTCTTATTTTTGAGATACTCCCACAAGAAAAAATCCGGTGAGGTTAGGTCATGGGATCTGGGGGGCTACAGACCTTTTGAGATTATTCGATTTTCAAAACAAACGGTTACAAGTTCCATGGTGTTATTAGATGTATGGCACGTTCTCTCAATCCGATATCATCCAGCTGCTCCACAAATGTATTGAAGATGCTCATATATACTTCAGTGTTTACAGTCGTATCAAAGACAATGGGATCAACGATCCTGGAAGCTGACACCGCGCACCATACTCCAACTTTTTCATCATGCAGTGGGGTTCCATGGAACACTTGGGGGTTTACAGCAGCCCAATATCTGGTGTTTTGTGTGTTTATGTAGGCTGACAGATAAAACCATGTCTCATCTGTAAACCACATTATGAAGAGAATGTGTGGACAAGGAATAAGAGTACCCTGAAACCATTGCCAGTAACTGATTCGTTTATCATAATCTGCTTCTTTCAGTTGTTGCACCATATACACTCTGAAAGGTCGATATCCCAATTTCTTTGCAGCTCTTTGACATGCTTCATATACAATGATTTGTTTGGAGAATTCAATAGCCTTCTACAAACATCTGTAACAGTCTCTGCATTCAATGGAGGTCTGTTTTCCACTCTCACCAATGAGTATACCAGCTGTCTCTAGCTTTCTTACGAGCGATAAAATTGTTGCCTTTGTTGGAACATCGCATACATTTAATTATTTTTGAAATTCCCGTTGTGTTGTTACCAAGGAACTTGTCTTCCAATATGCTTTCAAAATGTAAACACACTCTGGTAGTGAGTAATACATGTTGCTGTTATGACTGCACATTTAAGACTGTCAACTGTCAACAATTGTCAGTGTTGTCAATACTCCCAGAGCCACTGAGATCATTAAAACAAAGTTCTACATTCTACGAGCTTTTAAAAGGAAATTATGGCTTATTGAAATGGTTCAGGTTTATATGGATCACACTGTACTTCACTACTTCAAAGGGCATATTTCACGAGCTGCTGGAGGATGAACTAACAATTATCAAATCTGGTCTTTGAGTAAAGTGTTTAATAATGTTTAGTAATATTAATTTTATTGTTTATCATTACATCGAAACATTTCCCTAGAGTACCTTCATACTTTCTGAATAACATAAAATAAATTTCATACTCAAAGTTTCATATACTTTTCATGCAATTGCATGGATAAAACTGAGGCCTTCAAAAGAATGACAAAGTTCTGAACAGTTCAATCCATTAGTAATGAAATGGAAATGGCTTATTACGCAAAAAAGCTATCTGAAATAAATTGTGGTTTAAAAAAGCTATCTGAAATAAATTGTGGTTTTAAAGAAATTATATTTTTTGATTATCAAGATCCAACTTCTAAATATCCGGAAACAAGAAAGAGAATGACTTCACTGTTAGAACAATATACACACTTTTTGTGTAGTACATTATATTTTACAAAATCCATTCTGAATGAACTTCATAAACTACTATCAGAAAATCTAAGATATTATGCATTTTCTTAAACACATCTTTTTTATGTATGGTATTTTAATAAAGTTAAAACATTTCTGAAAAAATAAAATAATTTTGAAAAATTTTTCGTGTGAAGGATACTCTGAGGTTCAAGGATTTTGTTGAAAAAAAAGAGTGTGTGTGTGTGTGTGTGTGTGTGTGTGTGTGTGTGTGTGTGTGTGTGTGTGTGTGTGTGTGTGTGTGTGTGTGTGTGTGTGTGTGTGTGTGTGTGTGTGTGTGTGTGTGTGTGTGTGTGTGTGTGTGTGTGTGTGTGTGTGTGTGTGTGTGTGTGTGTGTGTGTGTGTGTGTGTGTGTGTGTGTGTGTGTGTGTGTGTGTGTGTGTGTGTGTGTGTGTGTGTGTGTGTGTGTGTGTGTGTGTGTGTGTGTGTGTGTGTGTGTGTGTGTGTGTGTGTGTGTGTGTGTGTGTGTGTGTGTGTGTGTGTGTGTGTGTGTGTGTGTGTGTGTGTGTGTGTGTGTGTGTGTGTGTGTGTGTGTGTGTGTGTGTGTGTGTGTGTGTGTGTGTGTGTGTGTGTGTGTGTGTGTGTGTGTGTGTGTGTGTGTGTGTGTGTGTGTGTGTGTGTGTGTGTGTGTGTGTGTGTGTGTGTGTGTGTGTGTGTGTGTGTGTGTGTGTGTGTGTGTGTGTGTGTGTGTGTGTGTGTGTGTGTGTGTGTGTGTGTGTGTGTGTGTGTGTGTGTGTGTGTGTGTGTGTGTGTGTGTGTGTGTGTGTGTGTGTGTGTGTGTGTGTGTGTGTGTGTGTGTGTGTGTGTGTGTGTGTGTGTGTGTGTGTGTGTGTGTGTGTGTGTGTGTGTGTGTGTGTGTGTGTGTGTGTGTGTGTGTGTGTGTGTGTGTGTGTGTGTGTGTGTGTGTGTGTGTGTGTGTGTGTGTGTGTGTGTGTGTGTGTGTGTGTGTGTGTGTGTGTGTGTGTGTGTGTGTGTGTGTGTGTGTGTGTGTGTGTGTGTGTGTGTGTGTGTGTGTGTGTGTGTGTGTGTGTGTGTGTGTGTGTGTGTGTGTGTGTGTGTGTGTGTGTGTGTGTGTGTGTGTGTGTGTGTGTGTGTGTGTGTGTGTGTGTGTGTGTGTGTGTGTGTGTGTGTGTGTGTGTGTGTGTGTGTGTGTGTGTGTGTGTGTGTGTGTGTGTGTGTGTGTGTGTGTGTGTGTGTGTGTGTGTGTGTGTGTGTGTGTGTGTGTGTGTGTGTGTGTGTGTGTGTGTGTGTGTGTGTGTGTGTGTGTGTGTGTGTGTGTGTGTGTGTGTGTGTGTGTGTGTGTGTGTGTGTGTGTGTGTGTGTGTGTGTGTGTGTGTGTGTGTGTGTGTGTGTGTGTGTGTGTGTGTGTGTGTGTGTGTGTGTGTGTGTGTGTGTGTGTGTGTGTGTGTGTGTGTGTGTGTGTGTGTGTGTGTGTGTGTGTGTGTGTGTGTGTGTGTGTGTGTGTGTGTGTGTGTGTGTGTGTGTGTGTGTGTGTGTGTGTGTGTGTGTGTGTGTGTGTGTGTGTGTGTGTGTGTGTGTGTGTGTGTGTGTGTGTGTGTGTGTGTGTGTGTGTGTGTGTGTGTGTCTGTCTGTCTGTCTAATGCTCAAAATTTGATGGTAAAATCATTCTTCTTCTTGTTTCCAGGTATTTAGACACTACATATTGATTTTTGAAAATTTCATGGATAGTTATCAGACATCAATGTTCTTTAAGTCATCTTTACTGCATAGAAAGCACCGTGGGGAAATCATTAATCCAATCTTGAATAAATTTCCACACAATCATGGCCCACGATTATTCTGAACACTGCAATAGGTAATTTTCTAGACACACCTGGAATTGTATGAAATTTATTTTGAAAATCATTGTAATTAAGTTTTTCAGAGGAAGAAAGATATTTGTCATAATTAGTTGTCAAAACTTTTTTATCTTCTGTTTCACAAAAAATATAGATCTTATTAAAATAAAATTTATTTAAAATGTTTATTTTTGGGACTTGGCAGTTTTTGATATATTTCTTATTATTGGTCTGGATTTTCCAATAGGAAGTGTTGCATGGTGGAACAAAGTTTTCAAGTTTTCTTTCGTATTTTGGGATGAGGAAATGTAGCTATGATTGGATATGGGTACCATATAATTATTTAGGTGGAATGCAATATCTTCTCTGCTTTATATACACATGGTAGAGCAAGTATTTTTCATATTTACTTTAAAATATGTATTTTTGGTTAAACCTTAATGTCAAACATGTTTGGAGTGCAACACTTCCTTCAGTTATTGTAAGGCAAAAAACAGTAACAATTTCAGCTTTTATTCTGCAATTTGAGATCAACTTAACATGCATTATGTAACTAATGCTATTTGTATTACTCATACCTTTGCAGCAGCTTCAAACTTATCAATGTCAGTTTCAAATTCCAAACTGGTATTCACTTCAGGCTTGGGCGTATTATTGATCAAGTTTAATAGCTGTGCACCAACAACTTTCTTGAGACAGAGAACCTCAACAGTGTTTCCATGTTCTAGAAGACGGGAAGTGAACTTGCAAGCATCATCGATCTTCTCCATTGTCTTTTCAACACTGAATGGAAAATAAAGATATAAATGTAGACATTAATGAATGCAAATGCCAACATAACAAATCAAAATAATTTAACAATGAATATAAATAACAAACACTAATTTTTGCAGTTTTTCTACAGATACAAAGTTATGAATGTATTTGTGTAATATTTAAAACACTAACCTGTGAAATGTATCCATTATTTTAAGCTCTCGATTTGAATGTAATTGCTTTAAATCATCTAATGCCTTGTCCCTGCACTTTTCAAGTACCGCTTTGTAGCTTTGGAATGTCTCTTGTATCAGGTCTTTTGCATTATCATGCTGAATTTGCAGCTCATTTAGAGCATTAGCCAAATGACTTGAAGCATCCTCACAAAATTCCACCTTTGATTTGCTTTCTGTCATCAGACTTTTCAGTTCTTCACGCAAGCGTTCCTCTGCCTCCGATAGCCGTTCATAATGATGTTCGGGAGATTTGTGTTCCTTTAATATGCATTCGTTACAAATGGGAACCTAGTTTAAAGAATAAAATACATAAGTATATTAGAAACAAAGTCAACTGAAAGTAAGCATCTCATTCTACGGCAAAAACTACACAAATAAAAAGCCATATGAATAATTTCTTATGCATAGTGTGTTGAAATCCTTATAAAATGATGCTGTAAATACATAGTTTCTTAAGTATTTATATTAAAAATAAAACTATAAAATATTAAGATAGTCATAAGAATCCTACACCAAAGAAAGTCTTCATTGACTGGTTTTATTATTAACATGTTTTCAACAAATCCAGAAAATGCCAGCCATCTATTTTTCCTGCACCTCTTTTAGGTTTTTTGACTATGAAATGCCACCCCTCTCATTACCTCCTTGGCTGACAATGTATTGCTGGTCTTTTGATAAGCAGTTATAATTGGGGTTACAGTGCTGCAGATTTCAGCATTTGCAGCTACTATAGGCCAAGTGACCGAACCCATCCATTCTAAATGCAATGTATGGAACGCACAAGATAGATGGCCTAATAATATTAGCCATTAACATTAGCTATTACTACAGAGCCACAATATCCATGTAGGACAACTAGATGAACAATGGAAAGAGGACCTGATACAGATGATTTTCTACCGGAAAGAAGGGAAGAAAATTCTGACACAGAGGAACATTACACAAAAGGCGAACCTATTATTTGAGATGCCTTATTCTAGTTAAGAAGTGATTGAAATACAAAGTGGGGAAAGCTCTTGAACCCAGAGTTACACACAGAACAAGTTCACATAACCTATAGGAAGTGCAAAGAGTATTTTCGTTTGGAAAAATAGGATAGTGTAACATAGGAAAACAGGGGGGGGGGGGGGGGGGGAGGAGAAAATAAATATCATGTGTTATAGTAAGTAAAAATTGTTTATGTGCCTATTTTGATGTAACAAGTTGTTTTACTCTTTCACACTATATTTTAACATCTGCTGCCTTTTTGTTAATACTACACTGTTTGTGATAGCCTACCCATTAGTATTACTAGGATTAAACATGAAAATGAACCTTTTTAAAAATGATATACATTCACAAAAATCAATAAAAGCAGTTAAAAATGTATTTGCACCTACAAGGTAATGTGTGGCTGGCACAGAGTTAATTATATATCAGTGATAAAAGATTCATTCACAATGAGAACCTCACAGGCTATTTACTGAAACTTCAAGTTATACTTAGTTTATTTATCATGCAAGTATCTTGAATGGTTCTTTAGAAAAAATAAAACAAAATATAATGCAGTTTTACTGCCTATGGATATTTTGAAAATTTATGTTACACCTTAGAAGACATTGAATTTAAATACCAATTTTGAGTTATTTGTTCTCTTTCTCACTTTTACTGAAGGATCTTTTCTTAAAAATTCTTCTTTCTTTCTTTTTCAATTTCCTGCAAATCTAAGAAGAGCATTTTTACTTTTTCTATTATGTAGAAATGAACACAAGTCTGCTTGGAGAACAAATAGCAAATATTGTATGCCAAAGGGTTAATGAATATTTTATAGAATAAACAAATTTCAGATTAAAATAAAAGTGGATCGAGAAAATATTGACACATTGCTTCACGAACACTGTTTTTCACAGGACATGTTTCAAGAGCTGTTGCTTCCATCATCAGCTGATTCTAGACTAGTGAAGGTTGTAGTGGTTTCCTCTTTCTCCATATATACAAATATATCAGGCCATCTATTGATGATAGGAGAAAGAACTACTACAACCTGCACTAGTTGAGAATCAGCTGATGATGGGAGCAACAGCTCTTAAAACATGTCCTGTGAAAAACAGTGTTAGTGAAGCAATGTGTCAATATTTTCTCGATTCACTTTTATTTTAACTTGTGCTTCACTGTTTCTACGATTCTTTCAATGTTTATACCTTGAAACTTCAGATTGTTGTTATATTGTCTGATTCACAATGTGAACATCAAATTCAAGATGCAAGAAAATGATACCATTTAAAGAAATTTAGAACAAAATACAATTCTCCTATATATCCAATCACATTTTGGTTTGATTGGAAATTACCTTTTTGACTAAGAAAAACAGAAAAACCACAAAACAGTACAACAAAAGTTATCTTTTCACTCAGAAATTTGCCTATCAAGAGAACTTTCCAGGTAATTCAGAAACAAGAACACAAATAAATCAGAAAATAAAAAAATGACAAATTCTTACATCTAAGAGCTGATCGAGGACATCCAGGAGATATGCCCTGCGGTTTAGTTGAAATGTTAACTTAGTACAAATACTATGTATGTACTTTAGTTGTACTTTAGATCTGAAAACTTTTTCCCGTTCATTTGATTAGTATATTAACTTTTCTAACATTGGCACTAAAAAGTAGGGTGATTCTAGGAGCAATGCAAGCTGTCTGCTACCAAAATTATGCACATGCATGCACATTTTGAACTTGGATTTTATTAATTTATTTCAAATGAATTAATGTATTTTAGTTAATGAATTAATTTCCTCACACTAGCCGTATATAGAATAAAGTTTTTGATAGAGTCAACATGAAAAATTCAATGCCAAGGCTGGTATTTGAACCACAGATCTCCTGGTTTCCATCCAGTTGCTCTAAACCAGAGCTACCATGGTGTATTTTTGAAGGTATAGAGAGTATTTAAAGTAGCTTTATATGTTTCAAAGATATTTCTGACTTCTTACAGAAAACATCGCAAGTGAGTTTGGAACTTAGAAAAAGTTTTATAGCACATCAGGGAGAGAAGAATGTTTTATGCAGTCAATTAGCTAGCTTTAAATGTTACAAATTCATTATAGAATAGATAAATAATAGTTTTTGGGGATAAAATCAAGGGGCCCTTCATGTTCATTAAGCTTAAAAATAAGACTATCATGTAATTATTTTCAGAAGCTGTTACAGTACCCTTTAATTTTTTTTCTTTTTGTTTCTTTTATGTTTAATCAGATTAGTCAAGAGAAAGGTGAATGAAAAAGAGATGGATGATTCACATGCTCTTAATATCTTTCTAACCACTATAACGGCTAACACATAAAGTGAGTGACCACTGCTGTTCCTTTGTGCTTACTTGGTTGATATGATGCAACATTGAACATTATTTCTCCTTGAGACCGTAAATCACTAAGGGATACATTAATCTCATAATACATTTTTACTTCCTTTCCCATCTAATTTTTTTCACACTTCCACCTATTTTTCTGGTTTAATGGAGTCACACATTTTCTTCCAAGTTGAATAGTAGCAATTGCAATTCTCCTACACCAAGATTTTCAAAGATTTCCTTGAAGCTTGTGTTGTCAAATTAGAGGATACTAAAAGATGTAACACCAGCATCTGAATAGTGGAGAAAGGTTAGCAGATCATCTTCATGGTAAATTATTTCTGCAGTTTAAAAACTAAGCCAAAATTGGAAGTCCTGTCAATTTAGATTCAATGTTTATAGAGTACAGAATATGGGCAGTATAAACTGTTTTGGAAGAGCAGTTAAATGATCCAACAAATGATGCAATGCTGATGTTTGTAAATGATCAAATTTCGTTAAGAAATTTAAAAGATATTTGTAGATAACAGAACACTTTAAACATGAAGTCAGTAATTTTAATGAAAATGAGAAGCAGCAACAGTTATAAAGAATGTTCCAAAGAAAGTGGTTATTTTATATTAATTTTTCTTTCCCACCTTTATCTTTTAATTACTCCCTGTTAAATTGGAATTCGCCAATATCATCTTGCATACAAATATTTCAGCAAAGCCACAACTTCGACATATATTTTTAAATATAAAGCTAAAATAAACATTCTGTATTTTTCAACATATATGCTTACCTGACATGCATAACAAAAGAATTTCATGTTTTCTGTTGGATGATGTTCACAATAGATTGGTTTGTGGATTGGCATTGTTTCACGAGAATTCTTCAGTTCTTCAAATGCGACAACATGGTGATTCTCAAAGCAGCGCATGAACTGAAATAATATAGCAAAAGAAACATTTATTGTAGTTCTAAAAACTCTTTGCTTATAAAGTCTCCCAAAGTCAATTTGTGACTTGAAACCTTATGTTCCCAAAACTCAGTGTATTGCTGGTGCTCAAGAACATGCACCCCATTAAACAACATGAAAACTGAAACCAGCAGTTCTTTTAATAGGTTGGACTTATGTCACATGGCACAATAGAAAATGCAAATAGGAAGAACCAATAGAACCACAGAATTAGGCCAAAGGTTATATTTCTACTCAAAGAGTAATACGTTCAACTGGCACTGAAGAAATGTATGTATGTATGTATGTATTGACTGAACACTCTGTGTTCATTAATATACTGAATTCATATCAAGGGGTATCTATGCAATGATAATAATAAAAGCTTACGTATTGTCGCCGATCGCATTGTTGGTTGGTGCTGCGGCCGCAAGCTGCACACGGCGTGTGGGCGAGCGATGGGCGCTTGCCGAGAAAGACAGACAGAAGTGGGGAGAGAAAGACAAGAGTGAGGTCTGCATAATTCTTTCCTTCTCTTGCTCTAGTGAAAGACCTTGAAACGTTGGCGGTTTTCTAGAAACAATGACTGGAAGTATAAAAGCCCGCAAGAGCTGAGTTGCCAGTCAGTTGCTAGTGAGCTGTTGTGTGTGTGCGCAGCTATTTGAAGTGTACCACAAGTGATTTCTTTCGTTTGTTTATGTGTGATGAAGCAACGAGAGACCTTGAAGACTGCGTTTGTGTGTTACATCATTCTGCTGCTGTCAGGGTTGTACAAAGCGTGATTTTTCTTTACTTGTAATAAAGAAGATTTTAAAGTTCTGCAAACAAGGCTTTTAATTCTACAAACCCATTAAGTCACATTTGGTGTCAGGAGTGGGATACAATGATGGAAGCTGCACTACAGGGGTAATATGAGTCAAATGGAGATTTTAACGTCCAGATGGCACGTTGGCCATGGTAGCTCAATGGGTTAGAGCAACTGGACGGAAACCAGGAGATCCGTGGTTCAAATCCCGGCCATGGAATTGAATTTTTCATGTTGGCTCTATCTTAACTACTGAAATTCAGAATGATATAAATACTCAGTGCAAAAAACAGTGTGCGATACACATGTGGTAAGCACATAACGGAATCTCGAGAACTGAAAAAACTCGGTGCAAGCGCCTTGTTGTTTCAAACCTTTCCTAGTTCCGCATACAGTGTTTGCCACATTAGTACCGACCTGAGGAAGGTCGTGGCCAGCCATCAGCGAGACTGGGACGTCAAGGTGCCACTGTTTTTGCTGGCCTATCGCTCAACACATGACACCACTGGAATGACGCCAGCAAGCTTCATGTTTGGCCGAGAGTTACACCTCCCTTGTGGCTTTTGGGAGACCCCTGGAAGCGAAACAGCCAGCAACCACTGAGTATGTGGAGAACCTCGTGGACCATCTCCATGACATGCATGAGATGGCTCATCAGAACATACAGATGGCGAGCGACGGCATGAAGAGTCGGTACGACAGGCAAGCCAACAGCCAAGGATTCGAGCAAGGGAACTGGTCTGGTGGTACCACTCTCACGGACCAACGGACACTGCCCAAAACTTCAACAACAGTGGCAAGGACCATACAGGGCGGTAAAGAGAATTGACAATGTGGTCTACCGCATCCACAAGGTGCCCCGCGGAGAAATGTTGGTGGTACACCTGATCGTCTGGCACGTTACGATGGCACTGTTTGGGACGACCAGCCTTGAGGAGGGAGCAATGTCTCCGATAGCATTGTTGGTTGGTGCCACGGCCGCAAGCTGTACCTGGTGACGGCCACGCAGTGGCTCAGTGGTTAGACCGCTTGGCTCTCACCAAGGTGGCCCGGGTTCGATCCCAGGCAACCGCAAAGTGAGATTTGTGGTGGACAACACGGCGTTGGGGCGGGTTTTCTCCGGGACCTCCAGTTTCCCCCGCCATTTCATTCCACCGGTGCTCCATCTTCATCTCATGCATCATCAGTGTCACCACCTGCGGTGCCGTATGTAGTAAAAGCGGGCGTTAAACACTACACACATTATTGTACCTGGTGCATGGCCGAGTGCTGGACGCTTGCCGAGAGAGACAGAAGTGGGGAGAGAAAGAGACAGTGACGTCTGGATAGTTCTTTCCTCCTCTTGCCGCCGTGAAAGGCCTTGAAACGTCCACAGCTTTCTAGAAACAATGACTGGAGGTATAAAAGCCTGCAAGAGTTAAGTTGCCAGTGAGCTGTTATGTGTGTGCGCAGGTATTTGAGGTGTACTGGAAATCATTTCTTTTGTTTGTTTACGTGTGGTGAAGCATCGAGAGATCCTGAAGACTGCGTTTGTGTAACGTCATTCTACTGCTGTTAGGATTGTACAAAGTGAGCGCTTTTTTTTACTTATAATAAAGAGCGTTTTAAAGTTCTGTAAACAAGACTTTTAATTCTACGAACCCACAAAGTCACAGTATATAATGTCTGAGCATATTTTTCTGAGTTTAGACTGTTACTTAATCTTGTATGTGTAGTACCTGGAAGTTCAATTTTAATTAAACTACTTCATGGAAAATTACTCTTTAGTACTGGCATCTATTTTCTCAAACATGCAGATTCTGCAGTACATGCATACTTTGCTTATTTGAACCATTGTAAGAACTATGCCCTAGACCAATTCACACTTGTGATGCTTAACTACTCAGTATGGAGATCACAAATGAAGACTGTCCGAGGTGAATTGTTCATCCCTTAGAGCCTTTTTAAGGGGACCAAATTGGCATATGTGTGGATGGCATTGGCTTTTCTTGGTGGTGGTGACTCTGGATGCTTCCACTGGAGACTTTGTCGTTTTGATTCTGGTTTAAAGTAATGACAGCATTACTCATCTCCAGCCACCCACTTGTGCCAGGAACTCATTCCCTTCCCTAGCAAAGCGTTGCAGATGACCAAGACAGTGGGCCATTTGACATGCTTCCTGGTGTGGTTGAAGACTGTGGGACACCCATTGGACACACACTTCGGGCAGGAGCAGTCGTTCCTTCATTACGATGTGAACACTTCCAATGCTCAATCCGACCTCCGGTGGCTATGGCTTTCACTGTCACTCGGCAGTCCTGGGTAATGAGAGCATCAACCAACTGGATGATGTCAGTGATGCAGTGTGGTGCCCCAAACCGTGCATCATCGGCTAAGGACACCTCTGAAGTGCTTATGCCATGCCTTGACCCTCGCAAGGGACATGTAGTGTTTGCCATACACTTGTGACATTCATCGATGACATTCTGTTGCCTCTACTCCATCCGCTGTCAGAAAACGAATAACACCTCTTTGCTCATCTTTTGACGTCTCTATTTCACTGTTTGCAATGAGACTGGCAGTGTTGGACTATTGATGCATGCTGCTGCTCGCTTAGTGTACTCACATGAGGTGCATGTGTGTCCTCTAGTGACGGGCTGTGAACTTTATGCTCTGGTCAGAACAACACTTTCTTACACATGCCATGAAATTACCATCCTGTAACCGGTTTGCGCATACCAGACTCTGGCTCATTTCTTTTTGGATGCCCTTATATTAATTCTTTCATTAACCAACATAACTGTCACTATAGCAATTAATTAGTAAACTTATGCTATTGAGCAAAATCTACAGCAGCTGTCTTAAAAATTCTCATAAATTTTTAGATCATTTATTTACTTCTACTGTAACATTTATAATAATGAAGTTACGAGTTTTTCATTCCCCATCATTGATATGCTTGTACTATTTTGCTATACTTAATTTAACCTTTACCTATTTTTGAACAAAAATTTAGTTTTGTATGCTTTAAAAGATATCATAATTCAAATTGATATGACAATAATTCTTATTGAAGAATGGCATCTAAATCTTTTTTAACTTTCTTCCCTAAAACGCCTACCAAGAGGGATGGCTCAGGTTGTTTAGTCTGTGGCCCATATTCGGGAGGTCCGGGTTTGATTCCTGTGACCGACCTACCTGACAGATGAGGTTTTTCGGGAATTTTCTCGGGTCACCAGGCAAATACTGGGTAGGTTAATTATATGCCCTGAATTTCCTGTCCCTCCATTTCATCTCCATTATCATTTCACATCATCTTTCTGGTGGCCTCTTTCAGGGAAGAAGTGTCAGCAGGTGTCTCGGCATTGCATGCCAGGATGATAGTAAAGTTGGTAAAACTTCCTCCTCTGGTAGTACGGCCTCTGGTCTCTGAACCTAGTCAGCGGGGTCGTTTACAGACCACAGTAGGGTGGGATGCCAGTTGTACTGGTCTACTGGGAAGTTTCTAACTGGTAAACTGTAGGGAACCTGCACTCTGCACTGCTGTGGCTTCTTGGGACAGCTGCCTTCTGTCTACTCTCGCCTCATCCTTCCACCCTGGGGTGGAAAGTACAGACCAAGTTTTGACCTCTGTGCCAAATCCCCTCCGTAGCATAATCCAGTCCCTGAAAGGCCTAGTTTTGGTCCTAGTTATCACTTATGCTTTTATACAAATCACAATTTCTGTTCAGTGAACTCATTTGTAGCAGCATTCAGATGATATAAAAAACCATGAATTTTTGACACTACCATTTCCTAGTAGACAAAAACCATATTTTGCTTTTTGATATAGTCACCTTTTATTGCAATACACTTCTCACATTTAAATTAATATTTTAATCCACCCACAGCAATAGTCACAAAATGGCCATAAACAGTAGTCAGCACTTCATAACACTTAAATTTTCTTCTCTGAAGGTCTTCCTTATGTTTTGAGAAGAAATAGTTTTATGGAGCTAGACCTGGACTTTAAGGTGGATGGCTGATCTCCTTGAAACCACATTAAATATTTCCTCACAACTTCCTTTGCAATAAGATCTTGCCCACAGGCACATTGTTGTGGAGAGGGTGTACAACTCTACTCAGAATTTCTTGCCTTTTCTCTGTGACGGAAGCACATACTCTGCACAGCAAGCCAGCATAGTATTGTGGTGTTCCTCTCCTTGAAGTCAATGAAGGGTGTTCCTCTCCTTTAAGTCTATGAAGAGTATTCCTTCACAGTCCCGAAAGCTGGCGGCCACGATCTTGGCTTTTAGAGATGTTGCTTGCTCAGGTTTATGCTACTTCATTTATTTGTATTTTGACAAGGAATCAAGAAGAGGACCATAATTTCATTCCCTATAACTGTAGTATGCAGAATGTCTGTTGTTGATAAGGCAGAGCTCCATAAATACTAGACAACAGATGAGTTGTTGCTTTTGAAGTCCAGGCACCAATTGTTCACTAATCTTATTCATGTCCAACCTGGTTACTAGCTTTCTAACTTGAGCTGCCAGCCTCCCATAATTTTCCTTCCACAAGAGCAATGTTTCTGAGTATGAGCACCTCCAAGAATCTACCTACACACTCTTTGTCTTCAATTCTTTCTTGACCCATTCAAGAATGTTTGATCCATTCTTTTACAACAGAATGTGAAGATGCTTCCCTATATATACTGTCCTATCCCTGTTTAATTTCATTTGGAGTAAGTCCTTTTGTGAAGGTTACAGCTGAATATTGTGGCGTTCCCTTTATAACATCTTTGAAAATCTAACACATATAATTGATATTCATATTCATGGGGAGCGTAACTCGCTTAGCTCACAAGAAACATTGGTACCGGAAGAGGTGAAGTGTACATGTTACTAGTTCTTCTAAAATAATGAAAGCTATGAATCAATCATTAACCGCTTCACCGATGGCCATTTAAACCCTTTAGGGGCCGGAAACGGATACCCAATAAACAGAACAGGACATTTAAATTGTTAAATGCTGTAAAAATGCATCATAAATACAATTCCGAATCTTCCGTATTTATTAAGTTACTTAAACGAAATAAAAACTGGTTTAAAACTCATTAAAGGCAGTATATATCTACAGTAACAATAAAGTAGAGACTACATTAATAAATTGTTGAAATTTCACTACTTTGTTTCACTGTAGCAAAAGCCATTCTTTGTGCCGAACGCGCCTAATATGTGAATCATTTTGTTTTGTGTGTATACGAGCCATAGTATGTATGTATAGCTACGCAAGCGACTTCTCAGGTTCAAGTTTAGTTTATTTATGCTATACCAAGCGATAATATGACGAGAATATATTGCGTCACACACTCACACACTGGAAAGAAAACTCTGTCAGCATCTGTTATTACAGTGTTTCTCAACCAAGGTTTCTAGTAGCCTTATGCAGCAGTTTTCGCTCTGTATTTCAGTTATTTATACTCTCTCTGTGTTCAGAGTGATTTCTTGTAGCTATCAAGAGCTAAATGTATGGCACATTTGAAATTGTTAAATTTCAATGTTAACCATGGCTTATCCCCGTAATGTAGCAAATAAATTAGCTTGGGTATGATGTGTACAGGCTTCTGATATTACTGTAGAAAATCTGGAAGATTTGTTGTACGATTATGAAGGAGATCTTTAGGACATACGTAGCAGTGACGTGTACTGGTCTACAGTTGGCATGTTAGCTACTCCATTGTTTGGGGAAATGGCGGGACAAATATGGGTGATGCATATCAGCTATTACTAGCTATCCCTCTTTACGGAAAACAGTTAAATGGTAAAAAAAAAAGTATTTTTATACCACTGGATGTAACTATGCACAGTTGTTTAGTAATTTTCAGAGCTGTAAAAGACATTCATCTACCTGTACTTGCGCGTATAAAGAGCTCGTAACCTAATTGAGTATTATAATACTCAGAGGCCTCTTTATACTAGGGGGTAGCAAAATTCACTACATCATCCCTCATACTTGAGAGAAAACACTTTCCTAAAAGTATACCACCCACACCCAAAAATCTTGTAACCATTTCGAAAATGTGTAGTGTGTTGCAAAAAAGAAGTTCGCAAGGAAACCAACATTATTTGGTGTGAATCTGCAGATGTGCCCTTGGGTGTTTATCCAGGTTTGGAGGTGTAAAATTCAAAAAGAAACCTTTAAGGATACGTTTACATTCCTTATAGAACTAATTTAAATTTATTGTAAAACAGCAAGATTAAAATAATTGGCGTTAAATGAGCATTGAATGCATGTATGCGCAGGACGTCTATACACGTCCATATCGGTTTGGGGCATTTTAACTTGGACGTCATATGACATCCATATCGGTGAAAGGGTTAAAGAGAATCTCCCATATTTATTCACACATTATCTTACAAGTATAAATTCCACAATCCTGGCTGCTGTGGTAGGTGGAAGTCAGTTCCAGTCACTCATACATCCTTTCACTACACTCATCAGTCACCTACTGCCCCAGACAAAGAACAGATGCCAACCATCCCAAGCCACCATGCCATGCCATGATCATGTGATCACCCGAAACTTCTCGAAAAGACTGTCATGATGTCAAGAAGCTTCAAGAAGCCTAAGTTTGACTGGCATGGTTGAATGAATAATTGAGTATAGACTATGATTCCCCCACAAACAGCCATACAATAAACCACCGTAATTACAAATTAATACTAAAATAAGGACTACCATCTGCCACAATACTGAAATTTGAACATATCAGAATCTTCTTTAGCCAATTATATCTGAGCAAATGAAGATAACAGAGAGGATGTGATACTTGCAATTATATATTTAACATATAAGATATGACACCATAATGTAATTTTTAGCAAGCAATAAGTCTCATTAGCAAGACCAGAAACTTACGGACACACCCCCACACACTGCTAACATACACCATAGCAAAATGTCTTAAGGACAAACAATGGACAGTGTTACCAACTGTAGGTTGTATTTTAATTGATTTGTTAAATATCCAAATAACAATTAAAGAGTTATTTCTTAGCTTTGCCCGCAAAGCCCGTCAAATGTTTAATTTGCTTTATTTTATTGTATTTTCTAAACTGTTAAATAAAACTAGTTTTTTCAGAAAAATCAAAGATATAAATTTGGACAAAAATGACAGACTGGTTTCATTTGATGTCACATCTTTATTTTCAAGCATACCAACAGAAAAATTACAGACTGTATTAAAAAAGTGGCTAACTACAATAGAAATGGAAGCAATAGAAGCAGAATATATTTCTCTAACAAAATTATGCATTGAACAAAACTTCTTCAGCTTTAATGGAAAACACTACAAGCAGAAATCAGGGTTATCAATGGGCAATCCACTTTCACCTTTTTGGCTAACTTATTTATGAGTGCATTTGAAACACAAATCAAAAAGTCCTTCCCAATGATCTTCAAAGTTTGGTATAGATATGTTGACAACATCTTTGCAATTGTACCGAATAAACATTTAGAAGATGCATTAAAATTACTCAATCTGCAAGAAAGGACTATAAAATTCACTATAGAAAAGGAAACCAATGGACAACTCTCTTTCTTGAATCTAAATATCATCAGGATTGACACAAAAATAAAATTTGGAATTTACAGGAAACCAACACATTCAGAAAATTACATAAAAAATAATAGCCACAGCCCAATTACACATAAACATGCAATAATAAACAGCCTTACACACAGACTAGTCAACATACCCATGGAAAAAGAAGAATATTTCAAAGAACAAAAAACAATACTACACTTAGCAGAGGAAAATGGATACAACAAAAATTTGGTGTTGAAGAAAATTAGAAAAGCTAAACTAAATAAAACCATTAAGGAAGCAACCACATTTACAAAAGAAAAAGAAAGCAACAGCATATTCAGTTTATTCACATATCACCCAAAAACATTTAATAAATTTAAAAAGATCTTCAAGGAACAAAATATCACCTTGGCACCTACTAATAGACACTCAATTTTAAAATTGCTAAATTCAAAAACAAAAGATGAAATCCCATCAGTTAACAGATCCGGAATATACCAGATAAGTTGTAAGAATTGTGAAAAATGCTACATAGGTCAAACTAAAAGAAATCTAAAAACCAGAGTCAAAGAGCACGTTAGAAACATCAAGTCAGCAGTAGCATTTCACTTTTGGAATGAAAACCATGACATTGATCCAAATCCAAAATTATTAAAAGGAGTGATAAACCAAAATTAATTGACAACATGGGAGAACATATTCATATGGAAAAATAAGGATCGCGTAATGAACTTTGAAATACCACCAGTAGATAATTTGACAAAGAAGTTCATAGTTCCACCACCAGAGAGAGAGAGAGAGCAGACAACAGATGCCAGTTGGAAAGAGATTGAAAATGGAGGCGAATGTCTTTGAAACTAGTCTCTCATAAATATAAATAAGTGACGAGTATCAATAAACCAACTACAAATAATTAAATTTTAGATGAGTCGTATTTCTTACACTACTATTTCTTACTTGTATTACTTACAACTACAAATAGTTTCTGAAATTAATTTTGACGTCACTGTTACTAAATTCCTCCAAACACATATAAAACTAGTTTTCTTTATTAAGTATTTACATAACAGTTAAAACTGTACCTGTCTCATTTTTACTTTAAGTCTGTACAATGGTTTAACTCATGAGATGACATATCAAACATTAATTAATGCTTAAAAATGATATTACTTCATGGTGTTAATTCTAATTATTAATGCACTGGATAAACAATTTTTAGTTTTTTTGTTCCATTTTGTTCCTTGCCTTTAACTGCAATGGCCATATCGGCAGCCGTTCACCTTTTGGAATATATTGCCTATTGGCAATGGTGTTGACTCGTATATGTTGGGTTGCTGTTACTTTGTATGTTTAATTATTAGATCACACACACACACGCACGCACGCACGCACACACACACACACACACACACACACACACACACACACACACACACACACACACACACACATTCTTATTCGTTCCAGACTCTGGGGAATATGGAAAGTCATTTTGGTTGGAGAAAAATCCCCATTCCCAACTGGGAGTTGAACCCGGAACCCCTAACACATGCTCTACCGACTGAGCTACAGGGCCAAACAATTCTTACAATTCTTGTTAGAAGCTAGCACTCTATTAAATGCAATGTAAAAAAAAAAAAAAAATGTTTACGATAGAGAATTATGACTACTTGAACTGAAAAACAAAAACATCTGAGTGAATGTAGATGTATCGGCACACTTATTTAATGTGGCCAAGACTTAAAGTGCCTTCATTATAAATAAAAAATAATGAAGATAACTGTAAAAGTACATTAAATTACTGATATATCGAGATTATGTTTTTCCTACCACTCTGATAAATTCAAAGTGCTAGCCATACTGATTTTGTGAAATTCATCAAGACACATATCACAATTATAGTTTTGTTCATGCTTTTAACATACTGGTTGCCACAGCAATGAATGGTTTTGGGACTTGAATACATTCATTTCTCTGAACTATAATACGAATATAAAAGAACTTTATATGTCTGATTGCAATAAACTGTTGGTATACTTTAACAGCTAGTATTGGATAAATAAACTTTAATATAAAAACATTTTTCTTTATTTGCAATTCACATTTCAATTTTAGTTGCTTTCATTTAACAATTTCATTTCAATTTTAGTTGCTTTCATATAATAGAATTCTGGTTCAAATATTCAGAAGTACTGTCATGATAACTACATATCATCTAGTATCCAGGATTTATGCTAAGTTTTCAAAAACAGCCTCAACTGCACACTTGAAATACTGCATTATGAGAATATTTAACAAAAACTGTAAAGTCAGTTTACTAAAAGATGATTTAATAATGCCAATGAATAGGGGGATATGAATTGAAAATGTACAGAATTTTTCAATTGAACCTGATAACAATCATCTATACGGAAAACAAAGTAGTAAAGTTTTTAAAATTAATATAAGACTTACCTCATGTGCAGTATTGCAATTTGGACACAAGAAATTGGCACAATCAGAGCATCGTGCCACAGCTTTCTCCTTTGCTTTGCAACTTGTACAAAGAACAGACATATTCTCTATTGCTGACATATCCATGATATTGGTCAGTACATAATCACAGGGAAGGGAACCAGCCCCTTTACTTCCAACCTAAAATAGGAAATATATTTATTATAGAAAGATTTACATTTCCTTTCTTGGGAGTGTTGAAAACAGTGTTGTTGTGATAAATTAAATTTAAAGGAAGTCGATTAATGACACTAAACAATTTAAAAATTTAAAAGTGTTGTTTAGTGTCATTAATCGACTCCCCTTAAAATTAAATTTAAAGATTTACATGTTATTTTGCCGCTTTGTTACAGCAAAACTGGACATACCTGACACTTTACGTAGGAAGCTGCAAGCATGTTGTGACTGCATAAGGAGGTTACATTGTTAATTTATTCTTACAATTTATGGGCAATTTGTTTTATTGGCTTTCGCAAAGATATGCCCTTCTTTGATCTGATTAAATTATGGTTAGCCCTTTCTTGAGAGTACATATTCAATTACTTTTGAAGGCTGAAGGACAATGCATCTTTCAAATACAGAAGTTTCCATAATTTTATTCAAAAATCTCTTTCTCTGCTTTCTTTACAGTACCAAACTATGTTGAAAAATCTTGGATTCCTAAATAATTCAAATCTGTATACAGCTGTATTGAAATAAATTCTGTTACGTTAAAGAGCTGTCTACAAAACCTTATAGAACAGTATGGTAAGGAAATAAAAAGAGTTCTCTCATGCTTTCATATTTAATGAAGAATTGCAGCAAATACACCTTACAGTTAATTCATTGCCTTTTGTACAGATAAAGAATACTTGTAGAAAGAGAAATACTCTCATTTTGAACAAAAATACTTGGACTCAATCTCTGACTAATAAAGAGGTTAAACTAATAAGAACCAGTATTTCCTACCTCTGAAAATTGGCCAGGCCGCTATTTGCTTTAGCAGCACTCTTTATTCTTCAGTACACATTCAATTTAACTTTATCATATATTAGAGAACCTCTGAACCTGTTGCACATTTTATTCCAGATTGGTTTTAATAGATTTAGAGCTGAACCTTGTTCATAGCCTGCTTGTCGATATACAAAGAAAATAGAAATTACTTATGGAGAGCTGGGCATTTCAGCATTTTAGCTGGACATTTCAATCTTGACAATGTTAATTGATGACTACGACCTGGAATTTTAGGGGAAAAAAAAAATTACAACAGGTTAGTGCGCGGTTATACACTTCCTGCCTCACAAAAACAAATGGCAGGGGGTAGAGTGCCATGCAGTCACGACACAAAAACAAGGTCACGGCCAACGATAATATATCAAATTTAGTCTCACGAGAGATGCAGTGTCAGAATATATTGCACATTTATTCATATATTATACAAAACAAACTTATCTTTTACAGATATATGAATATAAACAAAAGAAACATTACGTGTGTTTGAAGGAATTTAGTAACAGTGACGTCAAAATTAATCGTAAAAACTATTTGTAGTCTTTTTATTGACACTCGTCACTTATTTTTTTATATTATTGAGGCACTAGTTTCAAAGGCGATTGCCTCCATTTTCAACCTCTCTCCGACAATTTCTTTTTACAATTAAAAGAAACATTAATATTTACAATGTGCACAGTAAATGAAAAACTAATTCATTGTGACAATACTACATTATGTCTGTGCAAATGCCTTGTTACAGTGAACAACAATTTACATTTTGAAGGTTTCAAACAAAAACGATCTGTTCTCCTTCAGACATGCCTTGTATTGGGAAAAGGTTCTCTCTACATCGCATGATATAACTGGGGCAAATTTAAACCAAAAGGTGGTGCTACTGTTTCCTTTATGTGTATTACAATTTTCTCTAGAACCTAATAGTTCATCCCAAATTTTATACAGGGTGAAATATCCTAATTTTACTGGAGGAAATTGTTTTAATTTCTGCTGCACTTGTATATAGAAGTATGCCATCTGCTTGGCATACCCAATGCATGCGACCTTCCACCAACAGCAAGAGTTGATGACTCAGTTAATGATCTATACAATGTACACAACTAACTTCACGAATTTTTGGCTAAACTTCCAGGCCCTTTTGATGATCCATTATTTAGGAAACTATTTCAGATAAATAACTTAATTTTTCAAGGTATGATCCATAACAGTTATACAGCTGACAGATGATAAAAATTAACATCTCTTTTATCAGAAGTAAAAGTAGATTTCAACATTTTACTGAAAAATAAAGGTTTTTAAATTTTATAAAACTTAAATTATACATTAAAACATTTTTAAATTGCAATAAAGATTATTTAGTTGCAAATCTACGATTCTATCAGCATTTTGCACCAATTAATTTCCAAGATAATAGAACATTTGCAGAAAATTTTAGTTCTATGGAAACTAGCGTTAAAAAAAGTTTCCAACTACATATTTTCAGCAGAGGTTTTAAACTATTTACAATTAGAATACCTCTTATTACAGTTATGCAAAATAAGCTTAAGATTTGAAATACTCATATATAGTTAAAATCTGAATTGGAAAAATAATTACTAAAATAACATTTGTGACATTTACATTTTCTTTTCTCTCCTCAAATTTCAAAACTTGTTATAAACTGACAATACATCAAGAATGTAAATGTTCTTACCTTAGTTTCCTGCTTACACTTAGGGCAGTTTATAATACTATCTCCCTTGCCCGAATCTCCAGTTTCATCCATAAGCAATTTCTCTAAACAGGATTCACAGTAAACATGTAGACAGGATAGCACACGTGGACTACAATATTTTTCGCTGTAACAAAAATTACTCTCCATCATTCAATAAATAAAAATAACACATGCAAACACAACTGAACTAAATCCTTTCATGGAAGTGTTGAAAACAGTGTTGTATAAATTAAATTAATTGGGAGTCGATTAATAACACAAAACAACACTCACTTTTAAATTTTCCCAGAACCGGTTTCTGAGGCCTTCCCTCTATCTTCAGCCGGACATCGACTTGTTCTCATTGGTGTAGCTGGCAATATTTTGTCATCGGTCTCCTCTGGTGGCGGTTCGAGGAACTTGCTGAACAAATCTTTCTGGGGGATGTCGAAATTGAATACTTTGTTCCTATTTTTTGAAATAAAGATTTGTTCCCATGTGGACAGTTCTTCTTTTCCTGTTGTATGTTTTAGTAATTTTGGTTCTGGATTTAAATCTTCGATTCAATTTCGACATCCCCCCAGAAAGATTTGTTCAGCAAGTTCCTCGAACCGCCACCAGAGGAGACCGATGACAAAATATTGCCAGCTACACCAATGAGAACAAGTCGATGTCCGGCTGAAGATAGAGGGAAGGCCTCAGAAACCGGTTCCGGGAAAATTTAAAAGTGAGTGTTGTTTTGTGTTATTAATCGACTCCCAATTAATTTAATTTAACAACTGAACTACTTCTACAGCTACTATGAAAGGAAGACCAAAAGATCATGCTTCTTCCTCTTTGAAATTAACTATATTGAGAATCCGATTTTACAGTTAGGCAGTATTTCGAAATGTTCTCTAGAACATAACCTCTTCCCATCAATACTTTGTGAATGTTGTAATTTAATCTTTCAATGCAATGAAAATAAATATACCACACAATCAGGGCTATTCTCTAACTTGTAGTTGAAGCTGAACCACTTGCTACTGTATTCTGTAACACAGTTAATTGTTATTCTGTAGCACTGAAACCATAACATCTTGTTGAGGTGTATGCTTACACGAGAAATACATAGTTTCCTAACCCACTTTTGAGTTCTTGTCATTTACGCAATAGTAAAGAATATCTCGAAGAAATGTTTGCTGTGAGATTCATTTCTCCTCCAGAATTATCTTGTAATCAAGTATTTACATTTAATTTTCTGTCATGCAACCTTTGAAATTCTGGGTTGTGTCAGAAAGTCCTACAAACTATAACTTCCAATCTCCTTTAGCAGCACATGCCAAAATAAATATGCAATATTAAAGCAGTTTCTTTCACATTAAATGCTTGAAGATAGAACATATATGTTACAAAATCATAACTCTTATTTACTTCAGTATTGATTATAGATTATTATAAGAAATTACACTCTCCTACAAAATATAACTTACCTGTATTTGCTGTTTTGCGATCTGAAAGGTGATGTTAATTTTGGTGTGCTAAATTGAATCATGCTGTCCATTTTTCTCTTTCATGTTAGGCTTTCTCACAGATCACAAACAATTTCAAAGTAGTGTTTTTATGTATAATCGTGCATTACAAAATGACTACAAAACAAAACATTTCGGAGCAATAAATATATAGAAATACCTGTATATCTGTAAAATAACGTGTGAAGTTACATTTTTTCTGGTCAGGAAGTCTATTTTGGTGATTTATGTTTAACTCATGATTACTGAACTTTTGTTTTCAAGCACAAACAGCAGTCTGCTCGCAATATTCCATCATCCTTTTATCTCCTATCTATCTCCATGATTCTTGATGAAATCATTCACCTTGTTCATCTCTGAGAGATCCAAAATTATCAAGAAAATAGTTTAGCTGAGAGTACAAATAGTGAAGCTTTAAACTCATATTTCGTCCTGAAGCTCACTGCTTCTGTAGCATATTTATCATAATTTTTTCGTATCACAGATAGTATATAAGAATTACGCAGAAAATGATGCTAGCTACAGTGAAGCAATGAATATTACACAAATATTTAACAGGAGTGTCGAAAGACAGTGTTATTAAATGCAAAGCATTTAGCTATTACTTTGTGTTTGCATTACTTTGCCACAAACATTAATCCAGGTCAAGTGAAGCTATATACATATGTATGTGCTAAGTGTGAATATAACATTCTATTAAGGTATGCTTGAGTGAAAGAATTTCCTAACCTACTTTCTGATGAATTACGTTAATTATGCATGGAGAAGTACATCTTTTATATGGTGCACAATAATCGAAATTTTTGTAAAATGATATATTTTTTTCAGTTAAATAGAAGGTATAAAAGTAGAAAGTTCATATTTAGGATGCACTAGAGCTTATACTTCATTTCAGTACTGGTGGAGACTATTACAATGAAAATAGGAAATCCAATTTTAATAATGATATTAGTACTTCAAGTGCTAAGAAGTTATTTGTTGTATGGTTTCGTAATAAATCATTGATATACCAAACAAATGCTTAGTTCATATAAGACTTTACTTACTCAAAATTATGTACTACCCTAAAAAGCAGCATATTTTCTTATATTTATAAATCATTATGTCAAATTACATCATAGGATTACTTCTGCAATAATCAATATATATTTTGTATTGCTCTTCCGAAGTCTTTGAAGCTCGCTTGTGTTCTAACTTTGTACTGAACGGACGTCTTGAAGTGATCACAATTGCTCTATTTGAACTGGCACGCCGAAAAGTGGCGGAAAAACAAAACACACCTGCAAAGCATATGAATTTGCGATGACTCGCTCCAGGTGCTTAACAATATGGTTGAGAAGATCCGTTGCCATAACAAGCATGTTTACAGGATATGAAAACCAACCATACTTGTTCATGCTCAGTTACTAACTGTAACAATAATTGTGGCTGCTAAAGGGCTGCTGTTACTAACAGGGGGGAGACCCCATAATGCATTCACCAAGTAGAATGATTATGGGAACCAACCTGGACAAATGCCTAGAGTCCTACCCCTATCCTTCACGTGGTGCAGCTGTTAGTAATCATGTACTCTCATGATGAACTAAAGGGGAGGGCTACTCACCAAATGCACTGGTCAGCATGGTGACATATTAGACCGAGCTGGTATATCTTCTCCTTCTTATACCAGTTCCCTCATTCACCTTTCCTATCTAGCCCCTCTTGGCTAAACTCTTGTTTTCTTCGGACCCTGACGGTATTAGAGCACTCGAGGCCTTAGGGATCCTTTCATTCTCTATCCTATCTTTACCTCACTCTAATAAATTTAAGGCAAAGTTGTTCGCGTCCGTAGAGTTCCTTAATCTACACGTGCCTTTGGGTGGTGCAAAATTAACAACGCATAAGCCCAATAAACTAAACTAAACAAAACATGACACAGCTTCTCTCTGTAAATGATTCCGGAGGTAAAAACGTCCCCTCCTCGGATCTCCGGTCGGGGACCAGAAGAAGCACAAATAAAGAAATAAAAGTCCTACAATGGAATGAGGAGGCATTTCCCAAGCCAAGAAAACTGAATTAACTAATGTAATAAGTAAATTAGAAGTAGATATATTCTGTATCGTAGAAGCCAATATATCCCAAGAAAACTTAAAATACTACAAAATAAAAAACTACATAATAAGTATCCTCCCTAAACATCGCCAGATTGCAAGTGGCATCCTAATAGGAGTTCATAAAGATATAAAACACCAATTTAAAATCCTTAAAGAGATGAATGATGGAGATAAACATGAACTAGTCAAAATTGATCTATGGAAACATAATACTCATCACAAGATCTTATGTATATATAATCCACCAGGAAATGACCCAAATCTTGGAGTAATAAATATCACAGATAAAACACTGTTTGTTGGAGATTTTAATGCACACTTCGAAGAAATTGGCTACACAGATACCAATGCAGCAGGGAAGACCATAAAAGATTTTATAGCAGCAAACAGCATAGATTTGATATATAAAAAGGATGACCCAGCAACGTATCTACACTACAATGGGAACACAACAAACCCTGATTTAACTCTTGCCTCTTCAGATATATCCCACTTAATAACTAGAAAAGTTTTTAATGATGTAGGAACAAGTCACAAGATGATAATATCCACCATTATGATTAGTAATAAACTCAAGACCGTATTAAACAAGCCACGGTGCTCCTTCAACTTCAAAAAAGCAAACTGGAATGAATTCCAAAATCAAATAGAAAATGACCTTACAAATATAACATTTGACTTCACAGAAGCAGCCCCTGATAAAAATTGTAATAAATTCTGTGACACAATTATAAAAGCTGCAAATAAACACATTCCTAGAGGAAAGGTATATAAATATAAGCCATTCTGGTCGAAAAGACTTACAGAACTAAAGAGAGAAAGGAACAATGCAAGGAAACGAGCTGAACAAACAAAACAAGCAGCGGATGTACAAGATTGGAGAAAAAAAGCAGCACAAATGAAGAAAGAAATATTATCTGCAAAACAACAATGTTTCCAAAAATTTGTAGAAAATCTAGATTATAGAAATAATAGCACAAAAGTACATAACTATATATCAACCTTAAACAATAATGAAAAAGTGCAAAAAAGAGAGCCATTAATATTGGCAAATAAAACCTTAACAGATGATCATAAAATAAGTGAAGCCTTTAACAAACATTATACTAAAAAGAATGATAAAACTAAGAAACATAAAGAAGAAGAAAAGAACATTAAACAAAATCTGAAACGATATACCAAAAATATAAACAAAGACAGCATATTCACCTCCAACTTCAACATACAAGAACTGAAATGCTCCATAAATAAACTGAAAAACAAAAAACAACCAGGTCCAGATCACATCTTTGCAGAATTTCTTAAACACTGAGGCCCCAAGGCAATGACTACCTGCCTTCATCTCATTAATCAAATCTGGAACACCAATATGCCCTCAGCATGGAAAAAAGCCATCATAATTCCTATACTGAAACCTAAAAAACCTGCTGACAATGTATCTAGCTACCGCCCAATCTCACTGACAAGCATATTGTGTAAGACAATGGAGCGAATGGTGCAAGCAAGACTTGTTTGGTATTTAGAAAAAAAAATATCTAATATCACATGCCCAAGCTGGATTTCGACCTCATCATTCCACAACAGAGCAAGTTCTGAAACTGAGTCAAGAAATCAAGGACTCATTAGGTGCACATGAAACAGTCGCAGCACTCTTTGTGGATTTTGAAGATGCCTTTGGATCAGTCTAGAAACTGAAACTCATGGAGAAAATAATGAACTTAAACATTAATGGGAACATGTTAAGATGGATCTACAGCTTCATTAATCAAAGATTCTGTGCAACAAAATATGGCAATTCAACATCGAAATACAAACAAATGAAAATGGGTCTCCCTCAAGGCTCAGTACTCGGCCCAATTCTATTCAACATAATGATAAATAACCTACCATCAGAATTAAACAAAAACAAAAACATTAAATGTTCACTCTATGCTGATGACGTAACAATTTGGACAACTACACCTAGAAATCTTCAACATAAACTAACCTCACAAATGAACAATGCTATTACCACATTGGAACAGTGGTGTAAAGATAAGTGCATGAAGATTAACACCAACAAAACCTGTTTCGAGATATTTTCATTGGCACATACGTCACCAGAGCTCCACCTCAAAATTAATGGTCAAAACATTCAACAACAAAACAACGTCAAGTACCTAGGTATACACTTTGATAGGAAATTAACCTGGGACCATCATGTTAAAATTACTACTGAGAAAGTAAACAGAAGATGCAATATCTTAAAGAGATTAGCAAAAACAAAATGGGGATGCTCAAGATCTGTACTAAATAATACTTATAAGACGTACATAAAGCCTGTGCTAATGTACGGAAGTGAAACTATGGTCACCTGTAACGATACTAATCTAAACAAACTGGAAGTAACACAGAATAATGCTTTACGACTAATAACAGGTGCAGCCAAATCCACTCCCATAACAGCAATGCAGGTCCTTACTGAAAATAACCCCATAGCCCATCAGATCAACAAACAGACCGTATTGCAATACGAAAAATTGATAAGACTTCCCCATGATAATTACTGGCTGAATTATAAAGACAGAGAGAGAAACCTGAAAACACAAAATGGCTTCATACAAAAAGCAACTAAACTTCAGAAAATATATAACCCAAACCAAATGCCAGAAAAACGTCTTTTACCAACATCACCCATGGAAGACACAGATATTGCCCATAACATAAACTTAATAAAACCTGTCCTAAAAAAAGAAATGACCCCAGATGAATTAAAACAAATCACACTAGAAACTATCCACAATCTATACCCTGAACCACAATTGATATATATATATATATATATATATATATATATATATATATATATATATACAGATGGATCTAGAATGAAAATAGAAGATGGAGCTGGAGCTGGGGTTTATTCAAAACTTTTTAGTTTTTACGTTGCAGTAGGGAGAAATTCCACCCATTTTGATGGAGAAATTCAGGCAATAGAACTAGCACTAACACACCTAGTATACAGAATAAATGCATTTCAGAGAGCAGTTATACTAAGTGACTCAAGTTCAGCTATACAAGCTATAACAACAAATAACTTACCAATATCCAGTAAAATATTGGAAATTAAAAAGATCATAAGAACTTTAAATAACCAAAATAAAACTATCCAGCTCCAATGGATCCCCTCTCATTGTGAAATTCAAGGAAATGAAATGGCAGACCTTCTGGCAAAAAAGGGCACCAAAATCTTACAGAAACCTAACAAAACTCTGTCCTATCATTCGGCAAAAATTATAATCCAAAGAAAGTTTCAGAAAGAACTGATGGAACACCTCACAACAGAAAGCAATGAGAAACCATGGGCAGCTATCCTACACAAGAAAAACTTGATACCTGAACACCCAAGACATGAAGCAGTAGCAAAATTCAGAATGATAACAGGTCATGACTGTCTGGCTGCACATCTTCATAAAATTAAAATCTTTAAATCTCCAAATTATATCCTGTGTCAAGATATCGATTCCATAATGAATAAAGACCACCTTTCTGTCTGTCCGGCTCTCAAAACATCACCCACAAGAACAATAACTGAACTATACTGAGAAGCAAGAAAGCAAATGGAATATATCCAAGCTAACGGGCATTAGACTACTACTACTACAATAATTGTAGCAATATTCCTAACCAAAAGTTACAGAATAGCCCTGAATATCTGTGCCTAAGTTCATAGAACTTTATTTATTGCTTTAACTCAAATAAAATTAATTTATTCTTAGTATCTAACTTTTGAATAATAGCCTAATAATTTATTGTGAAGATATCTTCACTTTTTTTTAGTTAAATTAATAATTTCTTCACACTAGCCATATATAGGCTAAGGTAGATAGAGTCAACATGAAAAATTCAATGCCATGGCCGGGATTTGAACCACGGATCTCGTGGTTTCCATCCAGTCGCTCTAACCCATTGAGCTACCATGGCCAACATGCCGTCCTGACATTTAATTCTCCATTTGACTCTTATATTTCCCCAGTAAACCACTGGAGGCTCTCGCATTCGAGATACAACGTAAGTGGCGACTTACTATCATAAGTACTCGAGTCCCAGGCTTCATCATTTAACTCTTATTATTTTAGTTAATTGATGGAAATTAATCATTTCTTCACACTAGCCGTATATAGGCTAAGGTTTTTGATAGATAGTCAACATGAAAAATTCAATGCCATGGCCGGGATTTGAACAATGGATCTCCTGGTTTCCACCCAGTCGCTCTAACCATTGAACTACCGTGGCCCCTAGTGGTTTACTGGGGAAATATACGAGTCAAATGGAGAATTTAATGTCAGGACGGTATTTGGCCATGGTAGCTCAATGGTTAGAGCAACTGGACGAAAACCAGGAGATCCATGGTTCAAATCCTGGCCATGGCATTGAATTTTCATGTTGACTATCTATATCTTCACTTCTTTAAAAACCTAGAAGGTATCCAAAACAACTGTCCTTATCTTCAGCAGAAGTTGATCTACAACTGAAGATGAGGACAGTAGACTTGAACATTTTGATTGTTAACTATCATAAGCCTCAAAATGAATAAATTAGCTGTGCCCTAACATTTCTTTTTCTGATTAGTAACAGCTTATTGGGGGGGGGGGGGGGGGCATAAAACGGTTGGGGTCCTCAGCACAAGTAAAATATAATGCTTGCAATTAAATCCTGCATAGATTTGGAATGATTATAATTTAATAGCCCTCATAGGTACATTTTTAATAATACAGTTTCTATTAGAAACTGTATTTCTATTAGAAGTAGAGAAAGTTGTAGCTCACCCACAATGTTGATACCAAAATTCAACAGGAATACATTGAATAAAAATGAAACACAATTTTAGAAAAAGGCCTGAGTGTATGTGTGTGTGTAAACAGCATAACTAAAAAATGAATAGTTCATGTTCAGCATTAGTAGTAAAACCTTATTTATCTTTTGCCACTTGTGCAAAGTCTTCCAGACTGAAGAGGATTTTAAAACTATTTCTAGAAAATTCAAGATATACATTTCTTTATTATGAAAATATCTTAAACATGTGGTATTTAATCAAATTAACAGTCACTGTTTGGCTTTTAACCGACTTTTTGTTTTTGAGCTAAAACATACACAAACATACGTGCACACAGACCATTTTCTAAAAAGACATAAAAATATTTATTATGGGAACCTCCTACGAAAGCTTATTATTCTATATCTTGCTTTTAGAGATAAAACTTCCCATTTGTATTTCAATGTAGGTATAAACATAATACAGTATTCTAAAACCATAATCACAATTTTCAGAAGTTGATCACTATATAATGGATATGAAAATCCATGCTGTTTGGAAGACCATATAGATATCTTTCTCTATTCATTCTTCTGGCAGCTATGGTAACAAAACATTATTCTAGCTACATCTTAATAATCTATAGAAACTTTCAATTTACATTCACACTTTTTGTTACACAGTACAGTAGATAAAGCAAAAAATCTTTAAGGAAGACATTGCTATAGTGTGATAGCTTTAAAATTCTGCACTCTTCCACAACAGCAAGGAAAAACTTAATGACTACCCATTTGTGAAAAGTATAAGTATTTGAAAATTCAAATAAAAAGAACTATAAAAAAAGATGACTTCACAAAAAGAATTTAGATATTAACCGCTTCGCCAATGGCCATTTAAACCTTGCATGGCCGGGAACGGATACCCAATAAACAGAACAAGACATTCAAATTGTTAAATGCTACAAAAATGCTTCATAAAGAAATATTCGTACCTTCCGTATTTATTAAGTTATTTTAGTGAAACAAAAAGTGGTTTAAAGCCCATTAAAGGCAGTATACATCTACGGTATCATTAAAATAGAGACTATATTAATAAATCATTGAAATTTCATCAATTTGTATCACTGTAGAGAAAGCCACTCTTTGCGACGAATGCGCCTAATGCTGAGTATTTTTGTTTTACAAACTATATGTGTATATAAGCTGCATAAGCGAAAGGTTGGGTTCAAGGTTTATAGGTTTCAGTTTATGCTACCATGCATATAAATATGTTGTATTACACACACATGCTGGAAAGAAACCTCCGTCAGCATCTCTCTTATTACAGTATTTCTCAACCAAAGTTTGTGGTAGCTGACTTAACTGTTTTCTTCGCTCAGTTCATATAGTAATTTTGACTGTGTCAGAGTTCCAAGCGATTTCTTTAGCTAAAACACATTTGAAATTGTTTCCTCAGTGCTAATCATAGCTTCAACTAGTAATGTAGCAAATAAATTAGCTAGTGTAGGAAGAGTACGGGCTTCTGATATTACATCAGAAAATGTGGAAGACTTTTTGCTGTTTGACAGTGATTTGGACATTGATGGCAAGTTTTCAGATTTTGAGGGGGGTGTTGAGGACATAGGTAGAACTGAGGAGGAAAATGACTCATTTCTGACAGGTATTCATGAAGAATCAACATTATGGAATTGTCAAAATAACTAACACATATAGACATACCTTCACGAGCACAACCTCTGGTGTACAACCGCATACTCAGCTAACTTCTGACAGCCAACCAATTGACATTTTCACAAAATTTTTTACTACTGACTTACTGTCTCTCATTGTTTCGGAAACAAATATATATGCGAGTAGGGTGAAGGAAGACCTAATTTCTAAAGGCAATTTAGGACCTAAGAGTAGAATTCAGAAGTGGACAGAAGTAACATGGAATGAGATTTACAGACTACTTGCACTAATTGTGCTCATAGGTGTTATTCGTAAACCTATGCTAGACATGTACTAGTCTACAGATGACATGCTAGCTACAAAAAACAGGTTTAGTTCCATTTTGCGCTTCCTTCATTTCACCTGAACAGAAAATGTAAATGATAAACTATACAAACTCAGACCAGTTTTTGATTACATTATTTCAAAATTCAAAGAAAATTATGTGCCTAGTGAAAAGATCACTGTTGATGAAAGCCTGATGCTTTGGAAGGGCCACTTAGATTGGAAACAATACATCAAAAACAAAGAGGGCCAGATTTGGCATAATTTTGATGTATGTGAAAGTAAAACAGGATATCTTTACAATAGTTGCATACACACTGTCCAAGGGACTGATAACACCGGATACAAAGATTTGGGGTTATCTGGTTCCATAGCAATGCACCTGATGGAATCTGTACTTGATCAGGGTAGGACTGTATATTTAGATAATTGGTACAGTTCCCCTAAATTATTTATGGCCTTACACAAAAGAAAAACAAATGCATTTGGAACAGTACGCTCAAATCATATTGGTTTGCCAAAAGATGTGAATACGAAGGCTCTAAGAAGAGGAGAAATGCAGGTGCATCAGCTCCCACCCTTGACCTATGTTGCTTGGCAAGACAAGAGGGTTGTTACAGCATTATCCAATTGCAGCTCTAAGATTTTGGTGATTGATACTGAAAAATTTATGCCCGTAACAAAATGTCAATTTTCAAGCCCAATATTATCCAGGAATACAATATGCATATGGGTGGAGTGCATCTAGTATATCAGGTATTACACGCATATCCCTCTTTGCGAAAAACAATCAAATGGTATAAAAAAGTATTTTTACACCAGCTGGATATAACCATATAAAATTGTTTAGTAATTTGGAGAGCTCTAAACCCACGGAAGACAACGACGTACCTGGACTTTTGCATATCAATAGCTCGCAGCCTAATTGAGCACTATAAAATTCAGAGACCTCTCCATACTGGGGGTAAGAAATCCACCATCCCAGCACCCCTCAGACTTGAAGGAAAGCATTTTCCCAAAAGGATACCACCCACAGCAAAAAAGTCGTGTCCCTTTAGAAAATGTCTGATGTGCCACAAGAAAGGTGTCCGAAAGGAAACTAGTACAATTTGCTGTGAATATGGAGATGTGCCCTTGTGTGTTTATCCATTTTGAGCACCAAATTAGAAGTTTTCATATTTAGATCTCCAGGGAAACATTGAGCAGCTAAAAAACGTGCTACCAACTTAGACAATTTCCTAAAGTGTTTCATGTAGAGCAATTTATGATTTATATTTATTTAACTGCCAAAAGGCTGACCAATTTAATGAGAGGGAAAATAGAATATACAGATTCTGTATCTTCTATACATAATATTCTGAAATCTCTTGGGTTCAAATAAAGGAGAACCAATGATGGTCGCAAATTTCTGCTTGAAAGAAGAGATATTGTTGCTGTAAGATTTGCAATTTCTGCGCACAATGCATTACATTAGTACATGAGATGGTGTAAAAATGCTTCATAAATACACATATCTTCCATATTTATTTAAGTATTTTAATGAAACAAACATTGGTTTAAAGTCCATTACAGACAGTAAACTATATTCACCAATCATTGAAATGTCACTATTTTGTTTCATTGTAGCACATGCTTTATTTCATAGAATACATCTAATTTGAATCATTTTGTTTTGTGTGCATATAAACGATAGTTATGTAAGCAACTGTTCTCCAGTTCAAGGTTTTAAGGTTCAGATTATGCGATAATCATTGTGTACGTTCTCAAACACATGCTGAAATATTAAGTGAACTTCTCTGTCAGCATTGTTTCACTGTACATCTCAGCATCTGTACAGATCTTCCATCTCTGTTACCCGCTTGCCGTGGAATGGCAACACCAAGACTGTAGGATAACTATTGGCTCATCCCATGTTCATTCTTTATTTTGTAGCTACTCTAGTACTGCAATATTACTAAGTCATAAAGTATGCCTAAGAGTGGAGAGAGATTAGAGAGGACACTCAAAGGTAACCAGGCAATTGTACAGTTTAATCTATACAACATGGTGCATGCACCTCCCATTATCTGCCTTCCCACATATTACTGTTTGTATAAATAATATATACATAAAAATAAAGTTTTCTCTTTTTTTAATTTACGTCCTCCAACGAAAAAGAAAGTTGAGAGTGGGAGGAATTCTGAGGAGTTTGACAAATGGTGCTTCTTAGTGTAAACAATTTGGCTTAATAGTTTGTTGTCTATGGTCTAGGAGTAACTTGCTAGCCTCTGGTTCCTGAGGTTGCAGGTTCAAACTCAGCAAAGAGCATAAAATACTTAGCATAGCTTGCCTTGGAAGGGAAGTAAAGCTGGTGGTCCAGGTTCATACATTAAAAGAACCTCAAGCCTGATAAAGGAACCTCAGAGCAAAGTTAAGCAGCCTTCATTCAGAATATGGAAGGGAATGCTGAGAGCCAAAGTAAAGAGCATCCATAAATAAAACTCTATTTCAATTTTTAATAGTTTCTTTTCATATTTTTGTCTCACTGCATGGGTTATTTGGGTTCTTTTCATAAAGTATCACTATGGCTACAAGATATTTAAACCATGGTACCACTGTGCAGTTTGTAAAGAATAAAGTAAAAGGCATGCAGCTATTATTTGCACTTACATATGTTCAGAATGGATGTTGCAATCAAGAGCCTGCGACATGAGAGATATACGCTGTAATGTAATTTTGTGAGGCAGAAACAGTTTAAGTGGCTGAAAGCCTTTTGCCACTTTGTAAAGTTTACACAACAATCGTCATGAATAGTGTAACACATTTCACATATTTAAGGTTTTCAGTTACCAGACATGGACAGTATTCACCCAGTATATTACATCACCCACACATCATTACACATTTGACAGCACCTTCACTGATTCCGTTCATAAACTTTCCAAAGTTGACAGCCCAAAAACCGAAAAGATAAATGAAATTCATAATATGATTAAACATCTTCAAAATTTAAATATACGTATAGTTTTCCAAAGGATACCATCTCACTGTGGAATTTCTGGCAATGAGCAAGCAGATATGTTGGCCAAGAAGGGTTCCAAAATATCTCAAACAACGAAACAAAATATCCCCTATGAAACAGTTAAAAGATTAATCAAAAACATCTCCACAAAACTATATAACTATCTAGTTTCCTCTGAAAAACTTAATTGGAAAGATCTCCAAAACAAACTAAAGACAATTCCAGAACTACCTCGAAAATCTTCAGTAGTAATGTTCAGATTAATCACAGGCCATGATTGTTTGAATGGACATTTATTCAAGGTTGGATTAACAACTTCTCCACAGTGCTGTTTATGTGGTAAAAGATGATTTAATGAACATTGATCATCTAACTGTATGTGAAACTCTCCAAAATCAAGATCTAGTCTCCAAATATTGGGAAGCAAGAAGAAAAATGATTTTATTATCAAATTCTGAGCATTAAATACACACACACACACACACACACACACACACTTTCCAAAGTTGACAATAGATTTGTGATTACAAAGAAATTGCATCGCGGAACATACCTCACATTTGATAGAGTTCTTGATTGATTGCAGCATCTATTCTGAATAAATACAGCCCAATGAATACCTCAATAACTCTCTTTCACTATTAGAAATGCAAATAATCAAGCTACAAAACTCAGTAAATGTTGTATTGGTAGATTAAATACTGAATTTACTGCATGAAAACAGAAGTAACAAGGTAGTCTAAAATGATCAAAAATCACATTTTTATTTTGCTTTAGGCACTAACAGAATCGGTTTCTAATTTCAGAAAATACATACTTTTTGGGGTTTGAATGTTGGTCTGCATTCCTTTAAAGCTATCAATACTATGCCACTTTTCAGAACAATTGTATCTTCCTTTCCTGATGCAATAAAAACCATGGTAATTTGATTTCATGTTTAAGAAGCTGTTAGCTACCCTGTAAAATGTCTTCTACCATGTTCATTTTGCTTTGTTTATTGGCAAGAGTACGAAAATAAGTTATAATTAAAAGTACTAGTTCCCAATTTTTTAATTTTGTTTCTATCATTTAACACTAGAACCCCAGTAGCAGTCATTTTGACCGTTCTTGATATTTGAATAAGTTTAGCTCTGCTAGTTTTTTAAAACGAAGCTTGGTCTTTCATGACTTTTCCCAATATTACCTCTAGTTTTATGTAGCATAATAATTTTCGGCATGTCATTATTTACATAGATGTTTTTTTATGTTTGACTATGAACCCCAGAGACGTTCATTTTTTACCCTTAACTAATATGCTTTTCAACCATTGTCTGTCTTCATGCCAGCTGTTCATTTTAGTGGTGCACACTAGGCTTTCACTCGTATTGTCATTGGATTTCTCACAGTGGTGTACGTTGTGAATCTATGCCTGGAAGATGTTTCGCGGTTTTAAACCAGATGTAATCTTAGCTATATTTCAGATATACCAGACGATGTATCAGAAGGTGATCTTTTTGAACGTGATAGTGGTGAAGATGATTATCAGCCTCCAGCTGATTCAGAACAATCGGAAAATGAGTAAATGTATGGGACAACAGCCATGCATTGATGAGTCCATTCTTCGACATACCAAAAAAAATGTAGAGATTGAAGCAAGAGAGAAGAAGAATAAGAAATGGACTGTTTCCTTGGAAGAAGTGCACCCCAATTTACTTATGGGGTGCACTTGGGTGCAGAAGCCTTGAATTAGTGAACTCGGATCCAAAAATAGGGGCCACCTATATTACCATGGCAAAGGACAGATTCGTGAGTGAGTGAGCGTGTGGTGTTTTAGGGCCCGTCGACAGCAAGGTCATTTGGGCCGACAGATTCGTGTAACTGATATTTTTATGATTTTATGTCAGGTCATCCCGTTCTGAAAGGCTAAAGACAGATATTTTTACACTGGATTCAACTATTTAAAACAAATTTATTGAAAACTGTAAGGCTTGCTACATACCAGGTGCATTCCTTACAGTAGATGAACGTTATACTACAAAATGTCACTGTTCATTCAAAACATGGCCAGTAAGCTTGATAAATTTGTTATGAAATACTGGACGCCTGAAGATGTGAACTCAAAGTATCTCTGTAATGCTATCCCATATCTGAGGAAGGATAATCAGCGGCCTCTGAACGAATCTGTTCCAGAGCATGTTGTGATCTCTAACAAATGCTTTTCTAAAAATCGGACGAAATGTCACCACGGACAACTACTTCACTATCACTAGCTACAAGACTAAATAAGTCTGGCACTAATATAGTAGGTACTATTATGTGTTTCAAATGGGAAGGTGTTTGTCCTTCAGCGCTACTAGGCAAGCAACCAATGGGAGTTCTGCGGTGTTGTCATATTGCATTCCCGCTAAGTGGTGTGTGAGGAGCGCCAACCTTATCAATCTGTATGAAATACTATTCGTGCTAAGACAAAAATTCAAATTTTGCCAAAACTGATCCATGTGGAAGGTAGAGAGTAATGTATTTAACATAACCATGAAAACCACATACTTTTAGCTCAAATAGTTTTTCTAATACAAATAAATAAAACACTATTACCTGTATTATAACAATAAATCGCAACATAAGCATTGCATACATTACTGGTTGGCATGTATGCGTGTACATATATTTGTAATTACTCAGAACTGAAACGTAAATGTTTGACATGACGTGATAAAAGAATTACTTTGAATAAGCCAATTCGAGCGAGAGGAAACAAATTTCCTGCTGCCCTGGCAGAACGTGTCTGGTGACATATCTTTGTTTATGAAGGGTTCGTAATCTCTATTTACTCTAGAGAGTTCAAAGTGGTTGGTGCGTATGTATTTACATATACATTTCATTACTTAAAACTGAAATTTAAACTACTGCATGACATGATAAAAGAATTACTGTGAATAAATCAAAGTGTTAAATTCGAGAAAGAGCAAATACATCATTTCCTGTTAGCCTGTGGAATGCTGCATGCATTTATGAATGAATGCTGGATAGGAAGTGTTTACTTACTCTGGAGAGTTCGGATCAATATCATTCAGTTGTTCTTTACACAACAGTAGAGTAAGAGTTAAATAGTGCAATGGCTTCTTGCAGTGAATTTAGTGGCGAGTCAAAAATACAATTATTACGAAGTCAGGCTCGAAGTATTGTTTTTAAGGTGTACACGTTCTTAAAAAACTTGGGCAATGAGGAATATAGAAATCAGCTCGATTTCAAAAATGCTCAACAGCTTACTGCTGAAGCATGTGGTGTAGGTAAAACAAGTGTGTCCCGCATTTGGATTAGAAAAGCAGGTAATTCATAAACTATAATTATAGTTATAGTATTTAAAAATATACATAATTTGCGAAAATGCTTTTTCCAATTTTGATTTTGGCAACTGCATCATTGTAAAAGTTTGTAAAATATAATTCGCTTACCCTTACATCTAGCGCCAAGTAAACGTGCATGTTGTATGAGTGTGCGAGAGAGAGGGAAATATAAAAAGAGTGGGGGTAACAAGCTGGCAAAGCTGAGTGTGATACGGCATGTGATTAGCTGGACTCCAGAACCCTTCCCATTTGAAACACATAATAGATCAAGACGAGAAGTTCTTGACCACATAAGAAACTCTAGAGCTCCACTTTTTGACAACATTCTCATGAAAATAAACTATAGTATTTTGTTAACCAGCTACCAAGGAAAGCCATAGAAGAATGTAATTATAATATGCAATTATGTAATTGCATGTGCAATATCTGCAACCTCTAAGAAACTTCCTGAAAGATTTGAGTTTCGCAATAAATATGGAGTGGATGTGATTGATCAGATGGTACGATTGTATTCTGTTCATGCTGGTACCTACAGATGGCCGATTCGTGTTTTTTTTTTTACAACTTATTGGACCTAGCTGCCACTATTGCTTTGATAGTGTTTTGAGAAATAAGAGAAGCCTACTTGGGAACCAGACAACTTTGTATACAGACTATTCCAACCGATAAAAATACAACCCTTAATCAAGTAGAACATAATTGCATACAGAACAAAGCAAGCAATTCCTGTCATATTTGCAAGAAAACAGTATATGGAAAATGCACAGCAGAAGTTAGAAAAGTACTTATGCATGTAAAATGCAAAGTATGAGTGAATATTAAAAACAATGAAAGGAACGTTCTCCTTAAGTATTAACAGTGTTGTCATAATGTAATAGGTTTAATAATATAAAGATGTGTATTTGATTATTACTTGAGTTCTCACGTTCATAATCGCAAATATGCTTAGTTGCACTATTACACTATACTCCGCCTTACTGAGAATTTCAGCTATTTTGTTTTTTTATTTGAATAACCATACCGTTGAAAAATACAGAGAAATATGGTACTTGTAAAAAGAGTACATGTTCATTGTATGGGCTTTTTATATACTACTAAATTAAATTTTTTTTCTCTAACTCTCCATTTCCACAAGATTGTTAAAAATATTTTAGCATAGATTTGAATGTATACCCTAGTAAAGGAATTTTCCGTTGAATTTTTTACTGTTGATTTTCCGTTAATGTATACATACACAGTGATATGTTGTGCCTCGTTACCTAATAATAATAATAATAATAATAATAATAATATCTAACTGGTAAGAAATAAGTTGTAAAATGTACTCAGAAAAGTCAAAGAAAAATGACCGCTACCATAGTTAACGGTAACTAGTGAGCGCTGGGGTTCTAGTGTTAAGTGATTTAACGTAGTGCTAAAATAATGAAGCAAAAACCTGTGTAAAATGAGAATGTTTCATGGAAACAAACATACAGACAACAAAAAATCAGAAGATTACCTCCACCATGTGAGGAACCACGTGGTCAAGAACAAGAACCAAATGTTGCAAGTGCTTTTAAGAAAAGCTTTTGTTATGATCAAAGTACTGAGGTTATTGTAAATTGTGTGCATGCAATAGTAGTGATTCATGTACATAGAAGAAAATATATGGAGGGTTGTCCATGATCTATGGTAACAATGTTAGATATACACAGTGGCTCCTTAAATACATGTCTATGGAAGTGAGCGAACTACAGTAGTCTCAGTGAGTACTGATTAGCATGTATAGTTCGTCCTTAGTTCTATTGTTTTGTATTGGAAATAAGACTGTTAAATTGGACAAACAATAGAAGTGTTGACTCGTTTCTGTCGCATAAAATGGGGCCAAAAACAGAACTATTCTGGGAGGTGTACATTAATGCCCTTTCCAATGCAAAATACTTGTATCTGAAGTTTATTAAACAACGTAAGAGGTGTGGTTTCACCATTTCTAAGAAAAGAATCTCAAATGTACTAAATATAATAATAATAATAATTTATTGCGGCCAATAGACTCTTACAAGAGCATCTGACACTGTCAATTATCTCTATAGTCAAAATACAAAATGATCAAAATACATAAGTTATTTACAAAATATAGAGTTGTTTACAAAAGTATAAGTTATTTAAAAAGATCAAAATGCCAAAATTACGTACAAACCTTATTGTATACATAGGTATACAACTCATTTATACTACATACATATATATTACATTTCATTTATACTATACAAACATTTTTCAATTAGGTATGATTTTAAGACCAGTTTAAATTTTGAGTCAGAAGTATTCTTAATTACAGATGGCAATTTATTGTATAATATGGCTCCTATTTTAAATGGATCTTTATTAGTTTGAGTTTTATTAGTGCTCACCCTATGGTAATCAGTTGCTCTCCTCGTATCATATGTATGGCAATCTTTATTGAGGATGTTATGTTGCTTTCGGTCTTTTACAAGTATAATGGTTTTGAATACATAGAGTGATACTACTGTTAGGATGTTTTGTGATTTAAATGTATCCCGACATGTTTGTTGAAAACGAAGGTTGTACATGGTTCGTATGCATTTCTTTTGTACTTTTAATAGCCTGTCCATATTGGTTTTACTTGTTCCCCCCCAAATTTCAATACCATATGTTAAGTGTGGGAAGATTATAAAAAAAAATATAAAAGGTAAGACTAGAAGAAATCTTATTCCAGAGGGCAAGAAACATGCAAATCCATGACCACCACCAGTCGGATTCTAGACGTAGCACAAAAGGTCATGAATCTTGTCTCAGGACTGAATTTGGCGATGCATAGAACAAATGCACTGAAGTGGGGAATCTCCAGGACAACTATGAACATCATTATCAACCGGAATTTAAACCTAAAAAAGAGGATAAAAATAGAGTTCATACTCTGTTATTCCAGCACATTGCAGAGCGTGCCACGAACTGCAGAAAGTTATATGAATGCTACATGCCAGGTGACAAGTCTATGTTTGTAGTCACATTAGATGAAGTATATGTTTAAGTGACTGCAACAACCCTGGGCCATATACTACCATCCCAGAAGAGAACAACATTTTAAAGATGGCATAGGGAAGCCAAGGAAAGTCTTCCCAGTGGTTTTATGGTTACAGCTACAATGGGAAAAAATGGAAAAAAATGCCAGGTGGAAAAAAATGTCAAAGTAAACTTGGCATATTATTAGACTGAAGTCCTAACTCACATATTCCACCCTGATCTCTACAGTGCAGTTGCAACTAAGGTCTGGCCACACCAAGATAAGATATCAAGCTTCAATTTGCCAGTTTTTGGAGAAAATGCAGAGGGAAATAAGAATCCATTCCATCCCATTTGGCGACATCCCTGTCAAATATGTTGATGCCCTGTCAATGGATTTTTGTGCTTTTGGGTTACTCAAAAGAGCCCTTGGAAGTAAAAGACCATGTACATTTAATGGGCTCTGGAAATTCTGCCAAGAAGAGTGGGGCAAATTGGACACTCCTGCTCTACATGCAGTGGAAACTTTGCTGTAGGGCTGTCATACATGCCCATGGTAGTCAGATCGAGCATGTCCGGTGGTGAAGACATGGCATCAGTTAAGGTAAGACTAACTGCTATTTGTTTCTATAGATTGCAAGAACCCTCCGTAAAAGGCAGAAGAAAACTGTGTTCTGAAATTTGTTTTGAAATGCAACAGTTGTAGAGCAAGTAACTGCACAAAAACTTCATAATGCATAAGACATAAGTACAGGATGTGGTACATAAAACCAGCCTGTAAAGTCAAATGTGTGAAACTAATATAAAATGTAATGTAATGCACTTAATATTCAAATTTATAGCAGCTGCTGACAATGTAAATCAGGTATGCAGACAGATGCTTCTGGGAGCATTCTGAACTGATCCTGTATGCCACCATTTTGCAATCAATTCCTGTACAGCAGCTTTTGCTGCCACAGAACGTCCTGGAAATTTCTCATGAAACATTCTTTGTTTTTACAAAAGATCCAGTGTGAATGAACGCTTCAACAATGGCAATATACTCAGGTGTCGAAAATGTCATCATCACACACACTGCTTCACACAACGATGTCTTTCTCAACTGGTTTCGATTAGATTCACTGGCTATGCCTGCACCTGCCTTACATGTTACTGTCAAGTGTATTGAGCCCCTCCCACGTCGACATATCTTTTGGTAGGAAGGCAGATAATTTAATAGTTGCCAAAAGTGCAATATACAAATGTAACTTTGTAACATAATAATAACATAATAAAAACTTTGTAAATAATGCAATGTACCATAATATTATAACAGGCCAGTTTTATGTACCGCATCCTGCATTAAGACACCAATATTAGGCTTATTTTGGAAGCAATAAAACCAGTTTTAAAGAGTTTAACTCTCTTGAAAAAATGTCTCTGCAGTCTCACACAGAACCTTAACAGCTATACTTGGGAGCATGTACCTAAGAGAATGTTCGTGGGACACTAAATTGTATTTATAGGGGTATATGATGCAGTGCTAACATTTAACAATGGTGTGCATGTAGGCAGCTAGTGTAACAAGCAATGGGATTAAAAATGGGTTTTATTACAGCACATGCTCTACATCACATCGCCAATGAATGACTGTATCAAATCATCTTAATCGCTTTGATGTCATTCCCAATGACATGAAGACCCCATATGATTCTAGAAATTTCCTCCCCATAGGAAACCTCCTTTGCTTTTCCTTGCAGAAACAGCAGCAGCAGGTCCCATCTATTATTTATAACAGTTTGCTAAAAAAGATCAGTTTTGCAGTTACTGAATTTGGGGGCTGCTTCTGAAATAAGTCATCTGTAGGTTAAAACAGAAATGTAATTTCTGGGATTACAGCCTTTCATGATTGATAAACCAGCTACAACTTTGTTGACTATATTTTAATTTAAATCCATTATCCCAATAGCACCAGAGCATTGATTTGTTGGTCAGCCACACCATATTGATTTATCTGCATAAGAAGTCTAACATTTTCTAAATCCAATTACACTGTCAAAAATGTTGAAACTGAATTCTATTTGAAAGAAATGTTTATTCCATAACATCCCACAAAGTAAAAAAATTACTGAAGGTGGCAGATACTTCCAAAAATATTTTTGTTCCATTTCACAATATTTTTGTTCCATTTTTGTCCATTTCACACACTAGATGATTAGTAACGGAAATGAATCATAAAACTTCACTGCATAAAATATTCTGCTTAGGTAAGTTAATGCATATACAGTTTATTTCTTGTTAATTTGCCTAAATGAACTAGACTTTTTTGAAAATAAATTCAACTAAACATACAAAGAGTATTATAAATATTATCACTCATTATGTTTATCTTTGTATCTTGAACTGATGTGTCCTGTAACATATGTATTATGTTACAAAGGATGAAATAAATACATGACCTTTTGAGATATAGATGAAACTTCATCGGTACATTTTCTCATCTTTATGTTCAGGCTGGTAAACACATTGAGAACTACTGTAACTTATGAGTGATAGGTCATTTCATAATTTTCATATAAGTAGCTTAATTAGCATTATATTTAAGTTGCGCTCAACTGCTTCTGGTCGATTATACAATAATTTTAAAACTTGAGTTTTCACAAAAAGATCTTAACTTGTTAATTGTGTATTGTTAATAGGATTGCAACACTGTGACATGACCGTCTTTGTAATTTTTCTTACAAATAACCTTGCCCCATTGACATGTATCCCTCCGGGTGCTACTACCTTCCACTTTAACCTAATTGGCTAATATTTTCGGTGCCGTAGACAGTGCAATGTATGACAAATCCAGTTCAAAGCAAGGCCAGCTATAAAAGTCATATAAACAAATATGTCACCAATACCAATAAATGCACCTGCTATCGTCAGTCATCCCGAGAGGCAGGTTTGAAGCAAAGGAACCTTCTATTTATTTCGTTTAAGAATACTGATACCAGATTTAAATTGTTGTGTAATATATTTAATTCATATGTTATGAAAATATTAATTTTACAATTCTCTTCGAGCATATTAAGATATAACAAACTCATAGATACAAATAAACTCATTTTTACTGCACAACAGTCTATACCAGCAGCCAATCAGAGGTAATTAGTTCACATGAGCATTAAGAGATATGGGCAAGCTTATTTGAAACAAACCTTAGGAAGTGTGTTGATTGAAGATGTGGGCAAATGTTCATGAAATTAATCTCGTATAAAGAAGATAGAAGTATTAACATCCACTTCTTAAGATAAGTGAAAGTTAATTAATAAATATTTTTATTTGTATAAAACCTTAGGAATTTTTTTCCCCCAATTTACATCCTCCAACGTTAAGTCATATCGGACGATGAATGAAATGGGTGAAATGATGCTCAAATGAGTCTGGGGTCCATGGAGCTTAGACATACCCAACAATTGTCTATCAGGATAAGGGAAAACCCCGGAAAAAACCTTATCCAGGTAATTCGCCCTGACTGAGATTCGAACTCGGGACCTCTTGAACATGAGGCAGACATGCTACCATCACGCTACCAAGGCGAGCAACCTTAGGAATGCAGCAGATGGTAACATATATTATTGTTTACAGTTAATGTGAAAGCAGCCGTATTGAAGCAAAGGAAATAAGCTCAACTTATTAGAATATTAGAATTACAAGGAATAGAATAGGAACTGCATATTTTTCATACTGCTTCCTTTATTTTTGTACAATAAAGTGTTGTAAACATTCAAAGCATGTGTCTCAATTTCTCCACAGTGTTACAATTTTCAAAAATCAGTATGACTTTCAAAACTTGCATCTGCCATTTCTCCATCTTGGACGGCTTGGTTCAAAGTGTTAAAGGGTATGGACAATAGAACAGTGTACCATCAAGCTGAAATCATAATGAGTTGCTAAGGTATTACAGATCCCATAACAGTTCAATTTCATTACATATAATCAGCATATTACAGTATGATTGACCAAAAACAAAATTTTCAACTGGCCACAAGTCAATTACAGATAAGCCAAGAAAATACAGATTACTCATAGATGAGAAGACCAGCACGACAGGAAGAACATTATTCCAGAAAATTGATAAGCAAGCATTAAAATGATCACGAATGAAACTGAACTTAGTTATTGTAATGCACACTAAATCATTCAAATGAATTGCATATGTCCAAGGTTTGAAACTAAGATAGTGAAAATGAGCAATCGAAATTTCTCACAGGCTCCTCCTCCACCCCACAAAAAAAAGGAGAAGAATAAGAAAAGAAACAACTGCACGTTAACATTTGTATAATATATAATATTCAAAACTTTCAAGATAACTAACGATCATTGTGTTATAGGAGACCTGACTAATCTCCCGTGAAGCCAGGTTTATATTTAAATAGGTATTTATATATTATTTGGATATTATTTGTTTATATTTACTTTTCACAGGATGAGCACAATAAAATTATGGATAGAATTATTGCAGCATTTAAACAGTAACTGAAATAAGTAGCTTATAAAATGTTATTGCTGACATTTAATTGTTCATTTAAAAAATTCTTTCCCACTTTCACTTAATACATCTGTCCATCGTGCACTTTGTACGCTGACTCACTAATGTCACTAAAAACACCCTGTTACACATGCCAAACCTACTGGCAGAGCTATCAACCAGAGTAACTGCCATCATCCTTATGGAGTACAAATGCAAGGCATAGCCCAGATCTTGAGGACCTAAGGCCCAAAGCATAGCCAGGGTAGATGTTTTATAGGAAGTGACAACAAAGCTCAGGTGAAATATCAATGTAACTAAACCTCAATTATTGAGGATAGTGGAAAACAAAATTAAATAACCAGTCCTACATATTTAACTGTATTACAACTCACATATTACCACCACTAGCACAAATAACATTCACTTTCTTTAACCTTTTTTTTTTCCATCTCCATTACACTTGTTCTTTTTTTTCCCCCTCACTGCACTGCTTAAAGACAATATTACACTTGGTGAGAAAAGCCTTCTGCTACTTCCAACAGCCGATGATGTAATGTCATTCCTGTCAAAAATTGTTAAGCATGTACTTGGGAAAACAAGCCACAAATTGTGTCCATTTTCACCTAATGCAGGGATTAAATGTTAACAATATGATGTTACTTGTGATAGTGACATTAAATGAGCTGTAACACACAAGGACCTGGGCTAACATGCCATTATCTCAACTATACTTCCTCAAGAAATTATTTTTAGTTACCTACCACATTAAGACAAGAACACGTAAAATCATGCCAAAATAGCAGATTTCACTGTCTCCCTTTGGTTTGTACTATCATTTATGCATGCACAACATCCTACCCATGTTGCTTTCTGCTGTCTAATCAATATGATATTATTAAAGAAAGGCTCCAAAATAGAGGATGGCAGTCTATATGAATTTGTCATGGTAACATTCACTCCTTTGTACTTTTCAAGGTATTCTCTGCTATTCTAATAACTTTTTTACCATTATCAAATTGAGTCAAATTGGTAAAGAATAGCCTTAATTTATATTGAGACTTGAAATTAAGCCACTCCTTAAATAAAAATTTGATTTAACATATTAAATGTTTAAATTTCATTAATTTTTAACTAGGCATTAACTAATACAATCAATTATTCTGTTTTAATGAAGCAAAATATATAAAAAGCTTGTCTTTTACAAAACTTATACTGAAAAAATAAAGTTAAAATCGGTTAAGGACTTATTTCCAAACGATTTCGCATAAAATGTGTTCTATTTGCTTTACTTTTCGCCAAGGTACATTGATATATTTGTCTCCTAGATTGCGCTGACATCTTTCTAACATGCCGAATTTCTAACCTATAAAATTCTCATTTTAGCATCACAGCGTTTTTAAATTTCAACTATAAAGTTTTAACAACCCATCATTTGTTACTAAAATACCAAAAAGCAGTTATAAAATTCCAAAATGCATTAGATAACGATGATAACGACACGGTTTGATAGTTCCTCTTTCTACTCAATTATGTAACTATAATATTTGTGCAGAAGAAAGAAAATGCGTACTCACCTGCATAGGTTGCAGATTTGTTCCCTGTTTTCAGACGGACTAGATTCTTCCAATGGGCCTGGACTATTTCCTCTAAACCCATCTCCAAACAGTCCAATATCATTTTCGTCGTTGGAATCCATGACTGATCTGGCTATATCGTGTGGTCAAAAACTTGTATTGTTGATTAGGAACACCAACTTCAAGTTTTCATTGATGCTGACGCGACCTACAATTTAAAACATGCATCACAAAACATTAATAAGCAACTAATTCGATGTACACTTGCTTTATTAATTCTTAAAACAGGATTGTCATTTTCGTGTCCTTGGACTTGCCAGTATTTCTGCCAATGTGTAGGTATATGCTACTTCACTCCAGCTAGATTAAGTGTTTCTATCACAAATAAATGCACTTGATATTGCTCTAATTATTATTGCTATAATTTTCGTGTTATTATAACACATTTTTCTTGCAATATAATGCAAATTGTAGTATTGTCATTATCGACAAATTGAAATCAACAAACACAGCAGAGGTCAAATACACCAATGTCAATATTCAACGCAGAAGCTTTAAAATGTAACAGTCTTCAGTGAAATGAATGCCTTTTAATATTGACGCACTTATAAATATAAAATGTTAATATAATTATTGTTAAAACGTTTCCTCCAGCGCAAATGTTCAATAAATTAACATTTATTTCTACTCAAGACTCACCACTGCCATCGCAAATGGCGCGAACCTCTCATCTGTTATCAGCACGGAAAAGCAGAGAGTGTGTTCCTGTGATGTGTTCATTATAATTCCAAGAGTCTTCGCATTAAGTAAACGCACACATGTGCGCCAGTTTTGAATGTGCTTCTAATTTAAATCACAAGGTGATTAAACGTTTTTTTAATTTTTTTTTTTGACAGGCAATATTAATTAAATATGGAGTGGATGATACTGCCTTAACATATTCTTCAATCATCCAAATATTGTGCAATATCGTACACTATTACTCATCATCATCATCATCATCATCATCATCATCATCATCATCATCATCATCATCATCATCAATCATCATCGTTATTGAGACTTATGTCAGCTGTGTCCTTTTATATGCATTCCAAAATATTAGATTACTGTCCAAACTATATGAATGCAACTCTCTGCTAGCCTCTCTCTGTTGATCCGTTAAACAAACGAATCGAACGGTCTTATTTTGTTAGAAAGGTGAAACAAATGCTAACATTCTCTAGCTTGCTCCATATGTTTACATAGTGTGGTATATTAATTTGTTAGCTTTCTTTCTTTCCCAACCTATTCAGCAGCTCTCTTGATGTGGCCAATACATTATTATTAAGGTATTACATAAGATAGAACAGCCAAATGTTCCACATACACGGGATTGTACCCCATCTTTTTAAAAAAGAAGAAATGTTCCAGTATGCCGCAAAGTTTTTCCATAGTTTTTCCCCTTCTCCCATATTCTTACACTTTCAAGATGGCACTGAATGATGTGCGTGGAGAACACCTATTTGTATCTTACTGGAAAAAGAGTGAAATGGGGTTCTTAAGAATTAAATCCAGCTGTCGGCTGCATAGAAAATGCTACATTGGATGAGCTGGAAAAGAATGTTCCATATATTGTTATAACATATTTCAATGAAATTTAATGCTGAATTTTGGGAACATATTGTATTAATATGGATGTAATAGTACCCAAATGTCAGGGGACAAAAGGTTGAATATCTGGAATCAAGAAAAATTGTTCTGTATAATAAGTGATACTGAATAAAGTATTCTTCTAGATATTAAAATAGCAGCTTCGACAGCTGTTACAATGCCTCTCGCAAGTAAATGAGCATAAAATGACATGTGAACGCTCGAACTTGAGAAAACGAGAGATGTTTTACATGAGAAAGCTTTAATGGTATATTATGAGCTTTTATCAGTCTTAAAAATCTCATTATTTTATTGCAAGCAATATGTTATAAACATCCTTTTGAATGTTAAGTACAAGTGAATGCGAGTGCAATTGCATCAGAAAAGAAATGTACTCTACCCGCAAATAATTACCGTCATAAATTCATTTCCAGTTCCAGCAAAGGGAATCCTTAATTCCTGTCCTTGGAGACCAATAGTAACCTTTAATTTTAAGGAAGTGGAGTCTCAGTTATCAAAATTCCGAATTCCAGCTCTTACTGTTGCATTAGCTACAAAGAGAGTGCAGCAAGTTGATGATAGGGGATTTAGTTAAACCTCTGTCCTTTGCCAGATCAGAGCTGAGCCCTATATTAGTCGTAGATTGTTGTTATGAATGCTGCAATGACTTTAGTAGTAGGTGTGTATTGGATATATTAGCCGTTGGGTTTGGTGATATAATTATGTTTGAACCTATGGTGATTTATGTTATGTTCCTAGAACCAATGTTGAACGCTTGTAGGTTTCACCTATGGTCCGTTTGTGTTAAGTTGTCAGAAACAGACAGCAGTAGTGGAGGGATGACTTGAGCGACCTTAAATTCACTGCAATGGAAAAGGGATGTTTCTTCCGATCAAAACCTGTCCTGATGTCAGTTTTCTTCTACCATTACTTCTTCAAGTGTGCAGATTCCTTTGCCCTGAAAGGTTCGTCACACTGCATGCGAGCGAGAGGATGAGTACTGCTTTCTTTTTCTAGAAATCCTGACTTCTTATTCTGCATTCCGCACAGACTCTAGTAGTACTCATCTAGACAGGGTATAAATTCGTAAATACTGTGTGGTAGGTTTGGTTAAAAAGAGCATGAGTATGTAGTGTTTTATGAAAGAAGTTTAAAGATCCCTGCATATTACTTGGTTTACCCATACCAGAGAATGCCTATGGCTGTTCTGAGGAAACAGAACTGTAGGATCAAGACAATCTAGGTGACTCAAGACTTCGCAGGTGTAGGCAATAGCATGGCCTAACACTGCTTTAGAGGAATAGTTTCGTCGACACTAACAAACTGACCTCCTGTTACACAGTGGTTAGAGTATTTTCACAGTCTTGTTGATTTTATTTGTGTCATAGTGAATGTGTTCCTCCGACGTCATCTTCATGCGCAGTAGCGCTCCCAGATTTTTAATGTAGGTTTTACACTCAACTTCCTCATCGGTGAGATGTATAAGTAGAATGTCATAGAATATGAGGTCCAGAAAAGGTAATAACTTGGCTCTTCAGTATTTGAATCAGGAGGTCTGCATAGAGCTGGATCTTCGCAGTCATGCGATGTGAAGATGTGAAGGCATTGCGTGTCTCAGTGAACTGGTACAATGAGCATGAGGCAGTGAAGGGAAAGTATGTTTAGAAGGAAGAGCATTGGTTCAATGACACTTCTCTGCAGTGGCGTGGCGTGGGTGATTCATAAGTGTTGGCAGTTGCTTCAGACTTAATCTGGAGTGCGATTTAGTTTTAAAAGGTTTAAGATCCAGAGTTTGCATTTCTGTTGAAATTATGTGACTATTTCACCAAAACTCAAGGACCAATTTAAAAGGTTTTCGATCACAGAGTCACTTTTACCTGAAAGTTGTGATGCCATTCTTCTTATAGTACTTTTAGCATTAAATCATTCATCACATTACTGTTATACATGAAGAATTAACACTAAAACTCAAGGTTTGCCTTTTCACTGTACTGACAACAATTGTGCTATAAACAACTAAAGCCTCGCTGAGTCACAGGTTTGCCACATGAGTCTGTAAGATCAGAGTTTGTCAATGAGCGCCACTGGTCACAGATTAACACAACTGAAATCTGATTGTGGAACTTTTCAACTTTCTAACTTTTAAATTATTTTCTGAAGAAAAACAATGTAAAATTTGGATACTCATTCATCAATTTATTAGCTGCTGCCAGCGGCAACATTAACGCCACACTACTGCTTCCCTGTGGGACTCCAGTTCTGATGGGACAAGGTTGCGACTCTGAGATAGTTCTGTTAGTCATATAGGAGCAGATAGAAGTGGATCAGATGGAACAAGTGAGGAAACGTTTAGTACTTGATTAGGTGAAGAATTAGACCTTCATGCCATTAGCTGTCAAAGTCTTTGAGAATGTCGAGGAGTAGTGGTGAAATGAACTGCTCCAATTTAATTCCGTATATTTTTCATTAACCAGATTTTGTGTGGACTGCTGAGCTCGAAATCCAAATTGTTCCAGCTGTATTACAACAATCAAGGATGGTCCGTAGCCTTGTTTGTATTAGCTTTTCCATCAGTTTGCTTAACGTGAAAAGCAAACTAATGGTTTCTCTGTGTATATGTTATACCTTTCCCAGATTAGCATACTGAATGACTTAAGCATGCTGTCATACCTCTGAGGAAGCAGCTATGCCCCCCCCCCCCCCCAAAAAAAGAAATTATTATGGAAAGTCATCTGTCTCATATGAACTTCAATTCCAAGTTTGGTTACACAGAAAATGAAGCTATTTACAGTGAAGTAACAAACACTACACAAATAAAAATATTTAGTAAATATTCTCAACTTAACTTAAGAAGCCGATGACATATTATGTTTTTGCGAAATTAATTTCATGGACATTTGCCCACATCTTCAGTCAACACAATTCATTGTCAAGGATACCATGCATTAACGTATTTACGTATTACCAACATCTGAAGACGAAACAAACCTAAAAACAGAATCAGTTGCCGGTATGTTAAAATTCATTACGAGATTTTTATTTTTTAAGATAAATATTTTTTCCCAAACTATTAAATCTATGGGATCATTTAATTGTTTTAATAATTTAACTTAGGGATTTATTTCATGGATCTGCTACAGGTATCCTTGACAACGAACTGTGTTGACTGAAGATGTGGGCAAATGTCCATGAAATTAATTTCACAAAAACATAATAGAGGTGTGTGTGTAGTGTTTAAAGCCCGCTTTTACTACATGCGGCACCGCAGGCGATGACACTGATGATACATGAGATGAAGATGGAGCACCGGTGGAATGAGATGGCGGGGGAAACCGGAGATCCCGGAGAAAACCTACCCCAGCGCCGTGCTGTCCACCACAAATCTCACTTTGCAGTTGCCTGGGGTCGAACCCGGGCCGCCTTGGTGAGAGCCAAGCGGTCTAACCACTGAGCCACGGCGCGGCCCTATAACATAACAGAAGTATTGTCATCGGCTTCTTAAGTGGAGAATATTTACTAAATATTTTTATTTGTGTAGTCTAAGTTTGGTATTTAAAAAAAAAAATTGTTTTTGAGTTATGTTCACAAATATGCACTCATGAAACTTTTTCTTAAAAATATAATTTTGTTTTAGATTCAGGAAGGCTTCAAAGCACTTCCAGCGAAATCTTGATATCAAATTTTTAGGTAAAATTCAATTCTACTTACCATAGGTAAGTAGAAGTAGTCTTCTTCTTCCTCCTCCTTTCATGAATTAGGCCATTGGCCTGTTCCATCTCACTTCCACCTTAACATTGGTTTCCTATCGATCTTCTTCTTTTAGGTTTGTATTCTAGTCTCCTTTTTGGTAGCCTACTTGAATTCATTCCATTGAGATGGTCTTTACATTTTTATTTATTATTTTCTATGATATCTCCTATGATGCTAATCTTTAAATCACCTCTTATTTCTTCATTAGTTAATTTATCCCATATAGTTACTCCCTCAACTGGTCTCAAAAATGCTTGAATATGACTTCTATCTTTCTGTCTTCAAATCCAATTTTCTCTTCCTTATAAAATTACTGGGATGGCCATAACTTCATAAGTTGTATTTCTTTTCTTGTATATTTTTTAAGTCTTCTAATAGTTCCACATATGTGTTACTACTTGTGAATCTTAATGCATAAATCATTACTTCATATATAGCTTATATCATATCCAAGATAATTACAATTTTGCGTCTGCTTGATTATTTGATCTTTCACTATTATTTTCAGTTTTACTGGCTGTTTTCCTAAAAATACTATCACTTTCGTTTTATTTAATGAAATTTTTAGCTCATACTCTTCTAACTTTTATATAAATCATTTAAAATTTTTCATATTATGCAAAGATTGTCTGCATATAGTAACTAACTAAGCTTTATATTTTGATCTAATTGTATTCTTTCTACCTTACAATGATTTTTCCATGTTCGTAAGACATTGTCAATATAGGTGCTAAAAAGAGTCTTTGCTAAACTGCACCAGTCTTACACCTTTATTTACCAAAACAGTTTACTAATATAATTATTTTCTTTTAATACTATTTCTGTATTATTAGAATTTTAATAGCATTTACTAGGCTTTTCAGGAATCTCCTGTACTCCATGACATTCCATAGTTTCTTTTGGTTTTGTTTTACCCTATAAAAAACATTTTCAATATCAATTAATACTACAAAAGTTGGCACATTATATTCTCTTCATTTTAAACTATTTGTTTAATTATAAATATATAGTCAAATATATGATCACCCTCTTTTGAAACCATTTTGTTCTTCCAACATAATTGTTTTTGTAGGGGGTTTTAATCTGTTGCTTACTACTTCAGCATATAATTTATAAGCAGAGTTAAGAATAATAATACCTCTGTAATTTGCAGGATTATTATGGTCTCACTTTTTAAATATTGATATCATTTTTGCACTTACCACCTTGGATTACTCCATTTATCCAGCATATTATATTTAGCAGACATAGTTTTAAGAATAATCCGCCAATTCTTTTAATACTTCTATACTTATTCCTTCAGGATCCTGGTACTTTTTTATTTTTTATTTATTTTTGTTTCTTAATTACTCTTTCCAATCTTCTGATATCAAGTCAATTCCTTTAATTTGTGTATTTATGATATTTATTTGCTCTACCATATTTGCATACTAAAAGTTTTTATATTGATTAATTCATGTTTCTTCATCTATTAAATTAATTTGGAGATCATTCTTGCCTTTTTGATTTAAATGACTTAAGAATTTTATATGAAATTTGTAGTGTTTAACGCCCGCTTTTACTACATACGGCACCGCAGGCGATGACACTTATGATATATGAGATGAAGATGGAGCACCGGTGGAATGAGATGGCGGGGGAAACCAGAGATCCCGGAGAAAACCCGCCCCAGCGCCATGTTGTCCACCACAAATCTCACTTTGCGGTTGCCTGGGATCAAACCCGGGCCGCCTTGGTGAGAGCCAAGCGGTCTAACCACTGAGCCACGGCGCGGCCTGAATTTTATATGGCATTTTGTTTCCCATACATGTCATGTTCAATATTTGCTACAAATCTTTCTCAGCTCTCTTTGAATGCTTTCTGCACTATTGTCTTTGCTATATTCCTTGCTTGCATATAATTTTCTCTTGCCTGCTGTGTCTGTGTTTGTTGCTATGTGACATATTTTGTTTGTTGTTCTTTCACTGCCTTTTACATTTCTTCATTTCATAGCTTAAGCACTTTCCTTAAGGCTTTCCTTATAAGGCTTTTGTGTACTAAACATTCCTATGCTACTTTCTTGATACATTTCTTTATAAGCTCTCATTCTTTATTTATATTTTCCTTCTTACATCATAAACTAACTGTACAAACTTTTCATTGCATATTATGCAGTCTATTATTGAGTGTACTGAATATATATATTCAAACAATCACATCATATGATCAATCAAAATATAGCAGAAGATTTTCTTGGCAAATTGAGAACTATTGATGGATCATCCAAAATGCTCTTCCATTTTGACTGTGATTTCAAAGTGTTATCTGTTGACTATATGTTGAAGTTATGTTGCAATTCCTTTTTTGGAAGTGTTGAAAACAGTGTTGTTATGATAAATAAATTTAAAGGGAGTCGATTAATGACACTAAACAACACTTACTTTTAAATTTTTCCGGAACATGTTTCAGAGACTTTGCCTCTATCCTCAGCCGGCCATCGACTGGTTCTCATTGGTGTAGTTGACGATATTTTGTCATAGGTCTCCTCTGGTGGCGGTTCAAGGAACTTGCTGAACAAATCTTTCTGGGGGATGTCAAAATTGAATACTTTGTTTCTATTTTTTGAAATGAAGATTTGTTCCCATGTGGATAGTTCTTGTTTTCCTGATGTATGTTTTAGTAGTTTTGGTTCTGGATTTATGTTGTGTTTTTTTTTGCCAAAAATGTGTGGCAACTGCTGATTTTTCTAATTGTTTATATTTTATGTTTCTAAAGTGTTCCTTTGCTCTTGTTTCTAAATTTCTTTTGTTGTTTCCAATATAAATTTGACTACAGTCACTGCATTCAATTTGATATATACCAGATGTTTTGTTAGATGGAATGGCATCTTTGATGTTTGAGCAAATTAGGCTTTTTACGGAGAAATGGTTGACTGGTGCTAGTTTAATGTTTTGTTTTTTGCAAAAAAGAAGAAGCTTATAAAGGAAACCACAACCCTTTCAGCTACAGAAACTAATATGATTTTCAAAACATTCACTTACCATCCATGGGCCTATGATAAATTCAAAAAAGTCTTCAAAAAACAAAACATTAAACTGCCTTTTACATTTCCTGGTCAAGCAACGCAACGTATATGAGTTAACACCAATGATATGTTCCAAAGGAGAACAGCCACCAATATGACCACTGCGGATGACAAAACTACCAATACTCTAATCCTTGAACAAAACACTGTAGTAAACTTAGTATTAGGTCAGGAAATGGCTTGGGTGTAGAAAACTAGTTAGGTCATAGAAAATGTAACTACTTAATTGACCTCAAAAACTATTTGTAATTGGTTTATTGATACTCATCACTTACTTTTTTATATTAATGAGAGACTAGTTTCAAAGGCAATCACCTCCATTTTCAATCTCTTTCCAACTGGCATTTGTTGTTGTCTGCTCTCTCTCTCTCTCTCTCTCTCTCTGGTGGTGTAACTATGAACTTTTTTGTCAAATTATCTACTGGCAGGAGTTCAAAGTTCATTAAGCGATCCTTATTTTTCCATATGAATATGTTCTCCCATGTTGTCAATTTATTTTGGTTTATCACTCCTTTTAATAATTTTGGATTTGGATCAATGTCATGATTTTTATTCCAAAAATGAAATGCTACTGCTGACTTATCTTCTTGTTTCAATCTGATGTTTCTAAAGTGCTCTTTGACTCTGGTTGTTATATTTCTTTTAGTTTGACCTATGTAGCATTTTTCACAATTCTTACAACTTATTTGGTATATTCCGGATCTGTTAACTGATGGGATTTCATCTTTTGTTTTTGAATTTAGCAATTTTAATATTGAGTGTCTATTAGTAGGTGCCAAGATGATATTTTGTTCCTTGAAGACCGTTTTAAATTTATTAAATGTTTTTGGGTGATATGTGAATGAACTGAATATGCTGTTGCTTTCTTTCTCTTTCGTAAATGTGGTTGCATCCCTAATGATTTTCTTTAGATCAGATTTTCTAATATTCTTCAACACCAAACACCTTCAACACTTTCACCTTTTTTTGGCTAACTTATTTATGAGTGCATATGAAATACAAATTAAAAAGGCTTTCCCATTGATCTTCTAAGTTTGGTTGTCTTTGCATTTGCACCGAAAAAACATTTAGATGATGCATTAAAATTACTCAATCTGCAAGAAAGGACTATCAAATTCACAGTAGGAAAGGAAATCAATGGACAACTCTCTTTCTTGAATCTAAATATCATCAGGAACAACACAAAAATAAAATTTGGAATTTTCAGGAAACCAACACATTCAGAAAATTACATAACAAATAAGCCATAACCCAATTACACATAAACATGCAATAATAAACAGCCTTACACACAGACTAGTAAACATACCCATGGAAAAAGAAGAGTATTTCAAAGAACAAAAAGCAATAATACACATAGCAGAAGAAAATGGATACAACAAAAGTTTCACCATCTTCATTGACTTCAAGGAGAGGGGCACCATGTAAAAGGGGTGATTATGGTGGCCTATTGCATGGACTGTGTGCTTCCATCAAAGAGAAAAGGCAAGGAAAACTAAGGTGTGTGCTTTTCTAACAACAATGCGCCTAAGGACACAGCCCTGGTCACAAAGATAACCCTCAGGACATGTGACTTAAAGGAAAATAAGACCTGAAGCTTTCCTGGCAACAAATATGTTCAAGATCTTCTCGAGAAGCTAGTCTTCTAATTTTCTACCTCATGCTATCTCCTGACTTGGCATTTAATTTACTGAGAACAGTCTTTTGCTCAGTGATGCGAATATTGGCAGAGTTTTGTCTTTGTTGATATTTGTGTTATATCCAGTTATACAATTTGTGGTTATAACATTTCTTAAAATATTCTGATGATGGGAGTAATGTATGCTCCCGAAATGTTGATGTCTAATTGTCTTTTCACCTGGCTTGTTTCCCGAGAAGATCTTGAACATGACTTACAGGAGATTGAACATCCACCATACAGCCCAGATCTAGCTCCCATGACTATTTCCTCCTCTCAAAACTCAAAGAGGATCTTTGAGGAAGGAAGCTTTAGTGTGATGGAGAGGTAGGGGAGACTGGGGATATTTGATGCACAGGGATGTATGATATAAGGTAAATTATGGCTTAATGGCTGGCACTACTGAACAGAACTTCCTGTATATTCATAATGACTCCCTGTTGTTGTTGTACTGTGATTTTCAGCAAGATTTGATTTGAAGAATTTTATCTATAGCCAAAAGTACAATCTTTACAGTTTCAAGTAAGTATTAATTAAAATAATCTGTTATTTTTCAATAGTTTAGATAAGAAGTTTTAATAATTATTTTGTGGGATTGGAATCTACATATACTAAAGCTATTATAACTGGTAGCCACGAGTCCTTGACTGCCTTAACCTTCAAGTAAGTTGCAGTAGATTGGTTATATATCCCAAGGGGATGAATGATACAATTAAACGGGATATATGATACATGTAATCACTCATCCCTGTGACAAACTGCATCTGCAGCTAATTACTACAAGCATTGCTATTTTTTTTTAATCTGTTACAGATGCCTCAGTTCTATAAGCCTAAGGGTGAGAGAAAGGTAAAAAAGCATGATCCTGATATAATGAAGCATCTAGTGAAGGAGGTTGTAGATATGGGAAAGGGACTAAGGTGCACTGCAGATAAATATGAAATAGATAAAAAGACTCTAAGGAGGTATTTATTAAATATAAGAAAAATGAAAACGCAACATTTGAACCAAACTGGAGGGCTAGACAGATTTTCACTAAGGAGGAAGAGACATTGTACTTGCTTAAGCTTTCACGGCCGGCGTTAATCCAATAAAATGTATTTCCCGGGCTTGTGGGCAGTGATCCAAAGGATGAAATTTCTCCTGGCGTTTCGCTCATAACTCCGACGAGCATCTTCAGAGGATGATTCTAGCTTGGTACTTGCTGGAATGTACCGAGCAAGTACCGAGCTAGAATCATCGGAGTTATGAGCGAAATGTCAGGAGAAACATCAGGAGAAGTTTCATCCTTTGGACCACGGCCCACAAGCCTGGGAAATACATTTTATTGAGGAAGAGACATTGTTAGCAGCATATCTGAAAAAGGCCTCAAAAATGCATTTTGGGCTTGGCACTGTCCAATGTAGGCAAGTGGTATATGAATTTGCACAAAAAAATAACAAATAACATCCATCTACATGGGATGAAAACCGCATGGCAGGCTATGATTGGTTGAGGGGTTTTATGAACAGTAATAAAGATCTTTCTCTTCGGTTGCCTGAAGCAACAAGTATTGCCAGAGCATCAGCTTTCAATAGGACCAATGTGAATGATTTTCTTGATATATTAGAGCACGTTCTTCTAAGAGAGAAGTTTGAACCACATACTATTTGGAATGCTGATGAAACTGGTGTCACAACTCACAAACCTACTAAAGTCATTGCCACTAAGGGGGAGAAACAAGTTGGCCAAATCACTTCCCAAGAAAGGGGTACTTTAGTCACTGCAGGAAATTTTATTGCTCCATTTTTAGTTTTGCTAAGAGTATATGTCAAGGAATATATGATTAAAGGAGCACCACCTGGAACTAAAATAGATGGTCATCCAAAGCACTCAGGATGGATGACAAAAGAAAATTTTGTTGAATTTTTAGATCATTTTATTAAACACACTCACTGTTCAGTAGAAAATCATAAAGTCTTACTTCTTATTGATAATCATGAATCCCACATATCCATAGCAGCAATTAAAAAAGCGAAGGAAAATAGAATTGTTTTGTTGACACTGCCACCTCATTGTAGTCACAGACTGCAACCATTGGACATTACTGTATATGGCCCTTTCCAAAAAATCATACAATAAAGCTGCTCAACGGTGGATGCTTAATCACCCTGGTGTGTCAATGACTAATGGAAATTAATTATTCTTTCACACTGGCCGTGTGTAGGCTAAATTGTGGAAACGTAGAGTCAGACTGAAAAATTCAATGCCATAGCCGGGATTTGAACCACGGATCTTCTGGTTTCCGTCCAGCCGCACTACCATTGTGCTACTATGGCCAACGTGCCGATATGACATTAAATTCTCCAACTGACTCGTATTTTCCCGGTAAACCACTTAGGAGTTCTCATAAACACATGAGACAACTACCTTAATGGCGACTTACTACATGTAAGTACTTTAAGGCCCGGGCTTTATAGTTAACCACTATTAGGTTAATTAATGGAAATTAATTATTCTTTCACACTGGCCGTGTGTAGGCTAAATTGTGGAAACGTAGAGTCAGACTGAAAAATTCAATGCCATAGCCGGGATTTGAACCACGGATCTTCTGGTTTCCGTCCAGCCGCACTACCATTGTGCTACTATGGCCAACGTGCCGATATGACATTAAATTCTCCAACTGACTCGTATTTTCCCGGTAAACCACTTAGGAGTTCTCATAAACACATGAGACAACTACCTTAATGGCGACTTACTACATGTAAGTACTTTAAGGCCCGGGCTTTATAGTTAACCACTATTAGGTTAATTAATGGAAATTAATTATTCTTTCACACTGGCCGTGTGTAGGCTAAATTGTGGAAACGTAGAGTCAGACTGAAAAATTCAATGCCATAGCCGGGATTTGAACCACGGATCTTCTGGTTTCCGTCCAGCCGCACTACCATTGTGCTACTATGGCCAACGTGCCGATATGACATTAAATTCTCCAACTGACTCGTATTTTCCCGGTAAACCACTTAGGAGTTCTCATAAACACATGAGACAACTACCTTAATGGCGACTTACTACATGTAAGTACTTTAAGGCCCGGGCTTTATAGTTAACCACTATTAGGTTAATTAATGGAAATTAATTATTCTTTCACACTGGCCGTGTGTAGGCTAAATTGTGGAAACGTAGAGTCAGACTGAAAAATTCAATGCCATAGCCGGGATTTGAACCACGGATCTTCTGGTTTCCGTCCAGCCGCACTACCATTGTGCTACTATGGCCAACGTGCCGATATGACATTAAATTCTCCAACTGACTCGTATTTTCCCGGTAAACCACTTAGGAGTTCTCATAAACACATGAGACAACTACCTTAATGGCGACTTACTACATGTAAGTACTTTAAGGCCCGGGCTTTATAGTTAACCACTATTAGGTTAATTAATGGAAATTAATTATTCTTTCACACTGGCCGTGTGTAGGCTAAATTGTGGAAACGTAGAGTCAGACTGAAAAATTCAATGCCATAGCCGGGATTTGAACCACGGATCTTCTGGTTTCCGTCCAGCCGCACTACCATTGTGCTACTATGGCCAACGTGCCGATATGACATTAAATTCTCCAACTGACTCGTATTTTCCCGGTAAACCACTTAGGAGTTCTCATAAACACATGAGACAACTACCTTAATGGCGACTTACTACATGTAAGTACTTTAAGGCCCGGGCTTTATAGTTAACCACTATTAGGTTAATTAATGGAAATTAATTATTCTTTCACACTGGCCGTGTGTAGGCTAAATTGTGGAAACGTAGAGTCAGACTGAAAAATTCAATGCCATAGCCGGGATTTGAACCACGGATCTTCTGGTTTCCGTCCAGCCGCACTACCATTGTGCTACTATGGCCAACGTGCCGATATGACATTAAATTCTCCAACTGACTCGTATTTTCCCGGTAAACCACTTAGGAGTTCTCATAAACACATGAGACAACTACCTTAATGGCGACTTACTACATGTAAGTACTTTAAGGCCCGGGCTTTATAGTTAACCACTATTAGGTTAATTAATGGAAATTAATTATTCTTTCACACTGGCCGTGTGTAGGCTAAATTGTGGAAACGTAGAGTCAGACTGAAAAATTCAATGCCATAGCCGGGATTTGAACCACGGATCTTCTGGTTTCCGTCCAGCCGCACTACCATTGTGCTACTATGGCCAACGTGCCGATATGACATTAAATTCTCCAACTGACTCGTATTTTCCCGGTAAACCACTTAGGAGTTCTCATAAACACATGAGACAACTACCTTAATGGCGACTTACTACATGTAAGTACCTTAAGGCCCGGGCTTTATAGTTAACCACTATTAGGTTAATTAATGGAAATTAATTATTCTTTCACACTGGCCGTGTGTAGGCTAAATTGTGGAAACGTAGAGTCAGACTGAAAAATTCAATGCCATAGCCGGGATTTGAACCACGGATCTTCTGGTTTCCGTCCAGCCGCACTACCATTGTGCTACTATGGCCAACGTGCCGATATGACATTAAATTCTCCAACTGACTCGTATTTTCCCGGTAAACCACTTAGGAGTTCTCATAAACACATGAGACAACTACCTTAATGGCGACTTACTACATGTAAGTACTTTAAGGCCCGGGCTTTATAGTTAACCACTATTAGGTTAATTAATGGAAATTAATTATTCTTTCACACTGGCCGTGTGTAGGCTAAATTGTGGAAACGTAGAGTCAGACTGAATGACTATTTATGATATTCCATAAATCATAGGGAAAAGCTTTCCTAATTCATTCACACCTCAAAATATAATGGCTGGCTTTGTACCTGCAGGAATAAGCCCTTTCAGTAGAGATGTCTTTACAGATGATGACTTCCTAGCCAGTTTGGTTACTGACCAGGACCTTGATTGTGATTAGAACATTCCATCAACTTCTTCTGCTTCAAATCAATTAAGTTTATCTGATAACTTAAACAACACTACCGAGAAAATAGTCAGTCCTCTTCCAGAAAGACCAAGAAACATTCCACAGCTATCACTTGCAAAAGCAAATGGAAAATTGACCACTCCTAAATCGCTCCACTTCCTAAATCAAAGATCAGAATTAAAAGACAAGGTGGCAGAAAAGTGAGAAAATGCCTGGCTCTCATAGATACTCCAGTAAGAGTTCAGTTGGCAGAAAAGTGAGAAAATGCCTAGCTCTCACAGATACTCCAGTAAGAGTCCATTTGGAAAAAGAATTTGCTGAGAGAGAAAAAAAGAAGCAGCATATTGATCGACGTAAACAAGATGCAAGTAAGAAACAGTTAAAAAGGAAGCTCAAGGTTACAGAAGAAAGTGGTACAAGTTCAGAAGATGACATTGAATCATTCAAGTCTGACTGCAGTAACAATGACTTTGTGGAAGAAACTGAAGAACCATTTAAAGAGAAAGTGGAAGTAGGTGATTGGATCTTAGTTTCATTTAAAGTTAAAAAATCCATTTGCCGATTTGTTGGATGCATATTGGAGTCATGATCTGCAGAAGAATGGACAGTAAAATTTGCACGACATGTGAGTGGCAGAAAATTTAAGTCGCCACAAAATGATGATATTTCTGTCATTGATAGTTCTCAAATTGACACTATACTTTCAAGACCCACATTTATAGATAAAAATGAATGTTTAATTTGTTTTTACTTAAATGAAAGTTTTGAGGGTCTCTCTGTGGAATAGATGGACGTATAATATTTAAAAATATTGATATTGTTTGCCAATTTTAAAGTACATGTTTAACTTAGATAATTTTCACTGCAAGTCAAATAAATCATCTGAAACTTGTGAATTTAAAAACCTGTATCATGTACCCCCAGGGTGTGTATCATACATCCCTAAGGTGGGGAGGACTGATACATTTTGCATACATGTAAACAAGCATTATTTGTTATATGTTCAAAAAAGGATGTAAGTTTTATATTTTGGTAATGTAGTCACTATGCTATATGTAACTGGATAGTACAGTTAAAAGTATATTTTAGAAGCATATTTGAGGTTGTTATTTTAACTTTATATCCTAGCATATCATGCATCCCCGGTCTCCCCTACTGGGTGCTTTTTACAGCTATTAAGCAGACAAGACTTATTTTTGGGGGGTGAAATGAGATGTTAATTCAAAGACGTTGTAAGTGCATTACAACAAAGAATAACTGCATTGAAAAGTGAAATGCAATTTTTATCTTTTTATCTTTATAATATCTAGCTCAGTAAGAAGCATTTTTCTGACTCAAATATATAGCTGCTTCAATATTTCTGAAAGATATAACTTGTCATCTTTCTAAAGGACATAGTTTTTAAGAATCACCTGATGATAATATAAATTATCCTATTAATTTTTAGATGAGTCGTATTTATTACACATCTGCTTCACTTTCATACCTATTTTGAGGACATGTTTCGCAAATCATCGTTTGCATCTACAGCTCTTATGCGACTAAAGCTTGATCCATCAGACTGGATCAAGCTTTAGTCGCATAAGAGCTGTAGATGCAAACGATGATTTGCGAAACATGTCCTCAAAATAGGTATGAAAGTGAAGCAGATGTGTAATAAATACGACTCATCTAAAAATTAATAATTTTTCGCTTCACTGTGGTGTTCCAATACAGTTAAATCTCGATAAATTATCCTGTTCTTAAAATGAGATTTTTAAAAAGAGACTAAAATGTGTTAGTAAATGGAAGATAAAGGTCCAAATTAAGAGAAACCAAGGAGATTATGCAGATCATGCAAGTTCATTCAGCAAGGAAACTGAAAGATCTGCTAATTGTGATATAAACTTCTGCCAACAAAATACTGAAAAGAGAAAGGAAATAGTTGAGGGCTTTGGAATATTGGGAGACTATAATCTTTAGATAGGATTTCTTTACTTTGAAGTATGGTGGTGGTAGTTAAAATGATTTATGTTGATTTGGTGAGGATTGTTTTTTGTATGACATGTTCAATGTCCTAGAGCGCTGTTCAGTGATAGGACCAAATGAACAAACACAGACAGACTTTATATGTCAAATAAAAGGATGAGTACTGTGATCATGAAAAAGGAATGATAGAGGTAATGGAGTTTCCCTCCAAAATATGAGAGGTAGTAAAGAACCAGAAAGTATGGTTACTTAAGAAAAAGTGACAGCATGATAGAAGAAGTCAAGGTGTATCCCCCTTACAGCAGTAATTATACAAGAAAGAAGAATCCAGATTATAAATATTTGTATTTCAGTCCATCACTGGCAAAGATGTTTGTTCTTTACACTACTCAGAGGTCTTATCCTAAGGTACAAGAAACTTATGATAATCATATTTTTAATATACTAATACTATATTGTACCATTTAAATCTGTACATCCTTTAATGAGATCACACCAAAGGGATCTAACTCTAGGAATCATGTCAGGAATAACATTTATTGTATATTGATGGCGGTATACTTTATTATGGGTCTTTACATTTTAACTCTGATGAAGTTTTTATAAGAGTCACTTTTACATAACATATAATTAATTTGTTGTATAAAGACTAAATTTGAGTCATAACTTTTAAAACTTGTAACTTCACTCACGTCCTTTTTACAAAATCAGGAACGTTTTCGAAACTGTTGCAGTCTCATCATCAACTGATTAGCTGATGATAAATAAATAAACCGTTTTTGGAATTATTTTAAATTAGATGGCCTGTGTAAATTCCCTCTTCAGTTGGTCTCTTGTGAAATTTGTATTTTTTGTGAAGTTCCCTGTGTAGCCTGCTACAAATAATAAAGCTAAAATGTACTCACATGCCAGTGGTTAGACTCCTAATGTCAATCTAATAGATTTAATTGTTTGGGAGAAAATATTTATCTTAAAAAATAGAAAGTGTATAATGAATTCTGAAATACCATGAATCATTCTCTCTTTAACTTTTACTTTTAGAGTTTGGTAATAAATACAAAAATGATCTGTCACCTAGCAGCTGTAATGATAATAACAAGAATAATCAGAACAACTGAAGATGCAAATGAATATTTGCGAAAATAGTCTCTTGAGTTCTGTGAAGAATTTACCATTTTCTTAAAAAGATAAGTGAAGTTTATAATAAATTATTATATTTTACAGTAATAAAGAAGCTAGTTTATATGAATTTTGTTGCTTTTAAACCTATCTAAAACCTTTTCCTACACACGGCTAGTGAAGAAAATTAATTTCCATTACTTGACCTATTGGTGGTCTGAACTATAAAGCCTGGGCCGCCTTAAGGTATGTATAGCACAGTGCCAATAAGGTAGTTGTCTCATGCATATATGAGAACTCCTACTGATTTACTGGGAAAAATACAAGTCAGTTGGAGACTTAAATGCCATACAGGAATGTTGCCATGGTAGTTCAATGGTTAAGAGCAACTGGATGGAGACCAGGAGATCTGTAGTTCAAATCCAGTCTTATTTTTGTTTAATTTACATACTCCAATGTTAGGTCATATCAGATGATGAATGAAAAGGGTGAAATGATGTTCAGATGAGCTCAGGGTTCACAGAACTTAGAGTTAGCTGACATTTGTCTTTCAGGATAAGAGAAAATCCCAGAAAAAATCTTATTCAGATAACTCACCCTGAATGAGATTTGAACTCGTAACCTCTTGAACGTGAGGCAGACACACTGCCACCTACGCTACAGATATTTAATATAGTATCTATGGGGGGCTTTATATACTATTAATATAATAATTTCTTTCATTGTCAAGAGGTGCAAGAAACTTATAGCCTTATTTTTAATATAAAGTTTAATCTCTCATTAAAAGTCCCCCAATGTGAAACTTGCACATAATATTACCAACTTCAAATGAAAATAGAACATGGAAATCAAAAGATGTTCAGTAAAAAAAAGTGCAAAACGGAGTTATCTTTATAAAGCTAAAGTTATCTTTGTACTGAAGGTGAAGGAGATTTGCATGAAAACGTCAAACAGAATGATTCAGTGGCTTTGATTATATTTGATCTTCAAAACTCTGCCAACACCTGCACTCACAAAGTGCAAAGGTTGACCTCAACTCTGGACTTATATTTTTATGCAAAACCTAGTCAAAGGATGCGCTGACATGTACATGTATAATTGTAAAGAAGTTCATTGCTCTACCACCAGTGAGAAAATTGCAGGAAACTACAACTAACAGTAACAGTAGGACCTTTGAGGTTGAAAATGGAAGCAACTGCTCCCAAAATTACTTCCTCATAGTTATAAAGTGACATATGAAAACAACTACCAAATTAATATCATTTTGAGTCGAACTAGTACTCAATGCTCCACTTATTGCTAGTATTTACCTAGAACGTGTTTGGTTAGGATCTTCCTAACATCATCAGCTGTTGTCAACTAATAGATGTTGGTTTGATGATCTTCTTGGAGGTAATAGGTGCATCTCTGTTGGTATCTTGATGAACTTGAAGTTTGGGTTTTCTTCAAAGGTAGTGTCGAAATTAAACAATTTTCTTTCATTTTTATTTATGAAGATTTTCTCCCACATGGTTAATGCAGCTGGACCTTGGTCACTTTTTAATAAGTGGATTTCTCGTTCTATATCATGATTCTCCTTCCAAAAATGGTACGCTACCGCCGATTTATCTATGTCTTTGTTCCTGATGTTCCTAAAATGCTCTAAGTCTAAAGATACTTGAACATTAGGCTATATATAGGGAGGACAAAAAGAAACATAGGCACTAGAAAGAAAGAACACTTCAGGCACTTAAGATACAAAAATATTGGTAAGTCCGCAATAGCAGCTCATTTCTGGTCTGAAAACCATGAAATTGAAGATAGCACCGAATTACTAAAATACGTACAAAAACATAGCAAACTCATCATATGGGAGAGAATATACATAAAAAAACATAAAAACCAACTAATGAACTTTGAAATCCCGCCAGAAAGAATCCCACATTTAAGTTCATCACTAAATCAACAGATGGCAGCAGCAACTCCAGAATTATCCACACCACTGGATCAAGCTTTAGTCGCATAAGAGCCGACAATGCAAACGATGGTTTGCAAAACATGTCCTCAAAATAGGTATGTAAGTGAAGCCGATGTGTAATAAATATGACTCATCTATAAAATAATGTGTATATGAGTTTGATCCACAAACAAAACATCAGTCTTCCATTTGGGTATTTTCAGATAACCAACCAACCAACCATCAAGGTCAATAGAGCAAGGAGTGCTGGAAAGAAAATGGTTGCTTCTTTCTTCTCTACAAACAGTTACTGGGCGACACTTGTGCTCAAAAATAAGAAAATGTTAGAAGCAAACTGTTCAATATGTTTGTCTTCCAAAAGTGTTGAAAAAATCTAAGAAAAGCATCTAAATAGAGGAATAAGGGACACTTTGTTGACTCATGACAATGCATCAGCTTACACAGGTAATCCAACAGTAGAGTTTCTGCAAGGAACTGAGGCAAAACTACAGATTCATCCACCCTATAGTTCCAATCTGGCACCATGTGATTTCTTCCTGTTCCACATGGTGAAGAATCTGAGGTCATCAACTTTCTAGCCTTAAAAAATCTGTTTCAGCATATGAAGAGGAGTTATTTACAGTGCCAGAAACTTAATGGCGTGGATGCTTCCAGAAGTGGTTCTACAGGATGAAATGCTGCATACAGTGCCAGGAAGAATGCTTTAGAAACTGGGATAATCAAAACGTTTCTATGAACGTTTGCTGCCTTGATACTTATCTAGGACCTTCATATTTTGAGGTCACTTGAATTCAAAAACAACATTTTTACAAAAAGGAAAACCAAAATGTGGATTAAAAAGCAGATTAAAGTTCAGCACCGTTCAGAGATACAATAAATTTTGAAGAAAATCCACTATCCTAAGCTATCCTTTATATGAAAAACTTTCTGATTAAAGTAAACATGTTTAAGATATTTCTGCAAAATTATATGAATATAAAATGGAAAAAAAAAAAAAACACACACACACACATTGATTTTCTAGGAATAGCTTATAAAGTCTCCTTCATACAGAATGACTTTTCATAACATGTGATCTTTAAGAGACAGAGGTAACGCAACGAAACCTTGCCAGCTGAAGCTATACAAATCTTCGGTACTACCCAAAGTTGGCTTGCCTCACTCTCATATGAAGGCTACAGGATTTATAATTCCCCAATCTTGATTTTAATGGAAGTATGATAGCTGAGTAATAGAGCACAACTTCGTTTATCCAATCAACTGGGATTAGGGCCGATCCGAGTTAATGAAAATCTGGGTTATCCAGAGAATGACAGAAAAGCGATAAAAAACATGTACAACTTCACCAAAATGTTTTTAATGGAGTTTAGAAATTACTATTGGTACATTTTAACCTAAAAACACAGTGTATATATCGTAATAGCCTACAGTTCGGCAGCTCGTTCTCTAGCTCTGACATTTCTTGAGAGGGGGAAGTGGGCTGTTCCCAGTTCTTTAGCGGGAGTTTCAAGCAGGGGAACAATGCATATTTTAAATATTTCAGTTTGTTTTGTTTTGTAATTTACGTCCTCCAACGTTAAGTCATATTGGATGATGAATGAAATAGGTGAAATCATGCTCAAATGAGCCCATGGTCCATGGAGCTTGGAGTTACCCGACATTCGTCTTTGAGGATAAGGGGAAACCCCGGAAAAAACCTTATCTAGGTAACTCAACCTGACTGAGACTCGAACTAGGGACCTCTTGAATGTGAGGCAGACATGCTACCACCACACTACCGAGGCAGGCTAAATATTTCAGGCATTTACATATTCCACGAACCAGAAGCCATATTATTATAATAGAGATAATAATAGGACTTACAAACACTAACATTTGGAATTCATGCATGCACAAAATAGCAAAGAAAGTTCACCAGTGCAAGCAGTTAAAGCCACATGACTCAAACAAATTTAACCTGGCAACATGGTATTGGGTTCGGAAGCAATGCCTAGCAGCGAAAATGCTGATTGGCGCTAGCAGACAGTTTTAACTTCCTGACCACAACACCGGATGTAGGGACTCCCAGTACCACCAACAGAAGCAATTAGTGTGCGTGAAAGGTGTAAACGAAATATTTGAATAGAGTGGTGTTGTAATGAATATCTTGCATGATAATGAAATTGCAAGTTGGATTTCAATGTTTTAAAGCTAATATACTCCTATATTTTCATTGTGAAGATAATTTTGAGGCTATGTTTTCAATTGTTCATTACTATATGTTGGTACTATTAATCTTCCCCCTCCACCTCTTGCAGCTGCAAAATGTCAGAGCCGGAGATCCAACGGCCGTACTGTATACAACATACTTGCACTGTACACAATATAGCTACAAACTAGTTGATAGTAAAAATGGCAGCAAGTTTCTGTTGTTTCAGTTTATGAGCAATGCGATCCTGCATCTGCCTTAACATTAGAAGTTCATTTGGCAATGTTTTGGCTTGACTTTTGAAATAAAGCATTAATTTCTGTATGCTTATGCATGGGTCATAACCACAGCTTGTAGATCAACACCATCTGAATCTGAATATTCTTCATGAATACTCTTCAGTAACACTTCATGATGCAATAATGTCTTCCTCTGTAATCAGTTGTTAACTTCCGTCATTGTCAATTTGTAACCAATTGTGAATATCTTCTTCATCAACATCGGAACATCCATTGATATTTTTAAAAATGTCTTTAACATCTTCACAATTTTTCTTTTCTTTTTTTTCTTTTTTTCTTTTATTTTTATTTTATTATTTTCTTCTTCAATTTTGTTTTCTGGCATGTCACACAAACTAGGCCACAACTTTTTCCATGATCTTATCAAAGTTTCTCTTCCAACCTGGTCCCAAGCAGGTGGGGTCAGTAGTTTAAATTTGTCCATTGGCAATCGAATTTGAGTAATATACCTGCTGAGAATAGCAGTTTATTGTATGTAAAACAAGTGTTCATTTACTGTGCTAAATAATTTATTTTTTCAAAACTGCTCTGGGTTAACAAGGTTTTACTGTATATCTTAAACCAATAAATAAAACATCATCTATCAAAGCACAAAACACAACACAAAGCAATAGATCCGCTCAATAATATACTCATTCACTGGGATATTTACACCTTGATATGTTGTTGAATCTGAGACAAGTAAAACGGACATGTCTCCCTGCAACAGACATAACTGTATGTATGGTATAAAAATAGTTTTCTGTGAATCAGGCACATTGGCAAGCTTTCTTTGCACCAGCTCTAGATAAAATATTACTAGACAAGAAACATAGGTCTTAAAAAATCTGTCTTTTTTGGTTGTGTGAATCCTCCAGCATTCCATTGTAGGACGTTTAGATGGGATTTGCCCAAAGATGCTCCCGCCTGGAGATCCGATTGCGGGGCTATTTTACCTCCAGAAGATTTCCCTTTGGGGCCATTCATATTGAGCTCTGATCATCTGATGATCTTTGGAGATCATCTGCTCCAGTGTAGTGCCCTGACAAAAACAGGAGAACTGACAGCACAACTAGTCACATGTTATTGGGAGGCCAGAAGGAAAATGGAAATTCTCCAACTCTATGAGCATTAGCAACCAACCAACCAACCTACCAACCAGATTTTAAAAAATTCGAAATTCAAATAAGTTTTCTTGTGGAGTTAAACATTTATGAGATTTATTAAATTTACCTCAAATGGGAAGATATTGTTTTCCTCTTTATTCATTTTCTTTTCTTTCCTGTTTTGACCATGTAAAGAGAATGGAGTTTCAAATTGCACACACAGTAACCCACTCTAAAGAGATTTAACTATCACTTAACACATAGGTACTTATTTCCCTAACCATTGTAGCATAGGTATATTGCAATAATTCGTGGGCTGTCCAGTAAAGAAATGATCACAATTTTTTATAACATAATTTTTCGCAATAAAATTCAATCTTATTATATTCTGTTAGCTTAGTGTGAAACAAACACGCCGTAGTAGTTTAATTGTTGGTAATCCTTATTCCTGCCTGTGAGAACTAGGCAAGTTCAGACGTGTTCAGTATCGCCCACCACTGCAATGGAGGTTAACATGCGAGGAACAATATATGGCTTTGAAATTCGGCTTTCGTCTCAACAAATCTTCAGTTGAGGCCTATACAATGTTACAGGAGGCCTATGGAGAGTCTGTTCTTCCCTACAGCACAGCTGGAAGGTGGTTTAAAATGTTTAAAGAGGGGAGACAGTCAATTTCAAAGGAAGGTGGACCCTGTGCTCCAGTTACTGCTCTTACGGAAGAAAACATCAACACTGCTGCTGCCATTGTGAGAGAGGATTGACAAGTTACTTTAAGATCACTTTCTGAAATACTGAACATTTCATTGGGTTCCAACCCACACGTTGGTGACAGAAACATTACATATGTGACGTGTTTGTGCATGATTGGTTCCAAGACTGTTGATTCCCGAACAAAAGGACATTCGCATGCAGGTCTGCATGCAGTTAAAGTTGATGTTAAAGGAAGATTCGGAGTTTCTTTCAAACATAATCACTGCTGATGAAACTTGGCTACATCATTTTGATCCTGAGAGCAAACAGCAAAGATTAGTGTGGAAATCTCCATCAACAATCTCCAAAAAAGCAAAAGTGGTTGCTTTTGCTGAGAAAGTTATGGTCATCTCATTCTTTGATATTCATGGGATGGTTTATCAGCATGTTATTTATACCTGCACACACATCAGTAACTGGACAATACTACAGGGATGTCCTGAAAACATTGCAAGTCCATATCAGGCGCAAAAGACCACATTTCTGTGAAGCAGGCTGAATGCTGCACCATGATAATGCGCGGCCGGATGTTGCCAGTGTTGCTGAATATATTGCAAAAATCAACGTGAAGTGCATCCCTCACCCTCCCTATAGTCCGGATTTAGCCCCATGTGACTTTTTTCTATTCCCTAAGTTGAAGAAACACCTTCGTGGGAGGCATTATCCATCATCAGAAGCAGTGATGAAGGCTGCGGAGGCGATTTTGAAGGATCTCTCAAAAAATGGTTTCCAGCATGTCTTTGAAGACTGGCAGAAACACTGGTACAAGTGCATCGCATTCAGGGGAGATATTTTGAGAAGGACCATCAAAATTATGAGGATGAGTAAAGGTACGTTGTCAAAAAAAATTGTGACCATTCTTTATTGAACAGCCCTCGTACAGTTTCTGCAAATAATTTCTATTAACATGAAGTAGACAGAAAAATGGTGTTTGTTTGTAATGTAGAATAGTTTATATTTATGTACAATGAAATGTATATTTAAATAACTTTTTCAAACATTTGTCTAGATTAAGAGGAAGCAGATGGAACAGTAAGCTTATGTAGAAATTCTTTTTTAAATAGAGTAGAAAAGGTCATGTCAAAACAACATATCAGGATTTTTTAAAGGCAATGGTAATGCCTGTATAACTGTAATGCTCAATAGTAACCTTTCAATTTAGTAGTGTTAAGAAAACTTAGATTTATGAAAGGCAGAATCTGAAAACTTCAAAACCAACTCGTAATAAAACTATTTATTCTAATTATAATGCAACAATTGTGTATGTTGTTTTGAACATGGTGGTCTATCATAGCTAAGCTTACATTAGTGTAATTTAAGCAAAGAGGATCTACCCAAAAGTCCGAAGACCCTGGCCTCCTTCTACCTAGGAGAGATGGAAAACTTCAGGGCTTTTTCCATAGGGCAATACCTGGTTTCCTAAAAAGCCCCCGCAATCGACAACAATGTCAAGACGGGATGGAAGTGGATACGCCACTTACGCTCGTTAACACCACAAGAAGACTACAGAAAAACCTCGGTGGGGCCGCCTGGTGATCTAGCACACCTTTCACTAACTCTGCAGGCTAGTACCTGGGCCTTAAGGCAACCCTCTACCCCCTGCGGGCGGCTGACGCCTGACTGGAGGTACCCGATTTCCTGACATTAGTGTAATGTAGCCTTAAACTTTTTTTACTTTTGTACCTGTAACTTAGCTGCTATAATTCTAATTTAAAGGATAGTCCATTCTTAAGAACTCCCAGCTCACTAATACAATTTGCATAAGCAAAAAGATAAGTAAATAAAGACAAATCTTTAGCCTATACATGGCATGTATGAATGGAGAATTAACAAGCTAAATTTAACACTATAATCTGTTCACTGTTAGAATAAAGTGAAGTATTACCCCGCATTTTGCAATGAGTTGCACCTCTTAGTATGTCATTGGTTATACGTAACATCTGTGCATGCGCGCCTTAACAGCATTGCTGTCACTGGAATTTAACTGCCTCCTTGTTGTTACTCAACCAGTGCATTTTTGAAGTTTTGAAAGTCATGGTTCTTACTGTAATTACTTTATTACTTTATAACGTTAATCAGGCCCAAATGACCTCGTCGACGGGCCCTAAAATACCACTCACTCACTCACTTTATAACGTTAATTCTATATTATAACAACTTCAATGGGTTATTGAAGCCAGTAAAGCAAGAAGCTTAATAAACTGTGGAACTATATGGTGGAAGAACATGGGAGTATTAAAACCCACCAGCCAATGCGATTCAATGCCATGTGCTTCTTTGACATTTACTTTATTCTTACAGGAAATAGATTATAGCAATATATGGAACATCATTAATTTTGTGCTTCATTGTATTATAGTCCTTACTCATAAAAAGCTATGTTTAGTTTGTTTAAGAACAATATGCTTCTATCAAGCAGAAACAGAGATGGGTTCCAGATATGACACCAACTTCAATGAAATATTGGGGGAACCAAGGTTCTAACCATTCACTTATCACATTATCTTATTTAAAGGAAAGTCCATCCTATAAGAATTAAGTGAACAATAAGTTATAAACAACTATATGCAGGGTTGGGTAGATAAAACTGTCCCGTGATCTGACATTGATTTTAAACAAACTTCTAATGTTGGGTTAATTGATGGAAACTATCCAAATTTCTAATGATTTGAAATAAACTGCAATGGGATAAAATGCATGAATCTTCATAATAAATGTGGAAGTACCCTCAATCTGCATCTAGACCCTTCTGTGCAGGTCTTAAAACAGTTTCATGAAAACACATGTTTTCATCATCATGGGTGATGCTGTGTTATTCTTGAGATCATCAATGGTATGGTGATTCTGCTTGTACACTTTTCCCCCATAAATAAAAGTCACATGTGAATAAATCTGGTGATTGCAGTGGCTGAAAGCTTTTGCTCACAGTCCTTTCTTCAGTGAACATCTGATGCAGTTAAGGTGTGTGCTTCTTGTTGAAAGAAGCAGTGACCATCCGCAACAATGTCCAACAACCAGTGGCAGAAATTTACACATTTAACTCTATTGGGCTCCTTCAGTTGCTGTCACTCGATATGGTTTGAATTTTAAAGACTTCAATGCACATCTGCAAGTTTTTTCTCTTGCATGAACCTGGGCTAATCTTGTAGTAGACTTACGGAGGCTCCTAGTCATCATTTCATTAATTTGCACTGTAAGCTGGGTTGTCTGCATAAAAGGTGTTCTATTCATTGTTGCATTTTTTAATAGATCTTTATGCCATTTTTGCACTAAATTTAGTGCTGGTACTGAGTGAAAGTGGATATTTGTCTCTGAATAATTGTTGTGTTGATAGAGCTGGTCTTTATGTACATCTCTACAATGAATGTTTGCTCTGATATTGAATAAATGATACTTATTTAAAAAACAACTCCTTACATGTGTTTAGAATGTCTGACTTTACAACAGCAGCTAGAACAAGTGCATGTGAACAGTTTATAATAAACAATGGCACAGCAACAATGAAACAAAACATGTAGATTTTTCATTTTTTGTTGTTGTAATTTACATCCTCCAACGTTAAGTCATATCGGACGATGAATGAAATGGGTGAAATGATGCTCAACTGAGTCTGGGGTCCATGGAGCTTAGAGCTACCTGACACTCGTCTTTCAGGATAAGGGAAAATCCCGGAAAAACCTTATCCAGGCAACTCACCCTAACCGAGATTTGAACTCGGGACCTCTTGAATGTGAGGTAGACACGCTACCATCTACGCAGAATATAATATAGCCAACATAAATACATTTCAAGAAAGAAGGAAAACAGTACTCATATAATTAAATTTTAAGGGAGTCGATTAATGACACTAAACAACACTCACTTTTAATTATTAAATTTTAGATGAGTCGTATTTTTTACACATCTGCTTCACTTTCGTACCTATTTTGAGATAGGTACGAAAGTGAAGCAGATGTGTAAAAAATACGACTCATCTAAAATTTAATAATTTTTCGCTTCACTGTGGTGTTCCAATACAGTTAAATCTCGACTCACTTTTAAATTTTTCTGGAACATGTTTCAGAGACTTTGCCTCTATCCTCAGCCGGGCATCGACATAATTTCTTAGCAAATCCTATAAGATGAGACAAGCCCACCTCGATAGCGTAGGTGGTAGCATGTCTGCCTCACGTTCAAGAGGTCCTGAGTTCGAATCTCGGTCAGGGTGAGTTACCTGGATAAGGTTTTTTCCGGGGGTTTTCCTTATTCTGTAAGACGAATGTCTCTAAGCCCCATGGGTCCTGGGCCCATCTGAGCATCATTTCACCCATTCCATTCATCGTCCAATATGACTTAAAACAAAGTTCAAGGATGTAAATTACACACACACACATACACACACACACACACACACACACACACACACACACACACACACACACACACACACACACACACACACACACACACACACACACACACACACACAAACAAACAAACAAAAAATTAGACGTGACAAGAAAAGCTGGTTTTATCTGCCAGACACTGTATTTATTTCTACTACTTGACCATTAACACAAATTGCTCGCCTGTATTAAATTTATTTTGATATTTTTTGTTTGAAAACAAAAAACGTACTTTATTTCTTCACAGCAAAAGTTTTTATATATATTTATGCTCTGAATATGAATTCATTAGGGTATCATCCATATTTAAGGCACTGGTTTCCTCTCTATGAATATGTAACACAGTAATATAATTCAGGTGTTTCTATCTCATTGTTGTTCAACCTCCTCAAATTTGAAAATGATCTTTCTACTGTGGATGTTGACAAAGAAATCATTAGGAGTCAGATGAACTTAAACAATCTTGGCATTTTCTGAAGAAACTCAACCACAGTTGCCACACTGTCAACACCCTCACTGCTCGTTTTCAAGACATCTAGAAGCATGTCTTGGTGCAACATTAGCCTTTATTTATCAACATCATCTTTAAAACATTTACTGACCTCCTGAAATTCTCTTCATTTGCCAATGACAAAGTCTTCTGCTTTGACCACGAATTTCATGTCAGGCCAGACTTGAATAAGCAAACTTGGCAGTAGAAGAGGAGATCTGAATGGAAAGATTTCTTTGTTTTTTAGTATTATTCAATCAATGAAGAATCTTTCTTTTTCTGATAGCATTAGTTGTCACACAATTCTATTTCTTCTGATTTCGCATTTATGTTGTCCCAGAAAGTTTTATACTATGTTCTGAGTTGTATTAGAAGTAGAAGTGGTATAGAGACCATTTCTGTGGTTTTCCAAAAGTGAAGTGACTTTCTTTGTAGCACTCTGTTGACAGTATCCACATGACCAAAAACTGCAGAAAGCAGAGAAAGGTTAAAAAAATCAAAATTTGTAATCTGAATGAGAAAGCTGTTGGCTATGGCACCTGCATTGGAATTTTATGAATCTGCTATTTTCCCAAGAAAGCTCACCAGTTCTTTGAAACTTGAGAGGATGGACAGAAGTGAATAAAATCAAACTTTCTACTCAGTTGGACAAAAAGAACACAAATTGTTGGGAGATGTTGGCTTTGCCTTGAACTTTTGTAAAGATGCTGAATCTTTGTGGAGAGTGCCTGACGAAGTTGATTATGTCTCAAGCCAGGCTTAATACATTGTGACACCAATTTATTTCCTTTACCAAGTCCTGTACTGTAAGACTCAAAGAATGAACAATGTACTGTACAAGTGCAGCTCTTGGTTCCTCCACTTTTATTCTTACCTGTACATCATTTAAAGCTTTTGACTTTTTCCATGCTTTATGATAAACTGGTCTCTGTAATCACTGATGGACAAGTTAAATCTGCAAAATACATTCATGATCTAGGATAATGTATCCAACTTTGTATTTTTGTTGAATGGAACCCAAGAAACAATTCCTTTATTTCTGGATCCTCTGTGATGATCCTGAAGCATATAGACACTTTATCTTCATTGGAAATATCTTAAAATAATCTGTCTTGTGAACCATAATTACATAGTATTTGGCTTCAGCGATTCGAGAAACCAAAGAACCTATTACATGGTAGCTCATAATCTCCAACATTTTGTTGGAAGTTCCATGGGAACACCACTTAATTGAATCTCAATTCATCCAATTTTTTAAGACTGTACAATCTTCACACTGCATCATCAAAAGTTTTACGAAGTTCTTTGATCCATTAGTGTTTATGCAAATTGCAATTCCTTGTTTGGCCATAAATTTAAAGGAAAACAATATTTTCATCAAAGTCAATCTATTCTATTCCATCTCAATTTTTTAGCATTGGAAAATTAACAAAATTCCATTCACACTACCTTTCATTGATGCTATTTTTAGCCTTGATTTTTTTTTTTTTTTTTTTGTGGCACTGCAATGTTCTCATGTTTTTGGAATGTCTCAGGTCTTTTATTCTACTAGTTTCAGAAGTCTGTTTCAATGAAATTCAATTCTAATTTTTAAAAAAAATGTCACACACTTTTTATTATAGATGTCCAAATTTTACAAAATGATTCATCTTTTTCGTTTCAAATGACAACCTGGAGAATGTTTTTAACTAATGAGTTTGGAAATTTCTTGTATGTAACTTTGGTGCACTATGTTTTATATCTGATCCTTTTGCTTCAGCTTGAGACTGCTTGCCTCCTTCTAGGTTCCTGGGCTTTGATTTGTCTTGGAATGAATTACTTTCGACTCACTGACATTTCTTCACTAATGGAACTACTGCCACTAACAATTATTTTTGAAATTTTCACTAAAAATTTATCAATTTTAGATGTTCAACTACCTTCTTAGGCATGAATTAACATTTAACACTTATATAAGAACGTTTAACACTGTTCAAGAAATAGGATAAGGTCTGAGCTCATCAGCATTGTGTGCTGTTTCGTATAAGGACAAATTAAAAATACACTAGAAATGACAGAAAGTTCCACTGAAAGGGATCTCCACTCCATCCAGCACAACTCAAGCGCATGAGTGATGCACAATGCATAACAATACAGAACAGAGAACTACAACCGAGTTGCACTAGGCCAGACAAGCACTTGGCTCTGACAATCAGATTTCAAACACTGTTCTCTCAGACGTTAACTTCACACGTGTATATAGCATTAACATTCACATTCACCCACAAGAAATTTTGATAGTTTATAATTTTTAAAATATTTGGTTTGGTTAAGTTCTTTTGGCTAACTTTATTTGTTTCTCATTAAGATATATTCTCACAGGAAACGAACTATTTTAGAGCTTTAGTTTGGCATTCACAGAAATAGTACTTCTTAAGTTGTTCAGGCATTTTTAGACACTGTGTATTTTAACCTTCTTTACTACACCAAATTATGACAATGGTCTTTCCCAGCATGTACAGAAAGATTTGAAGTGATGTTTATTTTCATAAGTCTAATTTAATGTTAAAATGATTGACAAATATATTTCCTATTGAGTTATACTGTGTTTTCATTGTAGTTCACTCTGCACTGTTGCACAATAACTGCTCTTGTTCAAGACTATTACAAGGACTATATTTTCAACCTCTGATCTAGGTGTTAAGCACTGAGAGAAAGTGAGGGATTGTATGATATGATTGGCTATCTTCTCACCACTATCAGCAGCATCACTGACTTGGTGAAATGGTGAATTATGTTTGTTACCATAGGCTCCTCAGCCAATTGCAAGTTATGCAATGTTATCTTTCTACAGGAAGAAGGGCATAGTAGAAAACTACCACTGAAAGAGCCCCGTGTAGGCAAGAACTTTATGAACAAAGGTATCTTGCAACAAATTTAGAGATGGCTCGACAGAAGTTCACGAAGATTAAGATTGTTAGTTAAAGGAGTGCTTGACTTAGTGCTGACTTAGCACCAAGTGTCTTCCATCTTCACTCACAGATAAAAAACTGAAAAACTGATTAAGCATATAGCATTTCCGCTCTAATGATCTTAATGACACTATGCATATCCAACTCAAAAGACAGGAAACAATTTTTTTTTTTTAAAAAAGTTTTTTTAAGTTTTTAATTTTCATGATAATTATGTTGAAAATTATCAAATGGATGTAGTGAACTTTGCCAGTTAAACCATTTTTGATTCACATTAGACATTAATTCACATTGGACATTAATTTCATATCCTATAGGAGATTGAAGAAAATAGTAGCACCACCTTTTATTGCTATCATATCTGAAAACAGACTAAACTATGGAGCCTCATCCCAAAGAAGTCTACTCAGAGTAATAATAATAAACATTTTATATTCAGCAAATATGTATCTAGGATCTGTTACACACTCACCATGTGTACCTATCATGGTAGAAAACTGGTAGAAAACTCATTTATTTCAAGAGGAGAGATTTAGGGTGAACTACTAATGCAATAGCATTAGTAGTTAACAATAGTGTTAATACCTTTTATATATATTTGCAAATTGATGGAATATAGTCAACATTATTTATGCACTTCTCTTAATTAAGTTCTAAATACTGTTATTATGTTCATAACAGTGTTTAGAATACCTATATCTAAAAGAATATTAGTTACTTTTACTATCAAGATGATCAGTAATATTATTTCATATTTTTAAATAGATTATCTCAAACTTGGTGTAATATAGATTATAAATCTTAAAGTTTTGAAATTCTAATATCACTATATGCTTTTGAATATCAGTATTGGAATTATGTTTTAAAGATATAGAAAATAAATTAGTTACTCACCTCAATTTCACAGAAGTTTTTCTTTTGCCCTTTAACAACTGTTTTCTTCCATGGCTACAGGATAGCTGAAGACTTATTTCTACAACATTGTTGTGAAATCTATGGTAACAAAATAGTACAATTATTAGCGACTAAAATATATTTAGATATATACTTCTTGTTTTACAAATTCTAAAAACCAAATGCGAGTTTTAATTCAAATTTCAAGAAAAATAAAAGTTGAACATTTTTCTTTGGTAAGTTTAGAATGCGTGTGCAAAATATAGCATTCATTTAAATCCTGTAGCTGAGCTGAAACTTCGTAATATACAAGGCCCGGGGTTTCAAGTTGAATAAACATCCATTTTAAGTTTCTTGTTCGCTTAAAATAGGGTTTTTAAAAGGTTTTATCTCGTGTATTCCTGTATTAATCATAATGATCAGGTCTTTATTAGTTTCGTAAGATTTATTTGGAAACTTTTCCACAAAAGTTTACAGTGTCAAATATATTCGTCAATGACACGCGGAGAATAGATTTTTTAGTTTCATTTGTAGGTTTTTTGGCACTGCAGTAAATGAACATCATTTGCTAATTTATGTTATCACGTAACTCATGAAGAATAAGTTCTTTCAATGGAATATGACATAATTGGAGCGTACGGCATACCTATATGCTAATGCATAAAGGGGTTAAAGTCCTGTATACAAAATACTGAATTCCCGATAATACTGAATTTCATATTTTCAAAATCCCGACTGCGTTCGAAAATCGCCGGCACCTTAAACGAATATGCAGCTCCCAATATTGCAAGTAGGTATTTCTTTTCAGGATACATCGCCGATGATATTCAGGGCATCACTGGGTGGCAAGTTTGTGGCTTTCCAGCCGGAGAAAAAAGCTTCATGTATAAAATAACAACGTGTCTTAGTATACATGCAAGTACTGTACTTAACGGTAATAACCTGAACTATAACTCAATTCCGTTGCTTATTGCAGTGATGGAAATAATTTTACAGTGTGAGTTTCAATGGGAAATCATACTCTTCCTTTGAAGGAACGCAAAAGAGCTGTATAGGTTATTTTAGGATCAACCTTTTTAACCCCTAATTGGTAAGGTGATATTTTGTAACGCAACTGGCGAGGTTGGGTTATATATACCCAGTAATTTCCAAGACTGTTGTGCTTCACTGGTGCAGGGGAATTGGAAAATCTCAGCTGACATTTCAATATTAACCTTTATTGCTGCCACTGAACAACTTTTGACACAGAAAATAAATTACAGTTAACAGAACTTGCAAATTTGGGAACATATGCAAACCAATTAAAAAATTCGACACATGTTACATAATCCATATGTTGGCTAATGTTATATAAACAATTAAACCAAATTCTAACATCACATGCCCGCTTCGGTAGCGTAGATGGTAGCATGTCTGCCGCACGTTCAAGAGGTCCCGAGTTCGAATCTCTCACTCGGTCAATGTGAGTTACCTGGATAAGGTATTTTCCGGGGTTTTCCCTTATCCTGATAGACGAATGTCAGGTAACTCTAAGCTCCATGGACCCTGGACACATTTGAGCATCATTTCACCCACTTCATTCGCCGCCCGATATGACTTAACGTTGGAGGACGTAAAATTACAAAAAATAAATAAATAAATAAATAAAATAAAAAATAAATAAATAAATAAAAGAAAAAAAGAAAATCACATTATAGAGGAACAAGGAAAGTTTAGAAAAACACATTTTGATTTGACAAAATATTGCACACATACAAATTGGCAAGCCACTACTCTATGCAATCACGGCATACAGGAATTGTGCAGGCTCCACAAATTGGTATAATGCAGCTATTGCAGATCTTTTTTGCACCTTGCTTGCTTGCGTAAGTCTTCTCTGACTTCATATGGAACTCGGGCCCAAATTACCTTGTTGTCGACGGGCCCTAAAACACCACACACACACTCACTCACTCACTCACTCACTCACTCACTCACTCACTCACTCACTCACTCACTCACTCACTCACTCACTCACTCACTCACTCACTCACTCACTCACTCACTTCATATGGAACTGGCATCTGGGGCATTCTACTGATGTTTAGCCGCAACTTAAGCGGCAACCGGGTATTCAGAGGTTGGCAATTGAGGCTCTCCAAGCTCTTTGGCAAGCCATATGATGTATTCCAACCTGGTTAGCTCAGGATTCCCGGGGAGTCCACAGTAGATAAGATAAGCATTCACCATGCATGGTGAATTCATGTGAGTGAAAAATATGGCTAATGGCCATCGCCTTGTGCATTGATTTGTTGAGTATACTGTACACTTCTCATCTAATGCGTCTACCCCAGCTTTTGTACTGTAAAAAGCAATTATCTCTGGTTAGTGTGTTTCTGGATCGGTTGACTGGGTGTGGTGCATTGAGGATACAAATAAAACATTTGATACAATAGAACATTTCTTTGATACGTACTGAGTAGGATAGAAGAGAGTGTTCCAGGACAGACCCAAAAGGGCAAGATGGCGGCCATGCGCAATCTATGTATTTAGGATAATTTTTACAGTGTTTAGAGGTTTTCGTCAGGCCTCTTAATTTTTTGTAAATCATCATGCTAGGTCTTGAGGTTTGATCTAAGGCTATAGGGTTAAGAGTTGCAGGTTTTCTTGGGTAAAGACTGTTAGTCTGGGAGGTTAATAGCTGTAGGATTTAGAGGTTAGGCCTTGAGGTATGATCTGAAACTCTATGGTTAAGAGTTGCAGGTTTTCACAGGTAAAGCTGTTGGTCTGGGAGGTTGAAAGCTGTAGGATTTAGAGGTTAGGTTTTGGGGTATGATATGAGACTCTAGGGTTATGGGTTGTAGATTTTCACAGGTAAAAGCTGTTGGTCAGGAGGATAAAGGCTGTAGGGTCTCAGGCTATGATTTATAGGCTGAGGGATGGTCCTATGATCTTGAAATTCAGGTTGCTAGTCCATTGACTAAGGGCTGTTAGTCTTGAGGCAAGTCCTACACTTATGCTTTACTATTTCACCCTATTATTAACTAACCTAACCTAATATACTCGTTTGTTTTTACCTTATTCCATAATTCTTAATCCTAACCTAGCTGTGTTTTGCTGATGGCATCCTTTGTTGCATCTGTTAACCTAACTGTTTTCTTTCCATAAGTTCTTCTATTCTACCACTTTAACCTAACCTAATATACTCCTTTGTATTTACCTTATTTCATCATTCTTTATCCTAACCTAGCTGTGTTTTGCTGATGGCATCCTTTGTTGCATCTGTTAACCTAACTGTTCTCTTTCCATAAGTTATTATATTCTACCACTTTAACCTAACCTAGTATACTCCTTTGGTTTTACCTTCTTTCATCATTCTTTATGCTAACCTAGCTGTGTTTGGCTAATGGCATCCTTTGTTGCATCTGTTAACCTGTTCTCTTTCCATAAGTTCTTCTATTCTACCACTTTAACCTAACCTAATATACTCCTTTGTTTTTACCTTCTTTCATCATTCTTTATGCTAACCTAGCTGTGTTTTGCTAATGACATCCTTTGTTGCATCTGTTAACCTAACTGTTCTCTTTCCATAAGTTCTTCTATTCTACCACTTTAACCTAACCTAATATACTCCTTTGTTTTTACCTTACTTCATCATTCTTTATCCTAACCTAGCCGTGTTTTGCTGATGGCATCCTTTGTTGCATCTGTTAACCTAACTGTTCTCTTTCCATAAGTTCTTCTATTCTACAGCTTTAACCTAACCTAATATACTCCTTTGTTTTTACCTTCTTTCATCATTCTTTATGCTAACCTAGCTGTGTTTGGCTAATGGCATCGTTGAAGAGAGCAGGTATATGAGACTGTTACCTAGAATGCATCTATCCTACAATATTGTTTTGTTTCCGAACTTGCATGTATACTCATGTGTAAATGGTGCACGTTGAAACCTGTCACGGAGAGCTAGACATTCTGTCTCCAATTGTGCGTACCAACGGTGTATACACCTCCCGTGTACCTTGGTCTGAGTGATGAAATACAATGAGAAGTGGTTTGCTTAAACGTTTGGAGGTGATAGAGAACCTTGCCAATCTCCGATAGTTGAGCCATCTTCGAACCCCGGCAGTGGCAAGATAATAATAGCGGTTTCTTTTAGGTTTCCTCGGATAGTGGTGGCAAGATAATAGGGTTTTCTTTTGGGTTTTCTCCGGTAGTAGCAGCACCTTCGAACCTCAGTGGTGGGGATTATGAAGTTTTCTTTTAGGCTTTCTCCGATAGTAGCGCCACCTTCGAATCCCGTTGGTGGTGGGGATGATGAAGTTTTCCATTAGGTATGCGATAAGTGTATAAGGAGAGCAGAGAGAAGCAGCATCCCGGTGGTGTAGAAGAAGCTGACCGCAGCAAAGAAGCTGCCACCGCTGGATCGGCTTGTCATTGCCGAGGCTCAGAGCCAAAGACTAGCTGACTTATCGGCAACTAACAATCTAATTGGGAGAAAACAAGTTCACCAGCCAACAGTCTCTGACTGGAATCTAAGGCGCCTTCGGGTCTGAACCTCTGTTCTCACGCTTATTGGCACCCTTTAGCTGTTCTTTCTCTTACTCTGTACTATTTTCCTCTCTTCTATCTAATTTTAAGCCCCCTGTTAGGTAGTATTTAAGCTTTCTCTTACTCTTCTCACTTTCTATATATCGTTACGCAACTCAGATATTTATTTAACTGTTAACTCACTAGAATTGCAACCTCCACCATGACCAAAAAGAGGCTCAAGAAGCAGTCACCAAGTGGGCTGCGGGTCACAAGACAAGCGGTTGTCAAGACCCAGCTGAACTTTGGCACTCCTGGATCACTTTCCATCCCAGCTGCTGCCACCCTGCTCTCACCGAACTCTGCCTCTCCATCCACTGCCAAACAGGCTTCTCCACCCAGCAATCAGAGCCCAGTCCTCTCTGGCACTCCGGTCTCCCAGGCTGCCCGTGACACACCACTCCCCCATCGAGATCATCCTCCACCACGTCATCTTCAGACCGCATACCACGGACTAGCCCTCACCCACAGCCACTGTCGCCCATCCAAGGGCCTTCTTCGCCCGCTAACCCCGTCGTACCAACCTGTCCTAACAGGGCTCCATCACAAAACAGCAACCCATCCTCCGCTCCCATCTCTTACTCCCGAGCTCTGGCCTCCCGTCTCCAAGCCCCGATATATGTCTCCAAACAGCATGTAACTCTGTTCCAGACGCTGTCGGAGTTCGATCACGAGCACCCCAACGAAGGCTACCTGGTGACCCGGGCCTCGGTCTCCCGTGATTTTATGATCAGGACGAGATCGCCCCAGGATTACCAGAAGATGTGCGCCTTCCTGAGGGACCGCCACATCACACACCAGATAACCGGCCAGCGGGAGGACGATCAGAGCTTCAGAGCCGTGCTGAAGCACATATACTATGACGGGGCGGCGGAGGCTATTAAGGCCGAGCTGCAGGCTGCGCACTTTTCAGTGCTGCGTGTGGTGCAGCTCAGACGGTTTGACCGGGACCGAACGCCTCTGCCGTTCTATCTGGTGGATGTTGCGACGGCGGATGACCTGGACCGCCTGAAACTAATTAGACACGTGCTCCATTTTCAGGTGAAGGTGGAGCCGTACAGACGGCCTGTCATCCCGGTGCAATGCAGCCGCTGCCAGCAGCTCCGGCACACCAAGGGACGGTGCACCGCGGCGACTGTGGTGTGCTCCAAGTGCACCGGGAATCACGACTCGCGTGGCTGTGATGTGCCGCTCCCCCGGAGGAAGTGCGCCCTTTGCCTTGGCATGGGCCACGGGGCCAGGTACCGGGCTTGCCCAGAATACCAAAGTCAAGTTGCGGCGGCGCGCAACCTCCGGGAGGTGAACGGGCGTCCTGCTGGCGTGTCGGTGGCTCGGGAGGCGCGGGGAGCTGCTGCGGCGCGGGCGCCGCCTCCGGCTGTGACCGGTGCGCGGCGCGAGACGGCTGCTCGACCCCGAGATCCAAGACTGCAGCCTCGGGAGCATCAACCCAGACAGCAAAAACCCAGACCAGCACCACAAGCAGACGAAAGAATTCCTCATCAAAGGAAAATGTACGACCAAGTACTGAGGACCGGGATGAGCGAGGACGACTTCAGAGAGACGTGCCTCCACATCTTTAAATCCCTGGTGGAAGCGGATTCGTCGGAGGCCCGCCCCCTTATGGCCACTTACAGGGACTTTATACAACTGCTTGTCACCCCCGGCTTCCTTAGAATAGAACTATGAACAGACCGGGACACTTAAACTTACTGACATGGAACGCTAGGGGACTAAGACGTAAAAAGACAGAACTTTCGAACTTCCTCACACAAAACACCATAGACATAGCATTAATTACAGAAACTCATCTCACAAATAGGGTCAGATTCAATATACCAGGGTACAGCACACACCGCACAGATAGGAACCAATATGGCGGCGGCACAGCCATAACAATAAGACACAACATAATGCATGACATGGCACAAATACCACAACTGCAAAGCCTTTAAACCACTAATATATACATAACACTAGAAAACTGTCGAACACTCATAACAGCGGCATATGCCCCCCCGGAACCCTAAACACAGCAGATATATCAAATTTGATGCAACAAAATAACAAATTCCTATTAACGGGGGACCTCAATGCAAAACATCAAATATGGGGCTGTAATGAGACAAACCCCGCTGGAAACGCCCTATTAAGACTTGAAAATCGAACGGATCTTATAATCCATGCGCCGGAAGAACCCACTTACATACCATTCAACAGAACAGATAGAGCCGACATACTTGATATAGCACTATCACGCAACTTAACCCGAAGGCTTCACCTTCAAACCAAAAACGAACTGTCATCAGACCATATTCCCCTGATGATCACTTTGGAAGGCAATGCGGCTAAGGTCCCACCACTTAAACGCCCGAACTACAATAAAGCAGACTGGGAGAAGTTCGCAACCACAGTAAGCAAAAACCTCCCCACGTTCCCTCTAAATTCAAACGAAAACGTGAACAGGGCAGTACTCCAATTGGAGCAGGCCATAAAAGCGGCAACTGTAATATCAGTGTCCACAAGCCAACCCAAAACGTTCCATAATCAGCTTCCCCAAGATATAACCTCCTTAACGGCAGAACGAAACCGAGCCAGGCGGAAATGGCAAAAGTCCAGACATATAATCGACCAAGAATATTACAGGTACCTAAACACACTAGTGCAACAAAGAATATCTACTCATATCACAAGCCAATGGCAAAACACGCTTGAGAATCTCAATTACGGGAGAGACTCAGTGTGGAAGGTCGCCCGCTGCCTAACACGTGACAGGGTTCATATCCCACCCCTACAATATAACCAAAACATAGCCACAACGGATCAAGAAAAAGCAGATGCACTAGCGGACGCACTGCAGGCTACGCTAACTCCGAATGCCAATCCGTCTTGCCCACAATTTGCGGAAGAGACGGAAGCAGAAACAAAAAATTACAAAGAGTTAAGAACCCACAATAAAGTGAGAAAGACATGCCCCAGCAAAATTAAATGGATAAGTAAGCACCTCCCCAAGCGAAAAGCGCCGGGACCTGATGGAATCCCAACCGTGGCACTTGCCAACCTACCGGAAGACGCGATTAAATTACTAGCAAACATATTTAATTACACCCTCGAGAAAGGATATTATCCCGAGAGATGGAAGCTTGTCATTGTGGTACACTTCCCCAAGAAGGGCAAAGACGCCTCTCACCCACAGAACTACAGACCAATTAGTCTACTAAGCGTTCTAGGCAAACTCCTCGAAAAGGTCATACTCAAACGACTCAATAGCCAACTAATCAAACAAAATATCACAATCCCGGAGCAATTTGGATTTAGAGCCAAAGACTCCACAACACTTCAACTACTGAGAGCCACAGAACACATAACTCACGGGTTTAACATCCGCAAATCAACAGGAGCACTCTTGCTCAACGTCGCACGTGCATTCGACAGGGTGTGGCACGCAGGACTGCTCAAAAAGCTTAAAACCTTGAACATACACGACATATTAATAAAGCTCATCGCGAACTACCTACACGACCGCAAATTCCAATCGAAAGTTAACAACCAATTATCGACCCCCCGCCAAATCAAAGCGGGAGTCCCTCAGGGAAGTATCCTAGGGCCGATTATCTTTAATATCACTATGAACGACATACCAAAAACCAATTACACAGATTTGTACATCTACGCAGATGATACAGCAATTGTGACTCAATCAGTCAAACTGGACTTCATCCACCGGAGACTACAAAACGCCCTGAATAATCTAGAATAATGGCTCACAAAATGGCGTATTAAAGTAAACCCAAGAAAAACGAAAGCCATAATTTTCACCAAAAAGCTTAAGCACAGATTGGGGAAACACCAGCTGCCCCCACTCTCTATATTCGGAGAAAATATAGAGTGGACGGACACAGTCACCTGGCTAGGACTCAAAAGGGACCAAGGGCTGACGTGGAAAAAGCACGTCCACCAAATCAGGGGTAAAGCCAACGCTCAATTGGGCAAGCTTTACCCCCTAATAAACATGAACTCCCATATAAACATGAACTTAGGGCTCACGCTGTACAAAACTCTCATAAGGCCCATATTCACATATGCAACGCCGGTCTGGGGGTATGCTGCCAAAACATATATTCTAAGATTACAAAAATTTCAAAACAAAATACTACGAATGATAGCAAAAGTGCCTCACACAGCACCAGCCGACCTACTACACAGCGAACTAAATATGCACACAGTAGAAGAATTCATTAAGGAAATAGCATATGACACATATAAAAACCTTGAAATACACCACAATCCTCTAATCTCACGACTCGGAGAGTACACTACAGAAATAAACACACACGCGCGACCATTATCACTGTTCGAAAGAAGACTCACACATGACGACGAAGACGACGTTCAGAACTTCCTGAACAACTTATTAAGGGACAACTGACACAGACAGTTAGGCTGACACCCCTACTTTCCCTTCATTAATCTTTGTCTTACTCACTCTTTTCAGAACACTGCCCGCACAGAGCCCTCCAAGCCCTTGACAATAGTCAAGGCGGTCCGGGAGTTAGAGGGTCTCCCACCAGTGTCCTACAGGCGCAGAGACAGCGGGCGACTGCAGATGGAGTAGGACACACCGACGACAACGCATGGACTAAGGAAATAACGAACGGCCACGCCGGAACTAAGGACGACCGAACACATAGTTCGAATTGCATGCCACGTACAAACCATTGACAAACCCAGAAATCTGGGGCCATAAGTAGAACTAACAACCACACCAATCCCTGACTATCAGGTCACCAAGGCCTGAGCTTTATTATTATAATACACATAGGCTTACGAAGAACACATATATAATAGATAAGCTACACGTAACACTGACCAACAGGCCTACCCGGCCTCAGCCACATGTATGTAATTAAACTAAAGCATAAATTACACTTGGTGGTGCCCAGGTTTCATGGTCACCACCAAGAAGCAACATAGACGCGCTCGCATGCATCGCATGCCAGCTTAATAGATACCACATACTAACCGGGGTGCTATGCGGGACCCGACTAAGCATGTTAATAAATGCACGCAAAATAATATAAGATTCACGTAACTAACACGTGGAGGGGTTTTTTAGTGAGTATACCTGGCCCCCTCAGGGCACAGGGACCCTCACACTGTCGGCCATCGCACGTGGGCCGTCGCCTGTAACTGGGGTTTTCCCCTCCACGGTAAAAAAAATAGATTGTAATTACGCTAGTGTGTTTATAGCTTGGCGGGTCAGCTTCTACAGTGAAATTCATTATTAGTAGCGTTGAATGGTAGCTCTGTTAGACACCGCTATTCCAGAATTTAAGTGTGGTAAATGTGATAAGAGTTTCCTGAAAAACTACCCTAAAAAGAGACACGAGCTGGTATGCGGTCAGTATTATGAATGTAAACATTGTGCTGACGTTTATGGTAGAGATGTGCATCAAGAACGATGCGAGAGAATAATGGCTGCTAAGAAAGTCAAGATCGAGCCTACCAAACATAAATTGCTGTTAATGGTTCCTGATGAAGATGATGTCGTAGAATATGAAACAGCTTTCCAGGATAGACTGAAATCATATTTCATTCAGTGCTCTACATGCCAAGACCTGAACACATATCTCCAAGAATCAAAACAGCGGATAATTCAAGCCGTTCAGAAGGAGCTAAAGGTTCATAAAAGTGTGAAAATTAACATCATGACTGAATGTCAGTTTGTGAATGCCATTGGTGACACTACTGATAAAGCCTTTAAAACGCAAAATCAAGCAATATTTTTAGAAAGTGACTTGGATGACATCTTGGAAAAGAAATTCAAGAAGCTTTGTACTGAAATGGAGGAAAGTCAGCTTAAAGGAAGCAGCAGGGCTTTATTAGCTGTTCATGGTGTGCGTGTTAGAATCAACAAGAATAATGGACTAAGAGGAAGCAGTTACCTACCGCTACCGGTCGCTGTTGGAGCTAAAGGAGCTTGTATAAATCCTCAGTACTATGATGATGAGAAATGTTTTATGTACGCCGTACTTGCCAAGTTCATTCAAAACAAACCTCAGCGTGTTAGCAAGTATAAGGATCTTCAAGGAAGATATGACTTCACCTGCATCTCATTTCCTACTAGCTTGGCTGATATTCCGAAATTTGAACGAAGAAATAACATCTCTATAAATGTTTTCGGTTTGGATGAAAAGAATCAAGTGTTTCCTATGAAAGTTGTCAATGATGAACAGACTGATCATCGTGATCTACTTCTATTAAGTGATGCTGCTGGACGCCAACATTACGTCTATATAAAGCATTTTGAGAAACTTATTCATCATCAAAAAACTAAACGGCAGGGAAAGATCTACATCTGTAAACGCTGTTTTACGCACTTTGATGATCAGCATGGACGGCGAGGGGTGGAGAAGTTGAATGATCATAGAAAGATATGTAATCAGCACGGAATTGCCAGGATTGTTATGCCGACAACAGCGAACTCTATCGTCAGATTCAAGAACTTTGAAAGGATGCTGAAATTGCCTTATGCCATATACGCTGACTTTGAAAGTATTCTTACCCCTTACCACGGGTGTTCTTCTAATCCCGAAACGTCTTATACAGTTCCATATCAGAATCATATCCCTATGAGTTCCTGTGTATATGTTAAGCCCTCTGCCTCGATTGAAGGCCTACAGACCGATCTTCCTACTGAACCTTACGCATATCGTGGTTATGATGCTGCGGTGAAGTTTATGGAATATGTAACTTCTCATGCAAAGAAGATTAATAGTGTATACAAAACTGATGCTCCATTAACACTAACAGATGAGCCGCAAAACTCTTTCGAATGCTCTACAAAATGTTACTTATGTAGTAAAGAATTTACTGGAGAGAACTGGAAAGTACGAGATCAAATCATATAACCGGTGAATACCGAGGAAGTTTACATAATCAGTGTAATCTCACTTGTAAAACGCCCAATTATATTCCTGTCTTCATGCATAACCTTAGTGGACATGACTCCCATTTCATTGTTAAAGAGTTAGGTTGTACTAGCGAGAGAGTAGAAGTTATTCCTAGCTCAGAGGAAAGTTACATATCATTTTCTAAGTATGTTGGTGACATTAAACTCCGCTTTGTGGATACCTATCGCTTCCTTAGTACCAGCTTGGATAAACTAGCAAAAAATCTAACATCACATCCTGAAACACAGAAGTACTTTGGAGCAGAGAAGATCGAATTGATGACGCGTAAGGGTGTGTTTCCCTATGATTATGTTACATCCTGGGATGTTTTGAGTGAAACAGAACTTCCTCCGAGGGATGCGTTCTACAATAAGTTAAACAAAGAATAAATTAGTGAAGGAGAGTATGAGCATGCAAAAAACGTATGGAGCCACTTCAACATCAGAACACTAGGCGACTACAGTGACCTCTACTTAACTTCGGATGTCCTTCTACTAACAGATGTGTTTGAAACATTCAGAGAGCAGACCTTGAAAACCCATAAAGTTGATCCTGCACATTATTTTACATCACATGGACTTACATGGGATGCAATGCTGCTGCACACAGGAATTGAACTGGAGTTACTACAGGATTATGACCAGCTACTCATGGTTGAAGCAGGAATAAGAGGAGGATTATGCCAAGTTTCTCATCGGTATGCAGACGCGAACAACCACTACATGAAGGAGTATGACTCAAGTAAGCCTTCACAATACATTACTTAAGAGCACGCAAATAACCAATATGTCTGGGCAATGTGCCACGCCCTTCCTTATGGGGTTTTAAGTGGGTTTCTCCTGAAGATATCAACTTAGAAATACTACGAGAAGATGATCCTCTCGGATACATTTTAGAAGTGGACCTTCAATATCCTAAAAGCTCCATGACCAGCATAATGATTTACCTTTCCTGCCTGAGTGTATCAAGCCTACAGGTTCTTCTACAAAGAAATTAGTTCCTCACCTTGGATCACGAACTAAGTATGTGGTGCATTACATGACCTTGAAGCAGGCCCTTAGTCATGGGTTACAACTGACTAAAATCCATCGGGTGCTATAAGTTCAACAGTCATGTTGGTTAAAGCCTTATGTGGAATTCAATAACAGGCTACGACAAGGAACGAGAAATGATTTCGAGAAGGATCTTTACAAACTTTTTAACAATGCCATGTTTGGAAAAACTAAGGAAAACATCAGAAACCGACTGAATATACGACTTGTCACTGATTGGAAGACATTGGAAAAACTGGTTGCTAAGCCTACATTTATTGATCGAACTATATATGGACCTAATCTAGCAGCAGTACACATGACATCGCGGGAGATAATGTTGAATAAACCTATATAAATTGGGATGTGTGTGCTGGACATCTCAAAGACCTTGATGTATCGGTATCATCATGATGTGCTAATGCCTATTACGGGCTTGAAAATCTGAAGCTCATGTACATGGATACTGACTCCTTCATCCATCGTGTGACTACCAGAGATATATACCAGCATAAGTTACGCTTTCTGGAACATCTGGATACTGCTGATTATCCTAGCGATCACATATGCCATTCGACAAAAAACAAGAAAGTGTTGGGAAAATTTAAAGATGAAGCCAATGGAAAAATCATTCATCGTTTTGTTGGAATGAGACCGAAGATGTATGCTCTCGACATAGATGGAATTGTGGTCAAGAAGATAAAAGGCATAAAGCATATTGCCATTAAACTGTACATCACCTTTGAGAGCCATGTGGACTGTCTTAAAGGCCTAGATATAATAAGAACTCCAATGAACCTAATCATGTCTCGTCAACATAAGGTTACGACAGTGGAAGTGAACAAAATATCCCTATCTCCACATGATGACAAAAGAATAATTGAAGATGATGGAGTATCCACATATGCCCATGGACATTACCGTGCTGTGAATAGTGAATGAAATAGGAAGTCCTAAAGCAGAAAAACTGATTTTCCATCTCAAGAAGCAGCAAACCCTGGTGCGCAGCTGACATCTAATCATGAAAGCCTGAATAATAAGAGCAGAGGAAGGCATTAAGTCTACCTTTCAGAAAAACAAAAATTCTGACGCTGGTCCCAAGTCCAGATAAAAAGATGAGGGATGTCTACCTCACTGCATAAGCTAACTGAGCACAATTTAATTAATGGTAAATAGGTGAATTAAAAGGTAGCTACTGCCTAATAATTTGAAATATCCTTGACAATCCATGAAACAGACATAAAACCTCAGAACACCTGAAAAAGGCTTGAAAAGATAGCATTAGAATATTGGTTTAGCATTACGAAATATTACAAGAGAGTCAAAAGCCTCAAAGGCTCAAGAGTATCAAGAACTCAATTTATAGGAACAACATGAAAAACTGTACATCCACTCCATTGCAAATATACCTATAAGAGAAACGACGATATCTCTAGCTGTCAACCTTTTAGCTATGAAACCTGCCACTCAACCCTAGAGCCTTATCATACCTCAAGACCTAACCGCTAACCCCCGACAGCCTTTAGCCTCAGGACCTGCGAGCTTAAGCTATGAGACCTACATCCTTTAACCTCAGCTCTAAGATCTTACCACTAGATATAACCACTTGACCAAAAGAGATGGGTACCTTAACCAATATACATAGATTTTCAGATCAAAAGACTTAATCACAAGGATCTCTAATCAGCACATATACCTCTAGCAGAGTCTAAGATAGTCCTAGTAGCTCTAACAGCTATATGCCTCAAGAATTTATGTACCCTTACATTTGAGAAGTTAGCCTGATACAAAATAACTGAGCCAAAAAGATACATGGTTTAGACAGAGGGGAAAAGAAACATGCTAAAGATAGGTTGAGGAGGTAAGAATAGAGCAGCTTAAGAAAGAGAACGGATGCCAATAGCAAAAACAACTAGGTTTAAGAATGATGAAAGAAGGTTAAAATAAGGAATATGTTAGGTTATGTTAAACTGGTAGAATAGAGGAACTTAAGGAAAGAGAACAGCTAGGTTAACAGATGCAACAAAGGATGCCATTAGCCAAACACAGCTAGGTTAGCATAAAGAATGATGAAAGAAGGTAAAAACAAAGGAGTATATTAGGTTAGGTTAAAGTGGTAGAATAGAATAACTTATGGAAAGAGAACAGTTAGGTTAACAGATGCAACAAAGGATGCCATGAGCAAAACACAGCTAGGTTAGGATAAAGAATGATGAAGGAAGGTAAAAACAAAGGAGTATATAAGGTTAGGTTAAAGCTGTAGAATAGAAGAACTTATGGAAAGAGAACAGTTAGGTTAACAGATGCAACAAAGGATGCCATCAGCAAAACACAGCTAGGTTAGGATAAAGAATTATGAAATAAGGTAAAAACAAACGAGTATATTAGGTTAGGTTAGTTTATAATAGGGTGAAATAGTAAAGCATAAGTGTAGGACTTGCCTCAAGACTAACAGCCCTTAGTCGAAGGACTAGCAACCTGAACTTCAAGATCATAGGATCATACCTCAGCCTATATATCATAGCCTGAGACCCTACAGCCTTTATCCTCCTGACCAACAGCTTTTACCTGTGAAAATCTACAACCCATAACCCTAGAGTCTCATATCATGCCTCAAAACCTAACCTCTAAATCCTACAGCTTTCAACCTCCCAGACCAACAGCTTTACCTGTGAAAACCTGCAACTCTTAACCATAGAGTTTCAGATCATACCTCAAGGCCTAACCTCTAAATCCTACAGCTATTAACTCCCGGACTAACAGTCTTTACCCAAGAAAACCTGCAACTCGTAACCCTATAGCCTCAGTTCAAACCTCAAGACCTAGCATGATAATTTACAAAAAATTAAGAGGACTGACGAAAACCTCTAAACACTGTAAAAATTATTATAAATACATAGATTGCGCATGGCCGCCATCTTGCCCTTTTGGGTCTGGCCTGGAACACTCTCTTCTATCATACTGTACTGGTATGATAATGGATATGGAGATTTTCTAACAGTAACGAATAACGTAAAAAAGCTTACTGCTTTGATGACAACTGCATCCGGAGTTAGATTAGACAGATAACCGGCTAGATGCCATACTACCCATAAAATGGAAAACAAGAATATCGCAAAAAAGTTAAGCAACTGGTGAGGTTGCCCTAGGAATACCCAGAATATATAACAATCACGAATAAGATCAAACAACTTACCGCTCTGTTGACCACTGAACTTCCAGCCAGCTCGGAACGAACTGACTTGAAGCTATAGGAACGGACAAACACCTACTCACAATCTTCTAGTAGCAGTGGCGTATGGCGTTTTAGCTGACACCCAACCTCACCGGTTACGGGTTAATGTTCTTTTAGGTGAAATAAATTCACATATTGTACTACAGAAAGTTCACAATATATTTGGGAAAATGGTTAGTTAAAAATAGGTTTAAACCTGTAATTCCTGACCCCGGTAGTCTGTGATTAACTCGATGTTAAGTTTAACTGGAAATTGTCTAGATGCTGATCATATGTTACAGTGGTTAAGGGAATTTAAACCTTTAGAGAGATTGAATATTAGGGTTACTAAATCACCAGATTTAGCCGTGTACCATTCGACTTCTCTCAGTTTTAACCCCCGATTAAAAATCCAGGAATCGGGATAAATATCTGGATTCCGTACTTAACGTAGGTACGTATTTATTTTTAAAAAATATGAGTGTAATTTGTAGCTAGTAAGCCTCCGAAGATTGGAGATATGTTGGCTACCCTGAACTTCTCTTTTATGTTTCTGCATGTTCTTGCTTTTATATTGTTATCGCTTATATTTTGTTTTGCTTCTGTATAAGAAAAAATTCAAATAAAACATTTGATAGTTACACAAATCTTTATTTGAACTCAAGATCAATACAAATAACCATAAATTTTTTGAGCAGTTATTGGACAACAAATGCGCCGAGTAGTTAAAACTTGTTGAGCTTTTGTGTCTGCTGCTTACATAATAGGTAAAGGTAAATAAGGTATTGCATTCCACCAAAAAAATTGACGCCGTTTTCACTTGAAATCTGATAAAAACAATTTTATAAAAAAAAGATGAATGTCTGTGTGTATGTGTGTGTCATCATTCAAGGATGCGATCTGGAGAACATCAAGAAATCCCTCACCCAAATTACCTCTTACATTGACATTTGATTTCTTCAAAACGACTGAAATAATGTTTATGAAAATACCACAGATTTAATATATGTTCTTGATAAATTAAATTAATATTTTGAATTTTCTGGATTAGCTTCTGAAGCGTTACTGATTCTGAACAACTTTTGCATAATTCGTAAACCGTAAGAGATAGACAAAATTTGACTACACAAAAAATGGACTCTTTAAGCAATATTCGTTGTTATTGATTTGCATTTTTAAAAACTTTTCAGAAGTTCTGTGTAGATGTGCTTTTTTGTGGATTTTAACGCCCGCGTTTACTACATAGGGCACCGCAGGCGGTGACACTGATGATACATGAAATGAAGATCAGCATTGGTGAAATGAAATGGCGGGGTAAACCGAAGCACCCGGAGGAAATCCATGCCAACGGCACTTTGTCCACAACAAATCTCACATGCGGTCACCTGGAATCGAATCCGGGCCGTCTATGTGCATTTGTGTGTATGTGTGTTAGTCAATCATGTTCTTTTTTAATTGAATAATATCAGCATACCCTATTACAGATATATAATACTTTAAATTCATAATACTGTAATTTTAATTTTAAGTTGCACTCTTACAAATTATTATTGTTACTGTATGTTTGTACGTGCACGCATGCATTTGCGTTTCTGTGTGTCTGTCAGCAGTATAATCCAAAAACGAAAAGCCGGTTAACTACCAAACTTGCTGTGACTCCAACGTTTCACCTTCTAATTTATTCCATCGTTTTGTCACCTAACCTAACTTGAGCCCTAGTAGATAAAAAGGTCAAAGTGAGCTCATAGCTAAATATTGCTCTTTTAGCGGGTTTTTGTTATATTTAGAGAATTTTCCCAGCACTTAACGTTCTTTTAACAGTGAATTCCTTCACTTTATACTAGTTCATGATGTCTTTACATAGGTTTAGACTATGTTGTGAACCCAATTTTGCTCTTATAATCATTTATTCTTCTTTCACTGTTGACCTAACATAACCTCCTCTTTTTCAAATTAACATTATTTTATCTGGTTAGTTCATATCGGACGATGAGTGAAAGGATGCTCAAATGACCCCAGGGTGATATTGAGCTTAAAGTTACCCAACATTCATCTTTCAGAATAGGAGAAAACCCCGAGGAAACCTTATACAAGTAACTAACCCTGACCGAGATTCGAACTCGGGACCTCTTGAACGTGAGGCAAACATGCTACCATCTACGCTACCGAGGCGGGCTCCCATTTTTGATGATGGCGTTGTTGAATGCGTCGACGGGGTTGTTGCAGTACCGCTCATTGTTGATTGTCATATTGGGAGGGAGCCAATCCATCAGCGGTATCCCTTCCTGATCCCAAAACACAGTTGCCATGTCTTTCGAATGTATAATCCTGGCCGTAATTTCTTGAGACGAGGGTTCGCAGCATGCTTCCACTCCATAGACTGGCGTTTATTTTCCGGAGTCTCGTGGAGAAACCATGACTCGTCGACGGTGACCAGTTTCACAGAGAATTCCTCTGCACTATACTGTTGCTGTAACTGTTGGCATACCTCCACACGTTTCTGTTTCTGCACATTGGTGAGGCAATGAGGCACCCATTGTGTACACAACTTTTTCATCATCAAATCTTCATGGATTATGGTGTGGAGGGTTCCCTGTGATAGACCTGTTGCCTGCACTAATTCATCAAATTTGATTCGCCTGTTCTCCAATATCAGGACATTGACAAGCTGGACATTGGTTTTCATGCAGTTGCTGGAAGCCCTGTGCCTTTTAGTTTTTCAGCACAGTCCCTGCCATCTTTGAATTCGGACACCCAACGAAACACGGACCTGCGACTTGGTGCAGACTCCCCATATATGGCCACTAACCTCTTTGTGGATGTCTGAAGCAGTCACTCCTTCCCTCCAGAGAAATCATGCAGTCCACCTTTGCCCGTGCTTGTCTGCTTTCATGTGAGTTTCATGTTGTTTCACTGATGTCCACAAGCGTATTCACAAGACGGTACAATTGCTGCTCTAGTGCGCCATCTGTGGGAAGTAGCAATATCATCTGATGGCTGTAGACAGTACTATTGTCTGTCTTCACCCATAAATCCACACATATTTTAAACTGCTATTTTGCAGGAGTTATAGCAGGGGAGCCAATCATTATTGAAGGAACTAAATACAAATTTAATGCAATGTGTTATATATTCCCATACCATACATTATAAACAAAAGGATTATTCATACACTGTTTTTTTTCGAATAAATGTTATTAAAATTAAATAAATTATAATGATTGACAATATCAAGCATATAATTCTATCTGCTGTTTGATGTATGTGCACTTATGTGCTTATAAAATCTCATTGACTCACCTTGATCTCTATTAAAACTGGATCATACGTCGTGCTTTCTGTAATGTAAAGTTATTGATGATTTTACTGACATCAATAGATCTAGACCTTTTACTTTCGGTACTGAGTTCTTTTCCGGGGGTTTCCCTTATCCTGTAAAGCGAATGTCGGATAACTCTAAGCTCCATGGACCCCGGATTCATTTGAGCATCATTTAATCCATTCCATTCATCGTCCGATATGACTTAACGTTGGAGGACGTAAATTACAACAAAAAAAAGTTTGTTTTGGGTCATATAATTCCGTGGACAATTCTTTATAAGTTGGAGCTTCAAAACTGAGTGTTCTACGAAGAAGCAGCAATGGGAATACAGTAGAACCTCGTTTACCCGGATCAACTGGGACCAGGGCCGATCCGAGTTAATGAAAATTCGGGTTATCCAGAGCATGACGGAAAACGATAAAAAAAACCATGCACATCATAATCGAAATATTTTAAAGTTTAGAAATTATCGGCACACTTTCATCTAAAAACACACACTGTATGCAGTATAATAGCCTATCTGTTTGTACTGTACCCAATGTAGATGCAAACTAGTCGGTAGTAAAAGTGAGCTTCAGCTGTCTGTTCAGTGTGTTGCTTACGAGCAGTGCAATCTCGCATCCGCTTTAACATTAGAAGTTCACTTGGTAATGTTTCGGCTTGACTCTCGAAAATAAACATCAGTTACTCTATGTTTGATACTGCTTGTGCATGGGTCATAATCACAGCTGGTTCATCAACACTGTCTGAATCTGAATAATTTTCATTTTTATTTTCAGTAACATTGCATGATGCAACAATGCCTTCCTCTCTATTCGGTTTATAAATCCCGTCATTGTCGAGTTGCAACAAAATGTCAATATCTTCTTTATCTATATCGGAAGAACCAACGATATTTTTAAAAATGTCGATAAAATCTTCCACCCTTAATTTTTCTTTTTCATTTAGACAGACCACAACTTTTTATGAATTTATCAAGGTTTCTTTTCCAACCTTGTCCCAAGTTGGTAGGGTGAGTGCAAAGAATTCGCCCGCTGGCAAGAGAATTCAAGTTGTGTGGCTACTGAGAATAGCAATTTATCGTTTGTAAAACAAAACTTCATTTACTACGCTAAACAACTTTTTTTAAACTGGTCTGGGATAGCGAGGTTTCACTGTAGTTAGAAGCAGGTAAACTGTTGTGCATTTAACTGGATCCCCCCCAGGGGCCTACTTCGGTAGGTACGGGTTTGGCGCACCCGGGGTCCCGAGCCAACAGTCTCCCTCGTGTGGGCTCCTCTTCGTGGTTGAGGGAGACGGTCAACAGGCCCCACCCACGTGTAGGCCGTGCGTGGAGACCCGTGGAGAAGGTTTTTAGATTCTTGTCTACTTTAGAGTTTAGGATTTAGTGAACGAAATTTTTAGTAGGTTTTGATTGATGTTTTTTATGTACGTGTATTTTTAATAGGTTTTGTTACACTTGTATAGTTTTTAGAAAGTTTTTTTATCTGGCTTTTGCCATGACTAGTTTTTTAAAGGACGCTGATGACCGCCGTAGTTGAGCGCCCTTATATATATATATATATATATATATATATATATATATATATATATATATATATATATATATATATATATATCGTCATCATCATTCATCTGGATGCTAACAGCTTTGATCGAATGCTCTACTACTGATAGTTTTGTTAGGTCAGCTGCAGAGGTTAATTAGGCTATTTATTTTTTCAGAGCATTTTGAAATATATTAACTGCTCTGGGAATTCACTGGATAAATCTTCCTCAAATTCAATTGGAAAAGCTACTGCTCCATTGTGAATCTCTTCGCCAGGAAGAGAATTTAAAAGAATTGGGAAAATAAATTTGAAGAAATGGTTAACATTATGCACACCCTGAAAACTGCTTTTTAACTGGGCTACTATAATGTCCAAACAACCATTAAAAATAATGGTTTGAAATGCATATTATATGCTAGTCGCTAGTCCTGTTACAGTGCATCAAAACTTTCCCCCCTCTTTTCGAATTCTTTTATTCTTAAATTGCACTGAAATGTCTAAATTCTTTGCCAAAGATGTAGCTGAGATTGAGATTTCAAAATTTCTAAAGCAAGATTATTATCAGCTGCATTCTGAACAAATTAATACGCTTTAAGAAGTTATACATTTTCTGGTTGCATAATTTGAGATGCTAAGTTAGTACATTCTAGAGCCTTTAATTGCAACACTATCTAAAGGCTGGCCCCGTAGCTCAGTGGATAGAGTACCTGTCTGCCGACCGACCGATCGACTAACCGAAGTGCTGGCTGGCTGTATAAAACCAGGAGGTTTCTTGCTGCGTGCCTACCCGTTAAGGGTAGGTTTTTCTTTTAGAGGTTTTGAGGGGTGTTTTGTGGCTTCTGAGGTAGAAATTTGTTATGATGTTACAATTTTTATGTACCTTCAGGTTGTGGGAATAGATGCAATATCTTGCACCCCGGTGTTTTAATTTTAAAATTTGTTATTTGGTTGGAAAATTTTAATGCCAAACAATTTGAAGATTATGTGGAGCTCAGCTTTAGCTGTTGTTAGGATTATCTCCTGGGTTATCTCGGATGCCCGTAAGCCATGCAAGGTACCTGGAAACCTGCCTGCCATACTAGGGTTCCCGGTTTCGATTCCCGGCTGTTGGGTGGAGATTTTTCTCCGATAATTCCTCATCTTCCCCAGATATGACCATTGGAGTTAAAGGCATAAATGGAACGTAAAAAGAAACTATCTAGAAAAAACGAATTCAATTTTTTATTGCTTTTTCAAACCAGCTTGCCCGCCTCGGTAGCGTGGTGGTAGTGTGTCTGCCTCACGTTCAAAGTCCCGAGTTCGAATCTCGGTCAGGGTGAGTTACTTGGATAAGTATTTTTTCCGGGTTTTCCCTTATCCTGAAAGACGAATGTCGGGTAAATCTGAGCTCTAATGGACCCTGGGCTCATTTGAGGATAATTTTACCCACTCCACTTTACGCTGGAGGACGTAAATGAAACAAAACAGCTTGTTTTATTACTTCTCTTTTCTTACATACTAATATTATTTTTGACAGAGCCTTAAGTACATCGATATAAGCACAACACATGGTTTTAACAACTGGTATGATAAAGTCAACGTGTTGGGCAAACGTTTTAAAGGCACAAGAAGGTAGAAAAAGTTCCCATCTTTTAATAGTATGACTGAAGAAACTTCAACAATTCTATTCTCATAAGTCATAACTTCTTGAATTCAATATGTAGCATAGTTAAATACTAGATCTAAATTATGCGCTATACAATGCACATATTTTTCAATTCTTTGTCTCTGCCAAACTCCCGTTTTTTAACACCTTCGTATACGCCTTACACAGGTCAATCGTCATATCTCCGACTACGGCATTTACTTAATAGGAGTCCCATGTAGATTACTGCAATAGGCAAGAGAGAGAAGGGTTAGCATGGATGAGATCAGGAATAATATTTCTAAGAGGAATAAGAGGTAGGGAAAAGGGAATTTGTGAATTGTGTGGGGGAAAAGAAAGCATAGAACACTATGTAACAGAATGCGAGGAGGTTGCAATATGGAGAAAAAAGGTTTGGAAAGAAAAATGGGAGAAAGTAGAGAAGAGGATAGTAGCTATAAAAATGTTAACGGGCAGGGAGGAAAAGAAGGTAAGAAGTATTGGTGAGTTCTTGCAGAAAGTAAAAGAAAAATGGGCCAGAAATGTAAAGAATATAAGAAAGGAAGGTGAAGGGGAAAAAAGGGACTAATTAAGTAACAAGGAGAGATGGAGGTTAAGAGCTACCTGGCGGAGCAGAAGAACAGGGTGTCATGCAAGCCAAGGTAGCAACAAGGTAAAGACAAATCAATGTTGCCAAAACTTGTAAATTGTAAAATTTTGAAACATGCACAATAAATATATCATATATCATTGCGACGTAGTATTTCCTTTTCTATTCCTAATGATATTTGATCTTATATTTCACGAAGAACTAAAAACCTTTCATATATTTTCAGGCCAGTAGGCTTTCCAGTGACATCATGTGAAAGTTTGACTTAGATACCTAAATATACGAGTTAATTGAGCTCTTTTTGTACGCTCCTTTGTTGTAATGATAGAAAAAGATGGGACAGGTTTAATGTTATTAATCATTTCTTCTTCAACTGTACAGGACAGGGCATCTATTAACTCATTTTGAGTTGAAGAGCCAAGGTACTTTCGTGTATATTTTGGTTTACTTATTAGGATCGCACTTTTTAAGAAGTTCGATGACGGCCAAAGTTTCAACTGTTTAATTTTGCAATTTTCTCCTATGTCCCCGGAAAGCTAGATTAGATGTCAGTGTTGATGTAACATTACTATGAAAGACCATTTCCATATGTCCTGACTTCTCCTTAGTTCTGAGTCCACACTAGCGTCAATGTTTTTTTAACTGAAAACAACGCATGCATTGAAATTGCCTAGTTTCGTGTCGTTTCTTTAGTTAGTCCGTCCAGTCTCTTATGATCCTTTTTAGATGAATATTACAACCATTATCTCCAAATTTTTGTCCTTTTTTATTGCTTGGTAGGTATCTTTGGGAAATGGACCGATGGCTGATAAGGATTTTGTCTAACAAAGAACTTTTTAATTTCATCATCTACATCTAACTGATAATCCGCACGATTATTTGAATACTCTGCAAAATTAATATACCTAATTATACTAATGGTGATTTTGTTACAATCCTTTTTCCTCTTTCACAAAGCGCACTTCTATAACTGTTGAGCTAGTGCTAGCACTAGGAACACCACAAAAAAACACAAAAGAAACCTCATTTTCACTAATTTTTTTATACTTTTTGTAACTGAAACGTCTTCTTTCTTTTTTGTGCACCGTTGAATACTCATACATTATAAGGTTTTAGTTTTAATGTAAAAGCACACAAATGCATGTCGAAAAACTTAGAGCTTTTAGCTGTTTCGAGTCAAATTTAAAGAATATGACAGCAATAAATGTTGCACAGTAAGCAAAGGCTGAAACTGAGCTGGCTTTTGACTGGTCGTTACTATACATCTTCTTTCGCGCACGCACACACACATATATAATTGAACTGTTGTCGACTTAAAGTGTGACAAAAGTTAAATGTTTAGAACAGAAATGTGCGTAAGGGACATTACCATCCAGAAAAGATAATCCACCTAAAATGTGATATTTTGGTATTATTGTGCTGCTTGAATGGTTACCATGGCTTTATATTTGGTAATATAAACCTGACAGATAAGAGACTGATTACTCCACGTGGACATAACATCTGTCATTTGTGATTCCTGCGCATTCCATTGACTGAAGTGATGCGTTCATGAGTGCTTAGCAGTTGCTCCAGAAGAGTGCCAGTATCCCGAGAATAAGCAGTGTGTTATCTGAGATGTTTGTATTAACAAAAATAAAGCCAGAGTAACGTTCTGAGTAGCACAATAATATACATTTTCATTTTTGTCATTGTTTGGTAATAACGAATATGCGCCGCTTTTTTGTAATGATTAGAGCTGAATTTTTATGCAAATACAAGGAGAGTCTAGAAAGTAAGTTCTGTTTCAATTTATCTTCGCTGCAGCGCTGCTATCGCAGTTCCGCACATGCGTGGTAGACGCTCTGTATCAAGAAGAAACGTGCGCCATTGTGAGATCGCTGTCAGCCACGTACGCTTTGTTGTGTTTGTTTACAATGTCAATGTTGATTGAAAATCCCGATGCTTGTGAAATCAGATCTGTGATTCGTTTTATGAATGCTAGGATTGCGCCGCGCAATACAGAATAAGCGCCGAGGAATGCTGTCAAAAGATGGCGTGTTTCTTCACGACAACGCACGACCACACGCTGCAAATGCGACGAAAATCATCCTACAGGGATTTGTCTGGGACATATTTGATCACCCCTGTACAGCCCTGACCTCGCTCCTAGCGACTTTCATCTGCTTTTGCATCTCAAATCTTTCCTTGGCGGTCAAAACTGCAACAATGACGAAGAGCTAAATGAAAATGTTTCCAACTGGTTGAAGACACAGGCGACAAACTTCTATGAAGAAGGTATAAAAAAACTTGAGCCTTGCCATGACAAATGCCTGCAAAATTTCGGCAGTTATATGGAAGAGTAGTTTAAGAGTTGTAGAATTTTGTGCAATAAATAATTTTTCTGTATATTTACACAATTTAATTTTATTACCAAACAGAACTTACTTTCTGGACGTACCTCGTACATATTCTTACGCTTTGTTTATACACAACTAAGATAACACAGAAAGACAACTAAGATAGATAAATGTCCATGAATTAGAATGTTGGCTATCAGATAGTGATATGTTGCTCTTACATATTTTACATATTTGAGCATCATGACATGTTTTTGTCACATATTTGTATTTTTTATGTAAAATTGCATATTCTGCCTCTTACTGCTGCTTTTTAATTTTTTTATGGAATTGAAATACAGTAAGCGCCCGATTATTCGAGTGCAACGAATCTTTGTACATAACAAAAGAAAAAGCAGAAAAGAAAAGTTTTGCATATTTTTTTCGTCCACTTTAAGCTGCGTTGGAGTCTCAGAGATGGAGCCTTTAGGCAGCAATAAAGCATTGCACTGTAAACGATAGCTTACCGCTTCAAAATTGTTGTTGACCCTTCTGTACCTTGGCAATGTACAGCATGCTCAGTTTTCTGTGTAAAGTCAACAAAGCAAGTTATTCGTGACTTCTTACATTTAAGCATCCTTTAGTAACAACCGTGTTTAATTGAAATTTTACTGCAATGCCTGCCGTAGCGTCAAAATTATCAACGTTAAAGTCATTTTTTTTTATTTGTAATTTTACGTCCATTGGTTACAATAGATGATTCGGAGATGTGATTTTCTGCCAGGCTTGTAATAAGAAGATTACATGTTCAATGAAAGCGCAACTCGACCAACATGTGCGCAGTGTCCTACATACTGTCGCGGCAACGGGCATAAAAGGTTCGGCGCAAATAAATAACAGACGGATAGTGTTTCACGGAGATAAAGAGCTTGCATAAGCAGATAAACATAGCGCCGGAGATAAAGGGCTTGCCGGCAAAGATTAAGTTGCGCTTCTGGAAGGGGATAGAACAGTCCACTTCTTGTTTGTTCCAGAAATCTCTCGAATTTATCAATGAGGTATTCAAGAAGGCGACGACTCGCCAAGAGTCAGTCGTAAACAGTCTGTAGTAAAGAGATGTTGTAACAGAAGTGTTGTAAACAGATGTAATCAGAACGCTGTTGCTGTGATGATCGACCTATGTGACGTGATTCTGTTACGTAAAGATTGAACAGAGTGTATCTCTACGGGAATAAAGAACATTTAGAATTTCGCAAATTGGACTCTTAATTCTACGAACCCACAAAGTCACAATACTTAGGAATAAAGCACTACAAACATCTAAAAAGGAAGTTCTTCTATCTCAAAATATTCCGTATCCGTCCCCTTCAGCTGCCGTGGTGCGGGCGCTGCGGACCCTTAGCACTCGTGGTACCTCTGACGTTACTAAAGGAACCTCGGGCCGAACATTCGAGCCCCTTCCTGATAGGGAGTTGTTCGGATTCGGTTGGACTTGAGGGTGCAGTGGTTCCCGATACCCGTGGGAGATCGTGTACGTCTCCGGACGGGACTGAGGGAAGCCATTAATATTGCCGCGTACTAGTCAGCATAGCTAGTAGAAGGTGTGCTAGATCACCAGGCGGCCCCACCGAGGTCATATCGGTATCCTTCCCATTTTGGAGTTGGCGCGCGTTAAGTGGCGTATCCACTTCCATCCCGTCTTGAGTCCACAAGACCAGATGGGTGGGGGGCTTGTTAGTCTCTAGGTCTTGCCCTATGGAAAGCCCCACGGAGGCGCTGAGCGCCCTTTCGTGACAGTTGAGTAACTCCCTGGTCGAAGGAGGCCCGGGTCCTTGGTCCTACGGGTCCAGGACTAATGGGAGTACAACCTCTGGCATTAACTATCTCAAATATTCCATGGTACAAACTCCAGGTACCTAAATATCGCGCAGTTTAGAGAATTATTGTGGGAGGCAGATACCTAACGATTCTATGCCCCGAAAAAACGATCTGCATTTGTGTTACGAATATGTGCTGGTAAATGTGCGACGTCGTTTAAGTAGCAATTACGAGGCCGTTTTTTTTCAACCTCCGATAGACTATAAATAAAACACAAGTTCATTTAAAACAATAATTTTATTACCAAAAGAATAGTACACTTATGGTTACTTTTCGACATAATCACCGAAGAGATTGAGACATTTGTCATATCTGTGGACAAGCTTTTCAATTCCCTCTCCAAAGAAAGTTGCCGCAAGTGAATTCAAGTAGTCCTTGACGTTCGTTTGAAGGTCAAAACAGACCTTGAAACTTCTGGAAACTCCGTAGACAAAGCAGTGATGGTGAATCTGCGGTTTTCTTTAACCAATTTGTCAACTCGTTGAACAAGGTCATCTGAAACGACAGATTTGCGTCCTTGACCCCCTTCATCATGCACATCATTACGACCATCTTTAAACTTTCGACACCATTCACGAACAACACCATCACTCATGAAGTTTTCGCCATACACACGACTCATCCTCCGATGGATTTCTGCAGCACCATGGCCTTCAGCCTGTAGAAAACGAATTACACTTCGCAATTCGCACTTGGCGGGAGCATCAATAATGGCGGCCATGTTTACGTGGCTGTAGCACAACGCCGACTGACGACTGAATGTCAACAATGGCGGAGTGTGTAGTGCGAGAGCTGCGCAGTCGCCGACAGCGCATACCCGCTTTCTGCTGCCCGCGTAGCGTCGGCATGGAGCGATCGGAGGTTGAAAAAAAAAACAGCCCTCGTATATATGGATTGCCGTCGGTGAAACTACGAATGTAAAAAGACGTTATGTTGACAATCTTGTGATTGGTAAGCTGGATAGATGAGATCACGCTACACCTTTTCGGATTTCTTCGAAAGTGTTGGAACACACAAATCATGCAATAATGGCCCGTTTTGTGAATGATGTACTTAAAGTGTTGTGGCCCAAAAGCGTTCAGGAGGATAACGTTCTTATTCTTTATTCTGATGCTGTAGCGTATATGCTAAAACTAGGTACTGCATTACGTGTGTTCTATCAAAAATGATCCTTTGTGACGTCTCGCTCATGGACTGCAACGTGTTGCCGAAAAAGTGCGAAGCAAATATCCACAAGTGAACAATCATTTCAAGCACCAAAAAAGTATTTGTTAAATCCCCTAAACGTGTTCTGCACTACAGAGAACAATTTCCAAATGTGAAATTGCCCCCTGAACCTGTCATGACTAGATGGTGTACGTGGACCGATGCTGCCTGTTTTTATATTGAACATTTCAAATCTGTGAAATCTGTGATGGATTCGTTTCCAGCGAAATCAGCCGTTTCAGTGAGAGACGCCCAAAGTGCCTACAGAGATCTTAAAATACAGTACCCATTAGCTTATATCCAGAGCAATTTTAGATTCATTGTTGATAATATTTTGAAATTAGAAACTCGTGACATGCCATTGAAGGAATCATTGAACATTGTGGAACATGTGAAAGCCAAGTTATGTGCTGTTGAAGGGACTGTTGGAATACAAGTATTGTAGAAATTTGAGTCTGTGATGGAGAGAAACCGTGGCTTCTCGACATTGACTGCAGTGTGCAAGATCCTCAGCGGCGAAGAAGTGAATCCCATATATTATAACTCTCCTAAAATATTTTATTTATTTACATTTGCACCAGCAACTGTTTATAACGTGGAGAGATCATTTTCAATATAAAAGAACATCCTCTCTGACAGTCGACATTCCATGACAATGCAAAACTTGAAGTTGTATCTAATAGTTTATTGCAATTCGAAACGAATCACATTGGGTTCTGCCAATTTAGTGCACAGAAAATTTAAATAGTGACTATGAAGTAATTGCGAATCTTCATAAAAATGGAATAGCTATAATGTGGACATGCTTAATTGTTTAATTAATTCATTATTGCACCACTTTATTCTGGGAAAATATAATTAAAAATGAGGAACCTTCAGGTCATGTGATGTTTACTACATCATTAAATATACAATGTAAATTAATATTACATATTTTAAAACTTTTTATGCAATAGTACATATTTATCCTAATTATTACATAAATATGTACGTAGTTTGCATGTTACATACAAATTAATATTACATATTCTTAAATTTTTTTATGTAATAGTACATATTTCGCCTAATATTATCACATTAATATGTACATATTCTGCATGTTTATATTACAGAAGAATCATAGCTCTAATAATGATGACAAAAGAACATGCCACAAACCAAGTGCTACGAAATATGATATTGTTTATAGCTGTTCGTTGGGTAGTATGGCGTATTATTTGACTACTTTTTACACATATTTCTGTATGTATATTAGTCGGGCGATTGGCGATAAGTTAAGTGCCTGTGTATTTTAATCTTTATATTTCGTTTTAGTACTGATAATAATGGTATCTTTATTTGCTTTTCTGCGCGCCCTAAGAATCTCGGGCCTGCGTGCAGGCCCTAACCCACGATCTCCCTAGTGCGGACCACAGACGCTACTCTTGAGCCATCCCAGGGTAGTAAGTAGGGGAAATATTCTAAACTCAAACCAGATTTCATTGAAAATACATTTTTGAGAGTCAAAGATATTCCCTGTTATTTGCATGGGTTTTCCAACACTTGTACTTGGCCGTACAAATGAAATGGAATTTCAAAATCATCACTAGAGCTTAGGGTTATATAATAATAACCCATGGCGCGACAGCCCTTAGAGGGCCAAGCCTACCAACCCAACTGCCGGCCTCACGCCCACTTACGCACGGCAGAGGTGGACGATCCAACCGATACGGGGAGATGTGGTCAGCATCTCGGCATCCCCCAGCCGGAATGTTGGTTTTCTTGACCAGGGCCGCTTACCTAGCGTAAGCTCCTTACTTTCCTCACGATGCTGAGTGGGCGCCGGTCCTATACCCGGGACCTAAAATCCCCACCACATGGGTGGGATCGAACCCGGACCGCTTTCCGTGGCCAGGGACCAAGGCATGCCGCCTTAGCCCACTACGCAACGGCGCAGGGAATTCATAAAAGAATTGGAGGAATTACTTCACATACTTTTCATTTCCTGTGATTTTTTTTCAGGAAATCCTTTTTGAAGATAATCCCGTCATAATATTAAGCACAAGCTACATTTTTCAAGTTGTACATTATGATCAACATTAACTTTATATTTTCGGCAGTGAGCTTATTTCGCTCATCTGTCCACTGAACATTTAGCAGAGAAAATATTCTCTCTACAGCTGCATTATGATGAGGTATGGCAAAATAGTACTGTACTCCTTTCAACAGTTCTATACACTCAACTTGATTACTCAAGTATTCGTACCATTTCTTGGCAACAATTTTCCCTACCAATGTCGTAGAGTTCATTTTGTGGTAACTTCTTAAAACACTTATTTCATCAAAGAGTATAGAGTCATCAATAACTATGTTAACACTTCTTAAAAATAACACAGTTTTTTTTCCACCGCTTGCCACTCTGGTTCTTTATTCAGAGTTAACCATAGAAATACAGTTATACCACTGTATTGGCTCATTCACTTAATATAATTATAACTAACTGCATAAAAAGTATACATATCACTTTCAAAAACTTTAGCTAAATTTGATTCATCACATTTACAAATAATTTCCTTTACTGTTAAAGGAAAACTAAAAAACGGGCGTCTTCGCGAAATATTCGAAAAGTGAACGGGGGGGGGGGGGGCGTCGGAGAATAGTCTCAAAAACGGATGGCCTCCGGTAAAAAGTGTTGATATGGTAACCCTACTAGGGCTCGGATTTATGTGCATTATAAAATATGAATATATGCGTGCATCTATGCATTAAAGTCGTCTAAATATGCTCTAAAACTTTGTAATGTGCATTTAAAACAAAGTACATTATTTAATTTATTAATATTTAAGTGTTAAAAAAATAAATTCTTAAACGCAGGTTCTAATTAATTAATATTTATTAGTCTCTATTTCAGTCTGTTTTAGTATTAGTTGTCTTTATTGAAAAAAGGAACAAATATTGTTCACCGTTTTCTGAAAGAAACGATTTTCTTCTGTAACTTAAAATATTTTATATCTAGGAGCATCTGTTTGCAGTTAATCGAAAATGACACCTTAATTCTTGGAGATGTTATCGTTGCGACAGAAGGCTCTGTTTGCAATATTTATACAAACCGTATCAAGTTTTACGATCTCCCGCTTCTTTTCAAACATCCCGCTTCTTTTCAAACTCCCGCTTCTTTTCAAACTCCCGCTTCTTTTCAAATTCCCGCTTCTTTTCAAACCTGCCAGATGTTCCAGGAGCTGTGATGTACGACATCGGCGTACGAACCCGCCAGCCCACGCGCCTGAAGAGACGACTCCCACAGGATCTCCTCCTTAGTGACTGATTGAAAAAAAAACTATGAATATTGTTTCACAATGACTGTTGTTCTTATCTCTTTGATTACTTGTTTGTTTTAATTAACTTATTTTTCTCTTGCTTCACAGTGTTAAGAAGATAATAGGAGCCAAGTTGGTTTTCCTTACATGTTATTATATAGTTCATAGAGATTCAATTAGCCAACAAGGATCTGCAAAGCATGTACTGCTGATCGATCATTGAATAAAATAAAAAAAAAAGTTTTACGATACGACCGCTCCGAACTTCAAAGATTTACCGCATGATTGTTGAACGCTGGTTAGTTTGAGTTGTTGAGCGGCATATTTTTAAATTAGAAAGCGCTCATTATTGATAGCTACGTACTCATTTTTTCGGAGACTTTTTACGGATTTAAACCTTTCCAGCCCAAATTATAAGTATTTTACACAAAAAATAAGTAAGGTTATTTTACGTTTCTAAATGTTCCCTAAAACTACAAAATGCCTTCGATTTTAACGTTTCAGTACTGAACTATGATTTTTTAAAGTGGGTCCATATGCACCCAGTGGGAATACAAAATATAAGAATACTCTTAACTGATCAAATATAAATAGCATGTGACATGTAATTCACATCATTAACCCAAAAAAGAACAGTGAGGAGCTTACACTAATTTTAGAAACAGCTGAGTATTGTTTTCAGATTCTTATGCCATAGTATCTGGTAGTAAATATGGTGTCACAATGTTATAATGCATATAGGTCTATTGAAGTTTTTATTTGCTATTACAATGTAGAGCAAGTCACTTGCATCCAACAGTACATCATGGCAGTTATTTATTATAGTACAATAGACTTTTTTTTTGCATGGAGACATAATGCCACTTCACATTTTGAGCATCTAATTCGGGACCTGGCTTTCACACATTTCTTGCACCTCTATTTGTTTTTGTTATGCAGTGGCCAGTGACCAATTTTATCAAATCTAATATCACTAACTGGATAAACAGTATTTCTGACTCAGTGGATGTTCGGCGACGTTTTCTCTTCACAACCTTCCCACTCTAAAGTAGCACATTGGCTATTTGCAGTCGAAAAGGGAGCAAAGACATTGCATTTTCTTTCTGCTGTTGGCAATGTCGTTTTTAAAGGAACCAAACAATGACAACACATATATCAATAAGATGAAAGGTAATTTGGAGATAATATAGTTTTGCCACCAGACTTATTCTGTACAGTGCAACAAGCAGTCAAATGTTCATCTTGCATGTCCCAATCTCTTTCAACGTTATTTTTAATTTCTTCATCCTTAAATTTCCAAAATACCTTCTCATCAGGCAGCTCTCCATTTAGCAGGTACTAGCATCCCCTGTTTTGATCATTTAGACATGTGAAAGCAAAGAAACTAAGTAATTGGCATGTAGATGTTTGAACATAACCTCATTTGGTAGACTTACGAACTACCATCACTTCCTACCACTGGGATCATACGGAACCATCACTTTTTTTTAGCTCATAGCACAATAATGCATATCATTTTTATTACAAGATAGTTATTTATAATCCCTGGTACACCTGCTATAACAGTATATTTTTACAATGTAAATATTAGATATCTACCTCAAAATTATTGCAAATCTCAAGAGCAAAACAGGTAACAGCAATGCATTACACTTCCAAGTGGATATGAAGCTATAGGAAGCCTTATACTCGCATGCTTTGGTTGATGCTGCCATCTGTCTCCAAGGAAAACGCTCACAAAACGCAGTGATGCCATGTGGAACCACTGGGATTACGTGAATATTATCTAAATGTTAAATAAAATTTGTGGGTCCATTTGGACTCGTTGGGCTGGAAAGGGTTAATATATGATATCTAAGTCCTAATCAAAGTTTTAAAAGGAAAGTTTTGTATCCTTCTCTGCTTCTTAAACTATAGGGTTGAAATATGTGTACGAATCATTGCTTAGAAAGTATAATCTATACATAAACATGCAAAAATTAGTTAAATATGCTCTATAAAATATCTGTAATAAACTCTTTACAATGTTGATTAGTTACATGCACATGTTTAACTATCAAGGAATAAAACATTCAAAAACATGTGCAAAAATTCGAGCTCTAGTCATCACATAAGGACCTGCTGTATTCTTGCAATATTTGACTATCACTAAAGTCTACTGTACTCCTATATGTGCCTTATCCTACAAGAAAATTAGCAATAAGATAATTTATGTAAATGTTTATCTTGAATAATATTAAATAGAAGTACAAGAGCAGAGAAAGTCATGTGAATTTATACATCAGATTTTTAATTTTAATGTTAAGTTTTATGCTGCTTCTGCTGTAAGTTGGCTTCTGCATATTCATTGGAGTGTTTCTTAATTTATTCATTGAAACAGGCACTGATCTGGTAATTTCTATTGTTGTGCTTTAGCAAATATTCCTTGGACTTTTGAGCTTGTTGATATAGGGTTTTCACGTTTGTGTAACTTAGAATAAACATATTTAGAGTTTCTATTTAAAAACTCGGAGAACTTTAGGATATATTTAGATTTAAATCTCTGTCATATACATAGTTATTAAGAATTACATATAATGACGTAAACGTAAAACGTATGGCACTTGCATTGTGCTTTACACAGAGGAATAACAGTAAAACGCTTTGTATAAAATTATAAATATTATTCGTAGTGACAGTTGATAAATTAAAAAGAAACGTGCTCCAAAACGTACGCTAGTAAATTTGATCATGTAACTTTAAAATTCACATGAGATTCTTTACGCTTTGCCGTTTTAAGCAGTTACATAACATAATTCTATTTACACTACTTTACTCACTACACATATTTCAAAGTAAATAATTTCAACAATACAAAAAACAAAACATAACTTTTTATATGTCATACTTTTGTCAAGAATGAACATACGGTAGAAAAGGAACAACGTAAAACTGAATTGGACTGGACTACGCTACGAAGCGGATTCCACAGGGAGGTCCAAACTTGGTCTATTGTAACTATGCCTCCGTGAGGAAGGATGAGGCGAGAGCAGACAGAGGGTGGCCGTCCTAAGTAGCCACGACAATGCAGAGGGCAGGTCCTCATACACTTTATCAGTTGGAAACTCCCTGGCAGGCCAAAACAACGGTTGGTCTTGCCCTATGGAAAGCCCCACGGAGGACGCCGAGCGCCCTTTGGGACAGCTCGGATAACTCCCTGGTTGAAAGAGGCCCGGGTCTTGTTCCTACGGGTTCAAGACTAATGGGAGTAGAACCTCTGGACTCAAACTGTCCCACCCTACTGTGGTCCGGAAGCGGCCCCTCCAGACCGGGTTTGGAGACTGGAGATTGTCCTACTGGAGGAGAAAGTTTTACCAAGAGCACATCATCTCGACATGCAACGCCGAGACACCCGCCGACACTAACTACCTTTACGCTGAAAGATATCTTCATATCAGAGATGATGTGATGAAATGGAGGGACAGAATTTTTGTAAATAACCTGTCCAGCATTCTGCTGGCGACCCGGGAATCCCCCGAAAAAAACCTATGGGCCAGGTAGGTCGTCCACAGGCCAAATGCGGGCCACAGACATCCCGCTCGGATGTCCATCTGGTCCATCCCGCTCGGTAATAACGTAATATCGCGAGGCATTATTGCGACTGGCTCAGCCGGCGCGCGCAAAGGGACAGACAGTGCAGCGTAGAGACAAAAGCTTGCCGAAACAGATAAAAAAAGAGATAGATAGATGACACTCCTGACACCAATTGTGGCTTTGTGGGTTCGTAGAATTAAAAGTCCAGGTTGCAGAAATTAAAAAAATGCTCTTTATTTCCGTAGAAAGACAGTTTGTGCACCCTTGGCAGCAGAATGACGTAACATACACAAATACAACCTTCAAGGTCGTCTGCCCCTCGACCACAAAGAAAAGAGTTCACTTTCAAATCACAGCGGCACGCACACGATTATCGAGTCCAATTACGACTATCCCTTGACAAACTGGCCACGGCTTCTTTTATATCTCCACTCATTGTTCTAGAAATTTGTGGAATGTTCTCTAACAATTAAGACGGTACCAGAAAAAAGACGAACCTTCCAGACATCTGTCTCTTTCTTTCTCCGTTTCGGCAAGCTCTTATCTCCGCGCTGCACTATCTGTCTCTTTGTGCGCGCCGGCCGCGCCCGTCGCAACAATGGCTCGCGACAGTAAGATGCTTTGTAGATCTGTGGCAGTTGTAGTTAGAAAAACTCACATATCTACTTCGAAAACGGCTATACAATAAGTTATTTGATTTAACTTAATATACTTGATAGTGACTTGAATAGTTGATCCGGATTTAAAGTACTTACAGCATTGTAAGTCGTCCCTGAGTCATGTTGCCTCATATGAATTTGTGATTACCTTGTGGTTTACCCGGAAAAATGTCAGAGAATTTAATGTGCTGGCACGTTGCCATGGTAGATCAGTGCTAAGAGTAACTGGACGGAAACCGGGAGATCTGTGATTCAAATCCCGGCTATGGCATTGAGCTTTTAATTCTGATTCTACCTATACAAACCTTCTCCTACACACGATTGAATATGGAAATAGCTTGCTGCTGAGTTTGGAGTGGCGAAGTGACAGTTGGAGACTGGCGCAGAAACAGAGACAATTTTGGAAAGTTTTCATCTAACAGATGACCTTTTTCATCATTTGAATGGAAGTCAGTGAAGAAATCTGAGTATCAAAAAACTAGTGAAGCTTTGCCTATTTGGTTTACTCACAAAGAAAGAAAATCCAATTTCAGGTCCTACTCTGCAAGAAAAGCTGAAGTTTTAAGCGATGAGTAAAAGAAAGGTGTGAAGATTTTACTGCAAGTTCAGTTCAGAGTGGTTGACAGTTCGAAGAAGCTATGCGCCATGTCTGAAGTAAAGGTGAATAAAAACTTAGAAATCATTTTGAAACAACATCCTTCAATTATTAACAAATTCTAGAAGATATTAATTCTTTAGAAATTAAAGTTAATTCATTACATGTATGTTCTGCAGGAGGGTAATTGTGAGCTCATTCAATACATCTATTTAAGACTTGGAACAAAATTTTACGGAGTGAAATGAATACCAACAGTATAGACGAAGATGTTAGAGTGATGTTTCAGATTTTTTGTTGTTCCATTTTTGGTCATATCGGTGGCCGTTCTCCTTTGGTACATATCGCTTGTGTTAACTCGTATAAGTTGGGTTGAAACTCATTAGGGAGGGGATTTGGTACGAAGGCCACCATGCTGGGCCCGCTGTTCCTATGCCCCCAAGTGAGGTACTCCCGGGAGGAAGGATGAGGCGAAGGAGACAGAGGGCGGCCGACGACAGTACAGATGACAGGGTCCATACAGTTTACTTAGACAGAGACTTCCCCCGACAGGCCAGGACAACGGACACTCTCCCTTACTACGGGACGGCCACGAGCCCAGCAGCCGAGCTCCAAAGGTCCCAGACAGGCGATCCAAGTCCCAAAGATCCCTGGCTGGTCGTCCCGAAGTGCTCCCAGCAGAGGAGCAGAGACCGACAGCCGACCTATCGGAGGAGGAAGTAGTTTTCCTTAGAGCATATCATCGTGCCATGCATCGCCAACACTTCTACCCTAAAAGAGACCACCAGATGACAGATGATGTAAAATGATAATGGACATAAAATGGAGAAACAGGAAATTCGGGGGATGTAATTAACTTACCCAGCATTCGCCTAGCAACCAGGGAAAACTCCCGAAAAAAACCATGGGTCAAGTAGGTCGGCCACGGGAGTCGAACCCGCGCCTCCCGAATGCTGGCCACAGACGAAACCGCCTGAGCCATCCTGCTCGGTTATACGTTGGGTTGCTTGTACTTTGTATTTTAATCGTTAGATTAAACATTCACACTCTCATGCATACTTCCAGACTCTGGGGAAGATGGGGAAACGTATCCCACTCTACCACTGAGCTACGGGGTCAGCCAAACGTACTACACTGTTTTTCTATTTTTTAACCATTATTGTGCTCACTAATTACCTATTGTTTTAGTGATATTTTCGTATGATCCAAGTTTTTTCTTTTAATTCGAGGTAGCATCGGCACCAGATCGCTCGAATTACTAGGGCTCTACTGTGTATATATTGTGATATTTGATATACGCTAATCGAGCGGGATGGCTCGGGCGGTAGCATCTCTGACCTGCATGTGGGTGATGGTAGTGCGTTTGATTCCCGTGGCCGACATTCCTGACAATGCTATTTCAGGTTTCCCTAGGTTGCTAGGTGAAAGATAATTAAATTACATCATCCGAATCTCCTGTCCCATCACTTTATCTCAGTTCTCATTTCGTTCTATTTGGCTCCGAATCGGAGGATGTCTTGGTGTCCGACCCTTCCAGGAGATGTGTAAAACCATGAAGGGGAAGGGGAGCCGATTAGGAGCTGCATTTCTATATGTATGTAGTTGTTAGAGAACCTGCCTCAGTTTGACCGTCCTTAGCTTCCCCTCAGTTCATCCGTTCTTCCAGAAGGACGACCCTTCGATGTCATAGTCTCAAAAGTCGTCTATAGACTCTGAGATAGTAAGTCTTTCTTCTTCGAACCTTCTTGGAATAATTTGTATCGTATCCTTGGAAGATGCTGAATTTAATTCCAACTTTGGTATTTTTCCAACATTTTGTTTTTGAGTATTGCTGTCCTCTCTCTCTCTCTCTCTCTCTCTCTCTCTCTCTCTCTCTCTCTCTCTCTCTCTCTCTCTCATAGACATAAACACACACAGAACGTTTTTATAAATTACGCCTTTTATACAGCAGACCTCAAAATTTGCATTTGCATTGACATCTCGACGTCCACTTTTAGGGTGTACCTAAAGCAATACTTTCTCTACCACTATAAGTAGACGATAGACAAAGTAAAAATTAAATATATACATTTAAAAGTGCACTAAAACTTGAAATGTATTGCCTTAGCGTACAAATGTAGGTCTTAAACCAGGTAAGATGCTACTAAATTTGCGAATTGACTGCAACCATAGTGAGGCATGGAGAATATAAAAATTAGCTCATGGATGTAAAATATTTAACATATTACATATACCGGGAAAGATGTGCAAATATATCCAGAACTATAAAAGAAAACAAATATTGTTAAGATGAAAATTTTGACTCTTTCAGTAATCTGTGGTTGGATGATTAGTGCCGCTTATGCGTAGCTCAGTTTTGCACGTAAATTATTATCGGACCGAATTCTGGAACACATTGTTCATCTAGAACAGAAAGAAATAATTGACTGAGCACTATTCAAAACGGCCAAATGGGACTGCTATTGAAGCGCGAATCGAGAAATCGACTCATCGAATTTCGAGGCTGGGGAGCGTTCTTGCCAAAGCTGGGTATGGAATAAAAGAGCTATTGTTCTAAGACTGGACTTTTCAGAGCCATACAGTATACGTATTTGGCTCTATGTGTAAAATCTTACCTACTGTTGAAATAACAAGATGGGCACAATATAACTTTCCAATTGAGACTCAAGAAGAAGAACGAATAATTAAATTATAACTACTTTTTTGTAAAATAGATTTTTCTTGTTGTTCTCATTATCGTAATAACATGTATCATACTTAGGTGCTTATGTCACAGCATGTCTCTGTTTGTCTATCAATTATGATAAACAATTTACGTAAATATTTTGCAAAAATAGTACGCAATACGATATTAGGACTTAGGCATATTAAAGTCGTAGTCCTCAATAATTATGACATTGATATCCCACCAGATATATATTAAACTGTTTTGAGTTGTAGTAATTAACTTAAAACTACACTTGGTAAATCATATTTATTAGTATAAAGGGATGTTTGAATACAATGTAAATTATTTATGTTATTTGTACCTTTTATTTTTGATTTTTTATATCAGTTATGCTTAAATTAAATGCTTATAGTAGAGGGGGACACCTTACACACTAGGAAATGTGGGAGATCTATTGCGGCAGGTAGAAAGGATGAAGTGAAGGATCTGTACGAGGCACAGGCTACAGAGGCACTGAAAATCCCTATCAGTTCCTAGTTCGAAGACCCGGACTATTGCTAGAGCTCCTCAGGAGTCATGAACAATCCGTTGGTCAAGGTGGCCTAGTGGTTGGAGGCAATACTGTTGCATCAGAGCAAGCATCTGCGCCATTTGGTAATACTTCATGCAATGAAACCTTGAAGTGCACCTGAAACATGCGAACGAGACGGAATGAAAGGGAAATGATAAAACGATCGTGGTGGATGATAAACTATGTCAGCATTGGCCTAACGAGACATGGAAACAATGAAAAACGCATGAATAGATTGGGTGATTGAACCTAGACCTCCTGAATATTAGCCTTACACGTTACATTGGAGACGTTTCTCTCGGTTACGTTTTAGATAATATTTATCATTAAATTTAGAAGCAGATTGGTGTTACTAACCCGGAGATTTTCTTAATGTTCTATAACAACGAAAAAGTGACATTTGGGAGGTAGGCCGAAGGGGCAATCGAACACCAGACAGAAATTTATTGTGTGTTTAAAGGAGGACCCTTGCGGAAAGTCCTCCATGACCCACTTTGCCAAACACTACAACTGAATCTGCTTAATACACCACCCAGTTCCAAGTAATTCGTATTCGTATTTGTAAGTACCGGCAAAAAATGTTATTTAGAAACAAGTTAACAGAATCTTATTTATACGGAATGCATTTAAACGTAATTCGCTGTTATACATATTAAATGTAAATTGAATAAAATGGAGTTTTACGTAATTAAATGAACATACGGCGTACGCAATCATTTATCTTATCGCTGCTGACAGATCCAAAATAAGGGGCGGCTTTCGGGCTATGGTTGGTATGAGGCTTACGGCGCAATATTGTCCCAGCAACAAACGAGAACTCAAGATAATTCTCCGTATCTGGTGTTTACTATTGAATAGCGGTTTTACTTTTTATGTAGTTCTCAGTTGCTTTTATTCAGTCATGGAAAAGAGTAAAAGATAATTTTATAAGTTAGATCAAATAATTTTGGAAAATGTTCGTGTGAAAGTTTTCCCTTCTAAATGTACCAGTCGTCTATAGCCAGTTGATTTGGACATGGATGAAAATTTCGAGGTTCATTATAGCAAAATGCTGCAGTACGCTCCTGAAAGCAGGTGTCATCTTCCACAGTCAGACATTGTTCCTTTAAATCTCGTGTCACAAGGAAGAGGCTGTCTCTGATGATGATGATGATAATGATGATGATAATGATGATAATGATGATGATACAGGTAGGGACGAAGTTGTGCCTATAAATGAGCTCTAAGGGATGGTGCAAATTTCGATACCTTTGTGCATTTTGATAATCTGTGTGTGGGAAATTACTAGATGAGAAATGTGTAGTGTTTAACGCCCGCTTTTACTACATACGGCACCGCAGGCGGCGACACTGATGATACATGAGATGAAGATGGAGCACCGGTGGAATGAGATGGCGGGGGAAACAGGAGATCCCAGAGAAAAGCCACCCAGCGCCGTGTTGTCCTCCACAAATCTCACTTTGCGGTAGCCTGGGATCGAACCCGGGCCGCCTTGGTGAGAGCCAAGCGGTCTAACCACTGAGCCACGGCGCGGCCACTAGATAAGATCATTCATTGTTGTTGTGTGCCAAAAGTACGGCGGTGATGAAGAAAGCGGACCAACTTCAAGCAACACGGACAATAATGGGAATAACAAATCTTGAAATACCTAAAGTGAATGAAGTGTAAAGTGGAATAAATGCGTGGAGACGTTATGAGTTGTATACACTTACGATAAGAAATGTGACACAAACCAAAGTAATTGATATCTTTAAAGCAGGACAAAGTACAAAATAGTGTCTTTTTCATACATATCTTACCAAGCGGGATGGCTCAGGTGGTTTCGTCGGTGGCGCGCATTTGGGAGGCATGGGTTCAATTCCCGTGGCCGACCTCCCTGACCCATGGGTTTTTTCGGGGGTTTTCACGGGTTGCTAGGCGAATGCTGGGTAGGTTAATTACATCCCCCGAATTTCCTGTCCCTCCATTTCATCTCCATTATCATTTCACATCATCTCTCATCTGGTGGTCTCTTTCAGGGTAGAAATGTCGGCGGGTGTCTCGGCGGTGCATGGCAGGATAATAGGCTCTGTGCCCGCTGTGGGGTAGCAAGTTTGTTGTCCTGGCCTGTCGGGGGAAGTGTCTATCCAAGTAAACTGTAGAGAACATGCCCTCTGTACTGTCGTGGCTCCTTGGGTCGGCTGCCCACTGCCTCCTTCACCTCATCCTTCCTCCCGGGGGGCATAGGTACAATGGGCCCAGCATGGTGGCCTACGTATCGAATCCCCTCCGTAATGAAATCCCAATACACATCTTAGTTGTTTGTAACATTTTACACATGTAAGCCTATTGTATTGCTTTTTGTAAAATAAAATTCATTATCAAAATGTCATTTTTAAGTAATTCTGAGTAAGTAATTACCCTAGATATACCTCAGCATAAATCAGGTTCGACTGTATATAGCAAACGGAACTCGATCCCGGGAACGCACAACGTTGTGAGGCCAATTAATAGATAATAAGAACCATTTTCATTATAATGCGTGAATAATGAATGACGTGAATCGCTGCCTAGTTCGGCACACGTAAACCGCATGCCATTATCGGTATTTACTGGAAATTAGAAGAGCAGGATTATTGATGCAACTTGAATTTGCTGCTGGGTGGACATGAAGCTGAATGCCATTCAGCACATAAAAACAATTTATGAATAATATACATGTAAGGGCATATGATGTGAATTTTTAAAGAAGCGTTAAGCGATATGATAGTGGCGGTCAGTTCTTGATGTGCATGTTAATTTTAATTATTTATCATATTTCAAATGATGATGCTAAGCTTTCCTCACGTTATACCTGTAAAGCTGTACTCTAAAAATAATATAGTGACAATAACGCAACACTGCTTTACTTTTACTAAACTCTTTAGTTCAATGTTGGCGTGCAATCAGTCTTTCTTTTACAAAAATACAACACTTCGAAATGTATCTAGAAGGTTTGCTTATGCCATTTTAGCACTCACCCATTGTGTTACCTATAATTCTTTCGACACACAAGTGTCGAACAACACAAGTTCTACCTCTAACATGGAGCCTCACGCCGATTCTAAACACAACTGCAATATTCAGACGTAAGCTGCTTCGCTGTCAGTTCCAGCTCGCCGATTCTGAAGCCGCACTTACTGACCCGTGAACTGCTTTCTGCCCCGTTCCACGGCCTGCTGACTCCTTACCACGGAGCTTGAAACGCAACACCCAATGATTGGCCCACTAATTCATCGACTATACCACTGAGCCTGTCCCTTCCCACGGAGCCACACTCGTCGATTCGACTCAAAACACACACAAACTCTAAAACTCTCACTACTACTCTCTACGCTCCACGAATTTGTATAACTTGCTGACGTTCAAGTAAAAGCGCTTTGAATTGCCATTGTTATCCAAGATATGAAAGATTTTGTGAAAATCTAGTTAGCTGCTATTTTGAATGTGACTCTTTTAAAAATATATATTTTGTACAAAAGAACTTGTACACAAAATAACTTTGACACTTAATTTTAATATTTAGAAACATATCGTGTTGTATGCAGAGATTTTGATTATAAAGAAAAAAAAACTCAAAGTAAAATAACTACATACAATACAGGTAATCACCAACATATCAGTTGTTGCGTTCAAAAAATACATTTTCAATTACTTCATTGCCATTATACCGAGCGAAATGGCTCAGGTGGTTTCGTCCGTGGTTCACATTCGGGAGGCCCGTGTTCGATTCCCGTAACCGACCTACCTGATCCAAGCTTTTCTTTTCGGGGGGCTTTCCGGGTCACTAGACGAATGCTGGGTAGGTTAATTACATTCCCGAATTCATTTCACCTCCATTATTATTTCATGTCATCTCATCTGGTGGTTTCTTTTTGGGTACAAGTGTCGGTGGGAGTCTCGGCGGTGCACGACGGGATGATATGCTATGAGTGGGCACTTTCTCCTCCGGCGGGATGGACTCCGGTCTCCGAGCCGGCTAGTGGGCGGATTCAGGAACGGGGCTGGCGGGATGTTGGTTGTACAAGCCTGCCAAGTCTATCTTACTCTGAGGAGTGGGGTGCTGCCTCCGGTCTCCGAACCGACCTCATGTCTGTTTTGGAACCTCGATTGATGGGATGACCATTGTCGAGGACCGCTGGCAGTTTCTATCCAGTAAAGTGTACTGTGGTGACTCCTTGGGTAGGCCACCCTCTGTCTACTCTCACCTCATCCTCTCCCAGGTATTCCATTTGGGGTATAAGTACAATATACCAGTCTGGTCGCGGTGTCGAATCACCTCCGAACAATCCAATCCAATCATTGCCATTATCCACAAACATCTCAAAATGAATTTTATACACTGAACTCGTTTGGTCTTTCGTGAACTTTCCAACGACATAAATACAGAACACATTTATTCATTTTATCTTTATTTTTATGGTAAGTTTGGCTGTTAGGTCCTCCAATTCCTCGCTGAAGAACCTTTGGACAGTATTTTTTACCCCGTTTCTTTTTGCTGCTACCTTCTGTCCTGTCAGTTCTTGTGCACCTTCAAGAGGCTACTCAACAATGGCCAATGTTTTCTTTGCTCTCTGTTCAGGAATATTTGTATATCAAATGCAACTAGCCCTGCTAACCAATGTTTTATAGCTTTTGCCACGAGTTTCAGTGTTTCCAAATTTTGATATTATTTAAATAAACATACTCAGAAATTCTAGTGATTTCTCTTATAATCTGTTTTAAGAATGATCTGTTGTCATCTCATGTAGGGAGGAAAGAGAGATAGGGAAAGAGAACAATATTAGGACGCCTGATTGGAAGAGGGGAGTTTATGTGTGTTTTCTTTTCTTCTTTTTTGTCGCATAATAACCGCCTCTACGAAATACGGTGCTGTAAATGATTTGCTAATCACTGCTCAGCAAGAGAAATATATACAGATGAATCACATAAAATTTGCGCCGACAGTATCTCCGAAATGGAATTTATTATTTATATTATTATTATTATTATTATTATTATTATTATTATTATTATTATTATTATTATTATTATTATTATTATTATTATTATTATTATTATTATTATTATTATTATTATTATTATTATTATTATTATTATTATTATTATTATTATTATTATTATTATTATTATTATTATTATTATTATTATTATTATTATTATTATTATTATTATTATTATTATTATTATTATTATTTATATTATTATTATTATTATTATTATTATTATTATTATTATTATTATTATTATTATTATTATTATTATTATTATTATTATTATTATTATTATTATTATTATTATTATTATTATTATTATTATTATTATTATTATTATTATTATTATTATTATTATTATTATTATTATTATTATTATTATTATTATTATTATTATTATTATTATTATTATTATTATTATTATTATTATTATTATTATTATTATTATTATTATTATTATTGTTATTATTATTATTGTTATTATTATTATTGTTATTATTATTGTTATTATTATTGTTATTATTATTATTTTTATTATTATTATTATTATTATTATTATTATTATTATTATTATTATTATTATTATTATTATTATTATTATTATTATTATTATTATTATTATTATTATTATTATTATTATTATTATTATTATTATTATTATTATTATTATTATTATTATTATTATTATTATTATTATTATTATTATTATTATTATTATTATTATTATTATTATTATTATTATTATTATTATTATTATTATTATTATTATTATTATTATTATTATTATTATTATTATTATTATTATTATTATTATTATTATTATTATTATTATTATTATTATTATTATTATTATTATTATTATTATAAATCATTCTAAGTGGGAATACTACAGAAGACAGACGTGAGGGAACATGATTGCAAGTTTTAGTGTGAAAAGTTATAAAAATGTTTAGTTTAATATTGTAAAGTGAAAGGATGCTTCTGAAGTTATCAATCTTTGCTACGACGCATTTTGTTGACTTTTATCCAGAATTTAAAAAAATTATAATATTTTAAAGAAGCTGAATAATACTTTTAATTTAATTGATAAATTAGTTCCTGAAAACCTGCATCCAAGATCACGCGTGAGAGATATCATCTTCATGCATCGACTGTTGCAGCTACGGTAAACTTCATAAAATTACATCACTAGGCTATAAAATTAGTAACATTTCTTTTCCATGAAATTAAAAGATTGTGAGGGTATACTGTATGTGAAGTCTATTGACCTTCTCAAAACCATTAACTAAAATAAATGAACCATTTGCTTAGCGGTTTTCACTTTGAAAGTAAAGTAAGTACTGTGGGCCTGTATTTGCAAAACTATATCGTTTTAGTAAGAACCGAATGTCATTTGCGGATTTGTAACTGGAATTTTAGTACTTTATAGAGCTGCAAAGCCACTACATCCCCCTCCCCCATAAAAAGTTGACAGATGAAGCTGGTTAATATCCTCTTTGAAAGCTCGACTGAGGCATCAAAGAACTGGACGGGTAAATGCGCCATATCACGGTACCATAGCAACGGTGGAAAAATCAGATCTTTCATTCTTTGCTCTCAGTCAAACGGCAGAGATTTGTTCTAATTGATCGGATGGAGAACTCAACGAAGCGTACAGTGTTGGACATTACTTGGCGACGTTACATCTAGCATTTTGGCAGCTCGCATTTAGCCCTCGATGAAATTATCTATTTTAAAGAAGTTGCATATTTCCTAAAAGTTATTCTGCAAGAGAAAACTAGCCTTTCTCGATGAAAAGTTCTACAGTATTGAACTAAAGTATATGTATCTCTCTCTCTCTCTCTCTCTCTCTCTCTCTCTCTCTCTCTCTCTCTCTCTCTCTCTCTCTCTCTCTCATATCCCATATGTCTATATATGTCACACATATAGATCATTTTACCGCCAATAGAACCGCATAAAAAGTGCTTCAGAATGAGTGTGGATTAGGCAGTGACAGGAACAACGACGCGTGTCTCACGCTGTCGGAGTTCGCAGGTATAGGTCACATGCCGTGCCGCGTGCTGTAGCTTTTTGTAAACATTCCTATATACTCCGCAGTAGCTTGCTACTATTAAGAAATTATTTGACTTATGAAACCGCAATAAAGAAGCCATTGCTTAATTATTGCTTATGAGTGTTTAAAGTGTTTCAAAATTTCTTAATAGCAGTCCATGATGGCAAATAAGCTGGTGGACATATGCAACTTATACCTTTTAGAAGGAAGTTAATGTTAGTGATGCTGAGGATGGAAGCATTAAATGATAAACAGAAAAGAAAGTAACATCAAAGAATAATAGATAAACTAACCAAAACTAAATGGCTTATACAATGAGACGAGCATTTTATTTCACGTGTTTGATAATAATAAATAAAGAATTTATAACTGAAAGGGAAGCTGTTGATATTTACAGTAAGAGGTTGAAAGTATTGTACAATTAAGATTATAACAAAATGCTCTGAAGTTAAAAAAATAAATATTATTGTTGATGTAACTATTTTTACAATTCATATTTTTGATGAAACTAAACTAATCGTGCAGTCGTTGAACTCCCTTGAGCTCTTCCATCCATCAAAACCATATCCGTCATTTTGTCGTTGGTATAGCGCTCCATATTGTGCGCAAAATCCTCCCTGTAAGAACGGAATTTATAGTTTTACACTGAAGAACAACCTTACAACTGTCCGAGTTATTAGTAGAATTTTTTACAAGTAACTGGCCTTTGCCCCATTACCTGAAAGGTAGGCTAGGGTCACTGATAAAGAGCAAGGAGCAATGATTTTGTTTTCTTGGCTGTGTGTCCTAATAACTTTTGAGGTTCGTACACCAGTGGTTCCTGCACTGCCTAATCACAAAATAATGTAATATTTAATGCTGCATAAAATTATACCTAACAGAACTTCGAAGCTGTAACACCGAAATTCGGACTAGTTAGGCTATAAACTACGCAACGGCTATAATCGTTCGGTGTCTTTTGAAACAACCTGTATATATAGATAGTTTTTTTATGGGTGCTCTTGAATTACTGTGGTATCTGAGTGTCCCATTCTATATGGGTGTGAAAGTTCGATAAATTTTCCTCACAGATCTCTATTTACGTGTCGTAAATCTACAACAGGGGACCACCGCCTTTACCTAACTTCCAAATGAAGCCACGCTATAGAGTTTTACTGCAGAGAATATCATCGCCCTCCCCAGGGTACAAACCTGTGACCTCGAGAACCGAAGGCTAGCACGTCACTTTCAGACTAGTTTGAGATAGTTCCCTCCCATGTAATACGCACGGGATCGATCCCACCTCTGCGGGGTGCGGATTTTAAGTCCTGGATATAGGACCGGTGCCCACTCAGCATCGCGAGGAAATTGAGGAGCTACACTAGGTGGTGAAAGCCAAGTTTAGGGCTGGTGGTACCGATAAGTTAACCCCATCTCCTCCCCATATCGGTTGGATGATCACCACCTCAGCCTTGCGTATGTGGGCGTGGGGCCTACAGTGAGGTTGGCAAGCTCAGACCCACTCTGGGTGTCACGCCATGGATTGCTCTTTTTATCTATATTTAAAACAACTGGAGATAATATTATATCTCATACAAAAATTCGATGCGAATATTTCACCAGAAATAAATACACGAGAAGATTTTGTGGCCCACTAACCCAAAACATTTTGGAGTAAAGGCAGTGTTTGTGTATATGTGTGCAGCATATCTGTGAAGAGCATGTAAAACTTGGTATTTAGCTTCATATTTAACTTCAGGAACTTCTAGGGACGTTGCATGGCTACCTTTGCATTGCGAACATTTCGTTAGTTTTTTGTTGTACCACAAATGTCTCTATTGGCTTTAATTTAAGATATTTTCATGGTAAACTAATACCCGCCTCTGTAGGTGGTAGCATGTCTGCTTCACATTCAACAGGTCTCGGTTGGGGTGAGTTGTTCGCATAAGTTTTATTTTTCCGCTTGTCCTGAAAGATGGTTGTCGTTCTATGGACCCTGGGCTCATCTGAGCAAGATTTCACCCAATTAATTCATGGTCAGATATGACTTAATGTTGGTAGGTGTTAATTGAAAAAGCCAATTTAAATGTATATTGTCGCGAACCCGATCGCGATAGCGCGGCTTGTGTACACAAAAAGCCTGGAGATAAGGAATATGCCGGAAGAAATAATGATAGCGCGAGATAAAAGACCTGCCGGCACCGATAGGGTTACGCTTCTGGAAGGTGATAGAACATTTGATTCCTGTTTGGTCCAGAAATATCTCGAATTTACGAAATAGGCATTTAAGGACGTGACGGCTCTCAAAGAGTTAGTTGTGAAACAGTGTTGTGAAATGAGAGACAGCCAGCTGTGTTGTTGTAACGAGAGCTAAGGATGTAATCTGCTGTCACGGTTTGTTATTGTCATCGACCTTGGTAGACTGATGGTGTATGTAACGTAATGCTGCTGTAATCTATAAGAGTATTTCTACGAAAATAAAGGAGATTTTTAATTTCTGCAACTCGGCCTTTTAATTCTACGAACCCACAAAATCACAATATCTTGAATTAGCTGGGAATAGCTCTTGAAGTCCTCTTTAATCTAAATGACTTGTACATTTACTAATCCATAAGAGATAGACAAACTTTTACTACAATGTCATAGCATCGTAGATCACGTTAAGTACTAATTAATTGTCGCATTAATCATTTTCAAGATTTTATTTTGTTATTGTGTTGAATTCTTAAATAGTTTATTATTTTCTCAACTGCAAATCCCTATTTTTGGTTTTCCTTTTGGTGTTAATGTTAATAAATATAATTACACAGCTAACACATAGCGTTAGGCTTTGAAAAAATGATTATAACTTTAATGTACTATACTCTTATACCTATATCAATAAGTTTATATGCCTAATGACAAAATGTAGATAGGCGAATACGCTTGTATAAGAATAGATCTTAGAAAACCGTGAATGTATTTTTATGTATGATTTAACAGACGTATGATGTAAAAGCGTAATTTCGACTTATTGGGCTTTCCTTAATAGAAATGGTTGTTTGTAGGAACCTATAATTTCTATTAAATATAAGCTTTAGGATATTTTTAAAAATTATTTTCTTTTTTGGGCATACAGGCATACAATCAGCGTACAATGTTTGTACACATATATTGTTTTGCATTAAAAGGGTGTTAAATAAAAGTAGGGGAGTCAAGAAATATGTAATTTTAAAAAAAGGTGAACTCAAAATACTATTGTACCCTACAAAATGCACCAATAAAATCGCAATACGATGAGTATAGTTTTAAACATTAAATAAAATGCACCAAAAGCACGAAAAGTGATCGTACACCTGTAGTGTTTCAAGAAAATTAATTTAAAGACACAACTAGCTAAAGTTCATCTGTCATTTCAGTGATAAGAAACGAAACGGAGTTACTTCGTGAGCAAACAGCGAAAAAACATACAGGAAAAAACAAATTATTTATTTGTATAATCAATGGAAATCGTTGCAAGATATATCTCATTTTGTTGATAGATCTCACTCCACTGTAAAGATAATAATTGACAGATTTTGTGTTTTGAATACAATGGAAAACAGGTCAAGATCTGGAAGACCAAGATTGCCGAGAGAGGCTGATAAAAGATTTATCGTCGGAGAAATAACAAAGGACCCAAAAATTAATTCTGTGAAATTGGCTAAAGATCTGGAAAGACATGTATTAATGTTTCGGCCAGTACTGTGTGCAATGTTTATTGAGAAATCGGGTGTCATGCTGGACTAAAGAGTTCTGCGTCAATAATAGAAATCAAAGAAAGAGAGTTAATATAGCTTAAGGTAGCATCAGACTAAAAATTGAGTGCCATCCGTGGTTCAAATCCTGGCTGTGGCATTGATTTTTTTTATTCTGACTCTACCTTCCAAACTCTACTTTCCCACACACGGCCAATATCGCGAAAGAACACAGGAGTAAAGCATCAGACTTCTGAAAACACATTACTTTTTCTGACGAAAGTAAGTTTAATGTTTTGGTAGAAGACGTATGATCTGGCGTAAGAAGAATACGGAGATGATCCAAGACATCTAGTGCTCAATAAAATACGGAGGTCGTTCAGTGATGGTCTGGGGTGTATGACCGCTTCAGGTGTAGTCGACTGAACTTTATCGATGCAACGATAAACCATAAAATGTATATGGACATAAGGCAAAATCTTCATGATGGTGCTCAGAAACTAGGTCTTGAGAACAACTTTATACTTCAGCAGGGCAATGACCCTAAATATACGGCTTTGCAACACACCAAAGCAACTTCAGTCACCAGATATCAACACCATAGAGAATTATGATCTATTTCAGAGAAGAAAACATCAGAAAACAAGTTTTTTCCTAATAAAGAGGACAGAGAGACACTTCAATGTAATGGCAATTGATTGAACCAAAAATAACCACAGAACTAATGGAATCATTACCACGGAGACTGGAGGTAGTTATTAAAGCAAAAGGGAAGCTTTTATTCAATTATATTTTAGAAAGAAGCGCTACTAACATTGTAGGTGTACACCCACTTTTTATGTAAAATAATGCTTGTTTATAATTTAAGGGAGATTATTACTTGATTTGATATATTGTGGTATTTTATACGTGGAGGTGCAATACAAATGCTTAATAAACATGATTAATTTATTGACATATTTACCAAACATCCCATTTCTCTTACTCTTCGTATTTTAATGTGATTTCCTATGTGTACGAACACCTTTTACACCCACCGTATTTATTTCAGAAAAATGTTCGAATCAGAATGCAAAAGTAACACTACTACTACTACTACTACTACTACTACTACTACTACTACTACTACTACTACTACTACTACTACTACTACTACTACTACTACTACTACTACTACTACTACTACTACCACTACCACTAGTACTACCACTACCACTACTACTACCACCACCACTACCACTACCACCACTACTACTACTACTGCTTCTCCTCCTACAACAACAACAACTACTACTACTGATGCTTCTTCTCCTCCTCCTACAACTACTACGGCTGCTGCTATTACTACTACCAACTACTACTACTACTACTACTACTACTACTACTACTACCACTACCACCACTACTACCACTACCACCACTACTACTACTACTGCTTCTCCTCCTACAACAACAACAACAACTACTACTGATGCTTCTTCTCCTCCTCCTACAACTACTACGGCTGCTGCTGTTACTACTACCAAGTATTACTACTACTACTACTACTACTACTACTACTACTACTACTACTACTACTACTACTACCACTACCACTACTACTACCACTACCACTACCACCACTACTACTACTACTGCTTCTCCTCCTACAACAACAACAACTACTACTGATGCTTCTTCTCCTCCTCCTACAACTACTACGGCTGCTGCTGTTACTACTACCAAGTATTACTACTACTACTACTACTACTACTACTACTACTACTACTAGTACTACTACTACTACTACTACCACTACTACTACTACTACCACTACCACTACCACCACTACTACTACTACTGCTTCTCCTCCTCCTACAACAACAACAACAACTACTACTGATGCTTCTTCTCCTCCTCCTACAACTACTACGGCTGCTGCTGTTACTACTACCAAGTATTACTACTACTACTACTACTACTACTACTACTACTACTACTACTACTAGTACTACTACTATTACTACTACTAATAAAAATAATAACAAAACGTGTCATATATTACTGAATATTATTTTAATACTTATCTCTTTTTAACATTGAAAGGGCGGTGAAAAAATCTTACCAGATAACATTTCACACTTTAGATATATGTGTTTGAGTTTACGTAAAAGCTTTTGTTTTGGATTCAGAAGGACATTTTTCTACCTAAAGTTTAAATATTGAATTATCCTATAAGTTCTTAAGCAAATGTGCGAATCTGTATGCTGAGTAGTGGTTCTCGGATTTAGCGGTCTCAGGTGCGCTGCTCCATTTTTTTGTATACTTCTCTCTGGTGGACAAAAAGGAAACAAAAGCTAGGTGTTAAGAGAAGGGATAATATGTTATAAGGGTAATCCCTTTAATTATGCCTGCTATCCACTGAGCTTAAGCCCGCTCTATTATTTTGTCGTAACTGTAGATTTCTTTCTTAGTCGGTGCCTGTACAGATACAAACTCTGGCATATGAGCCCTGCTTCCAGCTGCTGCCTTCTATGGTTCGTTTACCGTCTCTGAATTTTGTCACTATCCATGAGCCAAAGGTGGTGCGGTCCAGTTATCTCTCTCTCGCATGCTATACAATAAAACCTCTTGAACTAAATTTGAATTAAGGATGGAAAATGGCCAAGTAATATGCTTTTCGTTTTATCTAATTTGATGTGTCTACACTTTATCTTTCCAGTTAAAATTTGTGAAATAAGTATTTTTGATTATTTATTTGTGCCATAAGTAAATTAACAAAGGAATGTGGCAAAGGAATAAGTAAATTAACAAAGGAATAAATTTTATGAAACTTATTATAATTCTAAAAATGATCAAACACTGCCTTTTCAATAATGCACCTTTACTGGATGTATTCATTTTAGATGCGTTAAGTAAAGTTTGATGTTAACTACAAATACATTTCATATCGCTATTGCCATATACTTAAAACTTAAAAGAATGTTGTATCATAAAATCTAAGAGAATACGTTTTAGAAAAAAGCATTTATTAAGTCCCAATTTGGATCTTCTTCAATTGAAGCTCAGTTAAAGGCTTTTGACTGAATTCTATGCATTCTACCTTTCAACTGCTTAGGAAGTTACGGACTAAACTATACCAAGAGTAATTTAATCCAAACTCATTGAATATAATTTATCACATATCCTTATTTTCAATTTGCATTTATTGTGATTCTTTCGTTCTAGTTGCAACTAAAAATTTTTATTTTGAGTTCATGTTCTTCCTCTAAATACTCTATCTTTCTCATGCAGAATTTTCCACATTATCCTTCCTCTGTTTATCAGGGGGCAGAATTTCTTTGGGAGAGCAACCCACTTTTGAGTTCTGTTTCCTCACTTTTGTACACAATATTCTTACAAACACTTATTCTTATATTTACAACAATTATACGAAATACATATAGGTACAAAGGCAATAAAAGAATACAGTGGGATTAAGCGGGAGTAAAATATTTTAAAGAGATGGTCGCTTTGAAAAACTCAAACCAATACCAAGTAACATCGCGGAAATTTTTAACTTTAAAAAACATATTACAATTGGTAGGGCCGTTTTTGAGAAAATTAAATATTTTGAAAGAATGTTTCATTTGAAGGATAGTTTGGTATGGGGAACTTTTTAAATGTTCGTGTTGCATCCTTGGAAATTAAACTTAAAATAACAAGTTTGGTTGTTGTTACAGATAACAATGGGGGAACCTAAGCGTCTCCACCAAATGTTACGAATAAAAGTGTAACTTAATGGTTTGCACTCCGTTCAGTAACTAGGAATGTAGCTGATGGGATGTGGGAGCAGGTGATAGAGCTAAGTGGTGGAACAAAGGAGGAGTAAGATTAGAGGTAACTAGAGACAACACCGAGCTCTATAATATACCAATTTACTATATCCTATTTATTAAGATCAAGTACAAGGCTCTCCCGAAGTCTTGAAGAGACTTGGAGGGTGAAAGAGTGATAACTTACATGACGACATCAAATACCCATACGGACTTACCTTGGACATGTGTAGCCGTGCTTGGTTGAGGATGTGACCTATAGAGCAGCCACCACAAGTCGGCTGCATGATAAGCCTGATTCTAAATTCTACGCGACCTCCGGAAGAACCAAAACTCAAGCGACCCAAACTAGAATGACATACGAGTGCTAAAATATGCAGTCTTTAAATCTGTTACTTCCAATATGGCGTCCTAGTGCCAAATCGGCATTACCACTCTACAATAAGCTACATAAACGTATCCCAAACAAACATTGGCGTTCCCATGAGTTTTAGGACATTTGGGCTGACAATAGCTTTTTGAGCTATTTCAGCTTCCGATTGACTCAGATTACTAAGTCAGCAAAGTCAGCATCCGGCCACCTGCACGTGGTCGACATGAGTAAACAGGAAATTGTGTCATAAGCTAAAGTCATGTGAAATATCGTATTACGTCGTTCTCATAGATCAGCAGAATTAAGAACTTTAGAATGTGCAAAATGTGTCTACAAGTCACGGCACAAGAAATAAGCATTAAATAACAAGATTCCAGAATTTGATATGTTTCCAAGTATTCCTCAACCATACACGTGACTAACCTTTTGTGATGCTATTCACAGACTGACAGAGACACAACAAAGATCTTTTTCTAAGAATACTCTTTTAGTTTCAGGTGTCTCAAAACAATGTATATCTGGTGAAATCTTAGTATTGAATTTTTGGGTGATATAGAGTAATTTTCTACTTTCTGTAAGTATGTAGTAGAGAGAGCAAAATTTGTATTAAATATTTATCATTTATTGAGTTCCCCAAGTGACTTTCCGGATCATTTTTATTATTTATGATTAATGATGTATCACGAATTCTGTATTAAGCAGTGCGGATTCAATTTTCATACGTGCAAATGATAGCAATGTTGCTCTAAATCTTTTAGTGACCATTCCATAAATACTATAAAACTTCATTTTCACGCTTTGGCTTTTAGCAAATATTGATCAAATATGGAGCATTTCAATGGATCATTTTGGAAGTTAAGCTGTAAAGTGTTAGCAACACACCCAGTTAATGTTGATGCAGAGTTCACATCTCTACGGCTCGGTTGCATAAAAATGCTAACTGCATTTCATTTATAATATGTAGATCAGAAATGAACTTAGCTTCTTTCTCGGCACGGGTTTATAATGCCGGTCTTAAGTCAGATGAACTCTATGCTGGTTAGAAAACACAAAAACAAACGTGGCAACAACGCCCAAAATATGGCAACTTTGGTTTTATATCGAGAGGACTTAGAATCGTCGGTGCTATTCGACTCGTCCAATTCAACTGCATAGAGTAGTCAATCTAGGCATAACAACCACTTCATGAAAATTTCTGTTTATGGATTTTTGCCCCAGATATAGTGTTGCAGACAATGTAATAATTTATTCAAAATTAAAATCATATTTACCAAAAACAGTTATTTTACTCACTTCCCTTTATGCTTACTTCACCTGTTTTTTATTTTTAAATTTCGTCTGTTTAATATACTGTTGCCGTTGGAGCGAGGATCTTGGATTCGATTCCCAGTACCCGCAGGGATACTTTTCCCCTCTAAGAGATTTGGGTGCATTTAGCCTGATGACACCATCTGAGTGGCTCTCCAGATGTAAAGGTAGTAACCCTGAAAGGTCAAATTGTCGCCTTGAAGTCGGGGGAGTCGGCGCCGCTCCCATTCTGCAGTCTCTCGTGGCCTTGACTGCGAATAAATAAGAGCAGCCCGGCGATAAGGATACCCTCTGTATAGAGAGGACTCTCTAGGCTCTTGGAAAGCATCGCCAAATAATGGGAAAGGAAAAGTCGTGTTCTGCTGCTGTCAGAAACAAAGAAAAATATATAAGGTGGCCTAACTGCCCCGTCTTTCACGCAACCGGGTATCCCTTCGTGCGTTAAAATAGTTGCAGAAAGCAACGGGGCAGATTCAGTTAAACGCACTGCAATAGCTTGAGTGAACTTGTTCTGCTCCGAGCGATGAGAGGCAGTTTCCAGGCTTCAACATAATGTAAGACAAGAACGGTGTAAACAACCGGAAAGATCTTAGAGTGTTTTCAATTGATGCTACAGAGTCTTTATTTCTGAGAGCATATACTCACTTTTTAGATAGGTGATAATTGTGTTTTGCTTATCCGTAGCTACCCATAGCTATTTTTACTTACTCTTCTGAGTACTTACGTAAATAGCGAAAATATTTCATTCATTAAAAAATGCAGTTCTGAGATTTCAGTGGAAATATACATTATAAATCCAAGTGTATGAGTAGAAGACTGCAGCTGTTGAAGTGACGTCCAAAACGACTTCAGAGACTACGGTCCAAGCAGCCGTCATTCAGCAGCGCAGTTGTTTCATAACCTGAGCTTACTACATTACAACTTCAGATATACTTCAGATATAGACGATATGCCGCACCACAAATTTGTCGGTATTTTGAATTGGCTATGAAATTATGCCATTTAGGGTTTTGTATGTATAACAGTTATTTTATAATGGTGATGTATATAGCGAACGTCACGTAATCTTGGAATAAACAAGGATTTGTCTTATCTTTTATTTTATGGCTATTTCCCGTATTTAAAGCATGATACATAATTTATGTTTATGTTTTTTTTTTCCACTCAAGGAAATATATAAATTATTTGTGCCACAGTTTACTACCAGACCAAATTGCATAGATTTAGTCATTTTCATGATACCTACCTTAAGGAGCAGTTATACGAAGTTTTCTTCAATCAATATAGATTTGTAAACTTTCCAACTGCATGGAACGTAGCTATCAGCAAAAGTTTGGTAATGTTTTTCATTACTTTTGACAGACTGGAGACGTTCATTTCAACAATTCACCTGTTAATCTATATTTACTCATGGCATTTCGAAGAAATCCACTGGAGAAAGGTTCAGTAGGACGAAAGTCTGTTTGGACAGAACTCTTGTCTAGGAAAACTTATTTGTTTTAGCATTTTAAAAGAAACATTTTAATCAGAAGCAATTGTCCATCAGTGAAGTTAAAACAAGTAATATGACCTTAAATATTCAAGAATATACATAAAATAATCTGACAGTATTCACGCCATGCAAAACAAATGATACAAAGTTTATGGGTCAATTAAATAAATTATAACTTATAATAAAATTAATGATTAATATTTTGTGAAGTTGTGTTAAGAATTAAGGGGTTGTAGGTTTGGCAATAGATTATGAGTACATTTTGCCTTGGGATAAGATGACATTAAGTACAATAATAATTACCAAGGTTGGTTTTCAGGCATTTTCGTAGAAGTAGTTGAAACGGTTACGCAAGTTAAAAGGGAAGGTTGCTATCCAAGTGGCCAGATTAGGTAGGGCTGGTTTAGGATTCTTGGAATATGAGGTAGAATTTCTTAGAAATTTATAGATTGACTCTGAATTGTAAAGCAGCAAATGTTAGAAAAGTAAAAATGAGGTGTCAACATCAGGTAGTGTTGGGGACATAAGAGGAAGTTATTAGGAGAATTTGAAGCTGAATAGCACATCTTGGGTATAATCTAATGGTCTGATCGCTGGTTGGACAAGACATATCTGGTAGACGGATTAGGCGTCATTCTTGCTTTAATGGCAGAACCGTCTGTCAGAGGGATCAAATATTTTAACATTGGACATTCTTACAGAAGTTTCCATTAGTTGGCAATTTTTCCGTTAAAGATTCATTAAAAGATTCGAAGTTAAGGTCATCCTTTCATTAATAATACACACCCACGCATACCCTAAGGTAGGTTGCTCATAGCTTGAGGAGATAGCCGGAATTAACAACAAGCAAGAGATAGTTAAGACATCCCAAAGCGACATTACAGCTTCAGGTTGTCGCAGCATCGCGAAGGAAACATTACTTTTTACAAATATATTATGAAATAATGCGATCTACTATTATTTTCATAAATACAGGTTGTTAATGAAACTGCACCGAAATAATTTCAGCGATTGTATAAGCAAGTTGATATAGGCAATGTGCATGGTCTGCGGCTAAACATAACGCACTTAATTGTGCTAAACCTAAATGGCATCAGGTGCTGATAAGTTGGTATTTAAACAAGGCGTGTGGAATTATTGGATTAAAATATAATCAAAACTGCTTCCCGATTTTCAATTCTTAGTAGTTCGTTATTGGTTTTCTCAAGATTTAATGCTTCAAACATTTCTCAAATCTTGAAATAATTACCCACCAGTGCGACTCTGAACAGCGATTAGCTCTTTCTTGCATCATGTGGCCTACTCTAGTGGTGCTTTTGTAACTGTACTGGTGGCCAAATCCGTAAGGCCAAAATCTGATATTCTAAAGGACATGGTTCGGTTCCTGTCATGTAGTTATTTTTCTTCTTCGTACTTTTAATAGGTAAATACTAATAGGAAGAAATGGCGTGATTCGTAACTAAGAACGTGAATCTGATTGGCCAGTGCAATAACACTACTACACTTTTTCTGGTGTCACATCAGATCTCTGGACTATGAAACACCTTTCACCTCAGAAGAGGATCTTACTGCCCGAATAATAGCAACATGTCAAGTTATTCGACACAAAAAAGGAATTTTCTGCAGAGTACGACAGTCGTTCCTTCACCGCTGTCAACTTAGCATTGAAAATAAAGGTTGCCATTTCAAACAGTTCCTATAAAAATGATGCAAAGAGTTGCATTATCTTTTTATTTTATAAAAGCTGTTTCACCTTTTAAACTACATCCCATTTAGACTTACAGCATGAGATATTATTAAGCTGGATTCAACCTTTCTTAGAAAGATTTGTAGTTATTTACACTGACAAGGTGAAATTACATCGTAAAATTCATACCTTTATACAACAGTTAAAAGCTTAGAAAAATACTGAAAAGCAACCAAAAAATAATTAATGAGACTTGAAGTCGTCAACTTTTAATTCGAAATCTAATGTCATAACCGTTGCGCTAGAGTGAGTGCTCTGACTTTTCATTTTCATGGGTTGTGCACTCAAGTGTTGTCAATGGCGTACTGGTACTTTGGAAACGTATATCCGTAACTTCCACATTTGTACCAAAAGGCCATAAGTCTCCTATCTCAAATTAATTGTTTAAGATATCCCCACTTACTCTGAAAATATTTCGACCAAGTTCATTAACATCCTGTATATTATCCTTTTAATTCAATTTTAGCCGCAAATTAAACTATCCACAGAAACGAGTTAACAGTGCATACATAATCTGGAGCTGAGAATAAATGTATCAATGTTTAAGAAGCTCCGTAACAGTATAATTTTTAGACATATAATTCTTTCGATATTATATGGAGTATTTAAAATAAATTTCAGTAGATTGCCTTTTGAGATTTATTCAAGACATTCACAATCAACTGATGTAAAATCTTTGCTTCTTTGTTTGAGAAACAACTACTTAATTTACTAATCTGTCTTATATAATGAATATCTTAAGACAACATTTGAAGTTATCAACAGCAACAGCTGTGTTCGTTAGAAAATATGAAATTTTGTTGCAGAATTACTCTAAAAAGATGCACTCATTACAATAAGCAGATGGTTAATTGTGAATGTAACAAAATGTTTTGAAAGTGGACGATAGTAAAATTATTTACGTATATTTCATTCATTCCGAATCTTAAAGTAGAAAACTGAACTGAACAATGGAAATTAATTATTCTTTCACACTAGCATTGTGTAGGACGCACACTGAAAGAGTAGAGCCAGACTGAAAAATTCAATGCCATAACCGGGACTTGAACCACGGATCTTCTGGTCTCCGTCCAACCGCTCTAAAACATTGAGCTACTATGGCCAACGTGTCGATATGGCACTAAATTCTCCAACTGACTCGTGTTTTTTCCTGTAAACCACTAGGAGTTCTCATAAACACATGAGACAACTACTTTAATGGCGACTTACTATGCTGTAAGTACTTTAAGGCCCGGGCTTTATAGTTCGGACCACTATTAGGTACAATTAATAGAAATTAATTGTTCTTTCACACTAGCCGTGTATAGAACGCACTATGAAAGGGTAGAGCCGGACTGAAAAATACAATGCCATAGCCGGGATTTGAACCACGGATCAGTTGAAAAATCGGGAAACAGTTCTTGACATTTAGTGCGAGTTCACACTAGTCTTGCATTTTTTGAATGGTAAGAGTCTTTCTGTCTCTTACGGTTTATCAGTTATGGAAAAATCATCCGGAATGAAGCAAATCTCTATGGAAGTTCCTAGAATATATATATATATATATATATATATATATATATATATATATATATATATATATTTTAAATTCCTAGATATATATTTTATATGTCATGAAAATATTTTAAAACATATTGGGCCAAATTATCTTAAACCGCTCACTCGCTCACTCGTTCAATCGTTCACTCACTCACTCACTCACTCACTTGCTCACTCACTCGCTCAGTCACTCAGCTCACTCCTCACAGACTCTTAAACATATAATATTTTAATCAAAATCTTTAAAGACTGTTTAGAAAATGAATTGTTTTTTTTTTAAAAAAACTTTCCATGTAAAGAATTGGAGTGGGAGGATTTTCTTGAAATCTTGATGTCTCATTCTTGAAGATGCTGAACTTAAATATCAAGTGTTCATGTTCGAGGAATGCGATTCGCACACACGCACACACACCATGTTTATTACATGAAGATATTGTGTTTTATTGGAAAATATAATGAATCCACACATGGTCTAAATTTTGCTATTATGCTAGGGCTATATTGTACAACTCTTCAATTAGAGTGTTATGAAATTCCCTTTAATACTGCTGACTCAAAAAACGCCTTTTTATTTTTAGATTCAGAGAGTTCCAAGATGTATAATTTTGGTGTAATCTCGATTTCATTTTCGGAGGAATGCAATTCTTCCTCTTCGTAACGAGAAAGTAACAATTATACACTTTCTTACCCAATATGTTTATTATTGTTTCTACCACTTATCTACATCAAGTAGAGAAAGCTTTGCATTTCACCAAAAAGTTCGATACCGATTATTTCACCGGAAACACGTGTTTTGAGAAACCGTGAATAGTACATAAACATTTTAGAGAAAACTCTAGCTGCGTGCGCATGTGTATGTGTGTGTATGTACGCGTGCTTGCTGCTGTCTATGAACAGAATAGCTCAAAACTGAACACTCAGATACTAAAGTTGGTATTGAAGGTGTGTGCCCTGCAAGGATGTGACACAATGATTATTAAGAGAGTCGCCTTATCCCAAATTACTTTTTAAACAGAAAATATTTGTTTGCTTTTATATTATCGAAACTGACTAACCGTTTTTATAAAATCAGCCTATATTTAAGATATTGGTACGACTATTAAAATATATCTTCAACTTGAATTTTCGAGAATAAACAGTGATGTCTGCTTTATTGTGAGTTAATTTTTTATAATTATTATTGATAAACAGTATGAGACATACGTACGATGTCTTCCTACACTTTTTGTGGCATTAGCCATTTCTGAGGTAATCTTTATTATGATTTAAATTATAAATACTTGTACCCTTTTGAGGTACTAATGAAATTATTTTATTTCTATTGGCCGTGCAAAGAGACTAATTTCAAACTCATCATATAGCAACCCGCTTTTACTTATCCCAAATTACTTTTTAAACAGAAAATATTTGTTTGCTTTTATACTATCGAAACTGACTAACCGTTTTTATAAAATCAGCCTATATTTAAGATATTGGTACGACTATTAAAATATATCTGCAACTTGAATTTTCGAGAATGAACAGTGATGTCTACTTTATTGTGAGTTAATTTTTTATAATTATTATTGATAAACAGTATGAGACATACGTACGATGTCTTCCTACACTTTTTGTGGCATTAGCCATTTTTGAGGTAATCTTTATTATGATTTAAATTATAAATACTTGTACCCTTTTGAGGTACTAATGAAATTATTTTATTTCTATTGGCCGTGCAAAGAGACTAATTTGAAACTCATCATATAGCAACCCGCTTTTACTTATCCCAAATTACTTTTTAAACAGAAAATATTTGTTTGCTTTTATACTATCGAAACTGACTAACCGTTTTTATAAAATCAGCCTATATTTAAGATATTGGTACGACTATTAAAATATATCTGCAACTTGAATTTTCGAGAATGAACAGTGATGTCTACTTTATTGTGAGTTAATTTTTTATAATTATTATTGGTAAACAGTATGAGACATACGTACGATGTCTTACTACATTTATTGTGGCATGAGCCATTTCTGAGGTAATCTTTATTATGATTTAAATTATAAATACTTGTACCCTTTTGAGGTACTAGTGAAATTATTTTATTTCTATTGGCCGTGCAGAGAGACTAATTTCAAACTCATCATATAGCAACCCGCTTTTAAACATTTAGTACCTCATGGAATGGGCAATGAAGCCATTTCTGCAAACAATTATCTCCATAACATCAAACAGATAAAAGAATAAATGTTTGTTAAAATATTTTGTAGAAGACTGGGTAGAGAAAGCTACATTCATACGATTTTTTATTTTTTGCTTACATAAAAACTTGCAGAGGGCTTAATTATATATTTACAAATAATTCAAGGCATGTTTTATTCATGACATTAAGCCAAACGTTTCATCTGCTAATAATTTGAACTAGTGAAGCTGTTTTTGCTTCCACGTTATACGTATGCATTGTACCGTTGTTAAGGGGAACGAGATTTATGATTTATACCTTGAAGGTTTATACTTTAATATGTTTCTTGGAAATTTGTTCAACACCTTTGTTAACGGAGACCGCTACTTACTTTCACTCAAAGAGAAACCCATTCATGAATAAATATTGTCTTTATTAACTGCCATGGAATCGTATTTCTGATGAGGAAAATGAAAAGCTTAAAGAGGGACTTTTCTGGATAACATACACAGCCACGCATCTTCTCTTAAGATTCCTATATGTACACCATAAAATTATTAAAAACATTACTTATTCGGGTAAAGTTTATGGGAGAGCAAATTAACAATGTTATTATACGCAGAGAATTTTTAAACATAACATTATCTAAAGCATTCCAATCTTACTTTCTCTAGTATCTGCTTGTGGTAAGTATAAAAAGCATTGCATCCACCCAAAAATCGGAATTTCAAGATTTCATTGTAAAACATACTTTAAGATCCATTGAGAAAAAAAAAAAACACTTATAATAAACGTTGTGTTTGTGTGTGTGTTTCAACAGCATAACTCGGAAACAAATTTTCGCACGGAGAACTCACGCACTACATCTACGTATAAGTCGCGTAATAGTTCTTGAACAGTGACCTTCACCCAAAGAACAGAAAACGAGCCCAGGTCTAGCCCCCCTTCTCTTCAGTCGCCTTCCTACTCCTGTATTCAGCGAACTTATCACTCTTGTTACTTGATGCAGTAAGTAATATGAATTATCTGCCTCCGAGTACAGTTGACTGTAAAGTACTAAGTTACTACCATGCATACATGTTAGTGTTGTGCTAATGCCTCCTTTAATTTCAAAGTTAAAAGGAAAGAGTCTTCATAGTCAAAATTGTGAGGTAATTGCTAAGGAAGAGACAGTCCATAGGGATCGCTTCACTCTTGAGCATTTTAGAGTGGATTCAGAAAGTGCAAGTAAGAGTATAAATCACTACAGAAAACTAGAGGCTTTCATAAATAATTATGAAAATTATGTTAAACAGCTACACCCAATGTAAAATCCAAGTTTACCCCCCTTCAGTACTAGTAATAGATAATGCTTCTTACCGTAGTACCAAAAACTTCATGTTCTTTAAGAAGAGATATACTTTCTTGGTTACAATATCACATTATCCCCTTTGATTAAAATAACACCAAAACAAAATTGTATGATTTAATTCTAGCCAACAAGCAGACTCACGCAGAACTTCATCATCATCATCATCATCATCATCATCATCATCATCATCATCATCATCATCATCATCATCATCATCATCATCATCATCATCATCATCATCATCATCATCATCATCATCATCATCATCATCATCATCATCATCATCATCATCATCATCATCATCATCATCATCATCATCATCATCATCATCATCATCATCATCATCATCATCATCATCATCATCATCACCATCATCACCACCACCACCACCACCACCACCACCACCACCACCACCACCACCACCACCACCACCACCACCACCACCACCACCACCACCACCACCACCACCACCACCACCACCACCACCACCACCACCACCACCACCACCACCACCACCACCACCACCACCACCACCACCACCACCACCACCACCACCACCACCACCACCACCACCACCACCACCACCACCACCACCACCACCACCACCACCACCACCACCACCACCACCACCACCACCACCACCACCACCACCACCACCACCACCACCACCACCACCACCACCACCACCACCACCACCACCACCACCACCACCACCACCACCACCACCACCACCACCACCACCACCACCACCACCACCACCACCACCACCACCACCACCACCACCACCACCACCACCACCACCACCACCACCACCACCACCACCACCACCACCACCACCACCACCACCACCACCACCACCACCACCACCACCACCACCACCACCACCACCACCACCACCACCACCACCACCACCACCACCATCATCATCATCATCATCATCATCATCATCATCATCATCATCATCATCATCATCATCATCATCATCATCATCATCATCATCATCATCATCATCATCATCATCATCATCATCATATCATTATCATCATTCAAGGTAGGCCAGATAGGCCTGTTTGGGCTCAGAAGGGATTTTCCCAGTGTCTCCGTGGTCTTCCAACATCTCTAATACCAACTGGTTGATACTGCAAGGCCTGTTTGGTGAGTCTTTCTTCTGGCATTTGAGAGAGATGATCTTGCCATTTCAGTTTGTACTCCCTGAGTTTGTCATTTAAAGTAAATATTGTTAGTTGTTCTCTTATTGTTTTACTTTTAATGTGCTCTTTCTCACCATAGCTACGTACCTTAAAATTTTCATTTCAGCCGTTTCAATTATTCTTTTATCAGCTGTGTTCAAGGTCCAGTCCTCGGCTCCATAAGATATAACAGGCACTACCATAGTTTTATAAAACTTTAATATGGTATCTCTCCTTGTTTTGTTTTTCAATGTTCGTTTTATAGTGCTACATATATTTTGAAATTTATAGATCTTTGTTTTAAATCTCTGCCACATTCATAAGAAATATCACATCCTAAGTAATTAAAATATTTAACTTGTTCTAGTATTTTGCTTTTGAGGAGCATTTTGGACCGTGTTGGGTATTTGGCAATAAAAGCCATCACTTTCGTTTTCTCTGCTGAAATGATAAAATTATACTTTGACATTGTTTTGTCGAGTTGGTTCAAAGCTATTTGTAATCTCTCTTCAGTATCTGCCAGAATGAACTGATCATCTGCAAACAGGACTGTATTTAAGATTGTACGACCTAACTTAAAATCTACTTTCAACTGAGTTTGCCATTCGGCAACTGCTGCATCGATATAAATATTAAAAAGAGTTGGCGACATTGGGCAGCCCTATCTTACAGCTAGGTTGATAGTTTGTCTTAAAACCATTATCCATAATACAAGTCCCTTCGTACATTTTCTTTATCATCAAAATTAAATGTTGAGGATACCCGTTTTCAGTCATTATATCCCATAGCTGTTGCCGTATAACTTTGTCAAATGCTTTTACATAATCAACAAATAATATATGGGTCTATAAATTAAATTCTCTTCTCTTTTGTATTATTTGTTTTATTGTTAAGACGCAATCAGCACAGGATCTGCGAGCCCGCCGGTAGCGTGGTGGTAGAATGTCTGCCTCACGTTCAAGAGGTCCCGAGTTCGAATCTCGGCCAGGGTGAGTTACCTGGATAAGGTTTTTCCGGGGTTTTCCCTTATCCTATAAGGCGAATGTCGGATAACCCTAAGCCCCATGGATCCCGGACTCATTTGAGCATCATTTCACCCATTCCATTCATCGTCCGATATGACTTAAAGTTGGAGGACGTAAATTACAAAAAAAAAAAAAAAAAAAAAAAAAAAAAAAAAAAAAAAAAAAACAGGATCTGCCTTGCTTGAATCCGTGTTGTTCATCATTGAGTAGTAATATTTTATAGCTTGTATTTAAGAGATTGATTCCTATATACTTTTTACATTCATTTCTGTCTCCTTTTTAAAATATTGGCCTTATTACAGCCATTTTCCAGTCTTCTGGTATCTGTAGGCTGGAACAACAACCATTAAAAAAATTTAGTAGTCGTATTTTAAGACTTCTTTATGCACACGTTATGAATTCCACATTAATTCCATATGTTCCTGGTGTTTTATGATGCTTAAATGACGTTAATATAGTGTATAATTCCTCTACTGTAACAGGATCTACTTCTTCATATGTAGTGTTCAATTGCCGCTTTTCACTATCCGTCGAATAATTCCATAGACCTTTGAAGTATTGAAGCCTCTCTTCTTCTGAAATATTATGTAATTCTAGTGTATATTTTTCCGATTTATTTAAGTATCTCATGATTTTATATGCTGTTGTCTGATTACCATGTATATCATATTCTATATCTGATATGTATTGTGACTTTGTGGGTTCGTGAAATGAAAAGTCCAATTACACCACTCAAAAATGTTCTTTATTTCCACCGACTTACAGTTGAACACTTGCTCCACGAGAAAGTCTGTGATTGTCTTTGCCTCTTGGTTCGGGATGGCATACACCTCCGGCCACTTGGTGAAGTAGTACACGACCACCATTAGGTACTTGTTGCCTCGGTCGGAAATTGGGAACCGTCCAGCAATGTCAACGACGAGCCGTTCGAATGGTGCTCCGACGTTGTACTGCTGCATGCGACCCCGGCTCCTAGTCTGGGGGCCGCGACTGGCCGCGCGCACGTGACACTGACGGCACCATCTCTCAGCATCTGCTCGGAGTCTCAGCCAGTAGTAGCGCTGCCGTAGTTTGTCAATCGTTCGGTTCGCTTCCAGGGGTCCTCCCGAAGTACCGGCGTGCACTTCCTCCAAGACCTCCGGGACCTTACTCCGGGGAAGTACCAACTGTTCTCTCTGCGTCTTCCCATCGGGTGATTCCCATACCCGGAACAGCACGCCCTCTCTGGTCTTCAAGGAGTCCCATTGGGCCCAGTACGACTTGTAGGTGGCGCTCCTCGGTGCGATGTCCTCCCAGGTTGGCCTCGTCCCTGCCTCCACTTCCCTTAAGAGTGGCCCCAAGTCTGCGTCCGCCAGCTGCTCCCTCCTCAGGCCTGCGCTATCCCAGCCGTCCGCAGGCACTGCCACAACTACTCGGACTGCTGCGGCACGCTCCTTCTCTTCCACTCTTGTGCACTGGCCGCACTCTTCTGGACAGGGTCAACGGGACCCTGGGACGGGTTCCGAGGTGAAGTCGTACTCCTGCAACCTCTGGACCCATCGTGCTGTCTGGCCTTCCAGGTTCTTAAAGCTCAATAGCTAGGTTAGGGCGGAATGGTCAGTCCTCAGGTGGAATGGCTGACCGTACAGGTACTTGTGGAAGTGCTCCAAGGTCTTTACTACCGCCAATAATTCTCTTCGGGTGACGCAGTAGTTCTTCTCTGCCTTGAATAGCGTCTTGCTGTAGTAGGCTATCACCCGCTCATGGCCGTCCTGGATCTGCGATAGGACAGCTCCAATGCAATGGTCGCTGGCGTCGGTGTCCACAATGAAGGCGCCACCCGGTTGTGGGAAACCCAAAATTGGAGCACTCCATGGGGTCTCCTTTAGGTGCTGGAAAGCGTTTTCGGCATCCTCTGTCCATGCATAAGGCCGGTGTTCCTCTGTCAGGCGGGTGAGAGGTTTTGCGATGTTTGAGAACCCCTTTATGAAGCGGCGGTAATAACTGCACAGCCCCAGGAAACTGCGCAACTCTTTCTTATCCTTTGGGCGAGGCCAATCTCTCACAGCCTGTGTCTTCTCCGGGTCTGTGGCCACTCCGGTTGCTGAGACTATGTGGCCTAAGTATTTCACTTCCTTGCGGAAGAGCTGGCACTTATTCGCGTTCAGCTTCAAGTTGGTTGCCTGCAGTCTCTGTAGCACCTTACTCAGATTCTCGAGGTGATCTTGAAAAGTCCTCCCGACGATGATGATGTCGTCCAGATATAGCAGGCAGGCGTCGTAAGTCAGTCCTCTCATCACTGCCTCCATGAGGCGTTGGAAGGTAGCTAGTGCGTTGCAGAGGCCAAAGGGCATAACTGTGAACTTCCAGAGCCCTAGGCCTGTCGAGAATGCGGTCTTCTCCTTGTCTCTTGGGTCTAGAGCTACCTGCCAGTAGCCCGACTTCAGGTCCAGGGTCGAGAACCACTGTGCACCAGCTAGCGTGTCCAGGGTGTCGTCAATCCGGGGTAAGGGAAAACAGTCCTTCCGGGTGACAGCGTTCAGCTGTCTGTAGTCTACGCAGAAGCATAGCTCGCCATTCTTCTTCGTCACCAAGACTACAGGGGAACACCAAGGGCTGTCAGACTCTTCAATCACTCCCCTGGATCTCATGTCCTCCAGCATGTCTCCTACCGCCTCTTGCTTCGCCAGCGGAACGCGTCTATGTGGTTGCCGAATAGGCCGGGCGTCCCCGGTGTCGATGCGGTGAAGCACTTTGTCCGTGCGGCCGTAGTCACGATGACCTTGGCTGAAGACGCGCTGATACCGTCTTAGCAGTTGTCGAACCTTCTCCAGCTGCTCTGCGGTCAGGTGGTCGGCCGCCCTCTCCAGTAAGCCTTCTAGCCCGGGCCCAGGTGTTGCTTTGGCGCCGGCTCCTGTGTCTCGTCGATTGCTGTTACGCTCACCACGGGCTCGCACGTTCCCAACTCCGTCCCGGCCTGGACGTCGTGATCGGCGTCCGTTGGATTTAGCAGTCTCACTGGCACCTCCTCTCAGCACGGCAGCAATGCCCTGGCTACACACAGTCCGTGTAAAGGCGTCTTCTGGTCCAGCATCATGTTCCTGGTTCTCTGGCCCTCCAGTGGCGCCGTCACCACCACCTCGCTCCTCGCGGGGACAACCACGTCTTCGCTCAAGACGACCCTGCAAATTCCAAGGCGCTCTTCTGGTTGACGGAGTATAACCTCTTCCCCGTTGAGCCGCAGGACCTTCCTGCCGACGTCGACCGTCGCCTCATGGCTCCTGAGGGCATCCAATCCCAGTATCACCTCCTCGGCCACTTTCGCAACGAACACCCACAGACGTACGGTGCTCCTTCCCAAGATCAGCTTCAGCAGGGCCTCCTTCTCCACAGGCAAGGTGTCGCCCGATGCCGTGACAAGCTGGTATGGTCGGCTCGGCTTCCTTGTCGGCAAACCCTTCGCCATATCAGGTCTGATGATGGTCACCGCCGCCCCAGTGTCCACCAGATCGCGGCACGGCTTTCCTCTTACCCAACCGTCCGCGATGAGGCTGTCATCCATACGCTGGCTGACGGCGCGCAGTGTCACTCGAGGGGATGGTGGTGAAGGCGCCGACGTACCCCTCTCCACGACGGCCCTTACTCGTTTTCCGGCTGCTCTTCCTGGTGTGGGCAGTCTCTCTGCAGGTGTCCGGGCTGTCCACACACCCAACACAGGCCACTAGGTGTTCGCCGGCGTCCCTCAGCTGGTCTTCTGTCTCCGGCGTAGCGGACACTCCTCGTTGTCGACTTCGGGATAGCTGTTACCTTGGCCGCCTACATCCTTAATCCTGCCGTCAGCGCCTCGTGGATGGTTTCATAATTGCCGAGCATTAGGCGCTGACGAATCTCCGTGTTCCGGACCCCGTCAACGAAGGTGTAGACAGCTTCCCGGGACACGAACTCTGGTGGGAGGTCGACTAGGGCCTTGCTTGCCAGTTGTCCAACTGCCAGGGCGAACTCTTGCAGCGTCTCCCCTAGCTGCTGTGACCTTGCCTTTAGCTGGCTGCGGTACGCTGCGGCTAAGCAGTGGTTCCCGAAACGATTCTCCAGGGCCTCCCAGATGGCCTTGGGCGCCGCCGTTGTCTGCACCGCGTTTAGGACTTCCGCGGCCCGTTCCTGGAGGCTGGCTATTAACTGTGTGGTGTCCTCCTCCGGTGACCATCTGTTTTGCTTGGCCACTGTGTCGAACTGGCGGGGGAAGACCTCAAACGTTGATGCGCCGTCATATTTGGGAGGATTGACGCGCGCAGATGTTGTGTCGCGTCCCGGCGCGTCGGCCTTCAAATCCTTCAGCTTCCTGCCGACGACGTCCTCCACCATGGCGTTCAGGGACTTGACGCTGCTGTCGGCCTTTCCCTCCAGGTTGTTTACGCGGTTCGCGAGGTATTCGACGTCTTCAACCGTGGCGTTCAGGGACTTGGCGTTATTGTCGGTCTTTTCCTCTAGGTCATTGAAGCGGTTCGCCAGGTCCTCGACGCGCTCGTCCACTTGGCCGATCCGCTTGCCCAGCTCCGTCACGTTATCCCTCACGCCGGCCAACTGTTCTTCAAATTTGGCTGCGAGAGCCTCGTTCACCACCTTCATTTCCGTGGTCAGTTCGGCCATCTTTGCGGTCATTGTAGTGGCCAAGTTGTTGTTTGCCGTTTCCGTCTTCGCTGTTAATTCGGCCTTCATTTCTTCCATCTTCTCGGTGATGTTGTCGTTGGTCGTCTTCATTTGTTTCAACTCGGCGGTGATGTTATCGTTGGCCGTCTTCATTTGTTTCAACTCGGCGGTGATGTTGTCGTTGGCCGTCTTCATTTGTTTCAACTCGGCGGTGAGGTTGTTATTTGCCGCTTCTGTTTTTGTTGTTAACTCGTTCATCTTCGCCAAAAGCATTTCCAATGCCGATTCCATGGCCGTAATGTTCGGTGATGTTATCGTCCCCCTTCCTGACACCAGTGTGACTTTGTGGGTTCGTGAAATGAAAAGTCCAATTGCACCTCTCAAAAATGTTCTTTATTTCCACCGACTTACAGTTGAACATTTGCCAATTACACAGAATTACGTAATGCACACAATTACGATTCACCAGTTCGTCCGTTAAAGTTCCACTTGCACTCGCGATTACGTGAACTCCTCCGACGCAGTCTTCTCGTCCGTTCCCTAGCTCGTCAAGCACTGACTGACTGACCTCACTCATTGCACCCCTTTTTATGGGGAAATCACTGTTTAGTAGACGTCTCTGGCTTCAGTGAATCACCGCGAAGGTTCCAGATGGCAGGGGAAGAGGGAAGAGGCGGCCAGCGACAAGTGACAATCATCCCCTCAGTTAGTGCCTGAGATTAATGGGCGGGTGCGACCCAGAATACTTCACGTCCAACCCTCCTGCTTGCCCGTTCTATAGGGTGCTCTGACGTTCGGGTGACAGTATTTGTCCCAACTTTCTCGTTGTAATTTTCTTGACTCTCTTAGCTATTGCATATTTTCTTCTATATTCTATTAAATTCTCTTTAAATATTTCAAATGTGCTTCTTTCTTTTCTTTTATTAAAAATTCTATATGTTCATTCCATATTCGTAATCTTTTAGTGCAGAACTTTTTGATTGATCAAATATTGTTAGAATATAACAATGTACTTTAACGCTTCTACCGGATCTGAATTCCATAGAATGAAATGGGCAGATGTCAAACACTGGGTTGCCTGTAGAAATTTAACCTCTAAAACAAAAGACTTTGAAATGTGCTGACAATGACTTGAGTATGTTGACAAATGGAATGTGGAAGGTATACTATCAAGTGAATGAAATGAAACAGGTCTACTGGAAAAAAGACGAAAAAAGTAATTGAAAGAATTATAACTGAAGACAATAGAATGAAAACAGTGACGAGGATGAAAGTAATATAGACTCTGCAGAAGAAGAAGTAGAATAAGAAGCAGACGTAATGCCAGGCGTAGAAGAATTAAACTATAATTAAAGACAAAATTGTTTAATTCCGGTTTTTGTTTTTGTTTGTTTGTAATTTTACGTCCTCCAACGTTAAGTCATACCGGACGGTGAATGAGATGGCTGAAATGATGCTCAAATGAGTCCAGGGTCCCTGGAACTTAGGGTTACCAGAGATTCGTCTTTCAGGACAAGGGAAAACCCCGGAAAAAACCTTATCCAGGTAGCTCACCCTGACCGAGATTCGAACTCGGGACCTCTTGAACTTATGGAAGACACGCCTCGCTACCCGAGGCGGGCATTTAATTCCGTGCTAAGTTACTATGAGAAAGTAACTGGAGCTATTGTATTTAATTTGTTGGAGACTGTACGACATCCCTGAATAGCGAGTGAAATAAACAATCAGTAATACTTGAGAGGGCGAAGTCATCGCAATGAGATATCGCTGTCAGTGAAGGCCAAAGAAAACAGGTAAGAGACTTCCAGCAAAGCCTTCATTTAAGTATTTCATTGTTCAAGAACCATTGCGCGACCTATAGCTACCAAGCGCCGTTGCCCCCACATGAGAACAGTGGCCACACAACGCCGCACAATATTTGTAATGCGCAAATATCTGTGCCATCTGTCCGACACCTTCATATATCTCCATAAAAGTTTATCTAAAAGTTGATAAGAAAATGAAATGAAGTGAAAAGATGGAAATCGTGATATGAAAGTGAGCACCCCAGCATTTCCCTAAGTGACAAGGGGAAACAATGAAATACCCAAATCAGAGTGAAATAAACACGCAACCTTCCAAACTGAGTCGCACACGTTAACGCGGCACCACTTCGCTCGATTAACAAAGCTTCACCCCCACACTAAACTAACCGTTACATGAAAAACGTGCGTTATTTTTATTTCACTGAATGATTTTGATTTAAATATTATTGTGATGCTGCAGCCAAGACCAAAACTTACGGAGGTCGTGGCCAGGCAGTAGGTGATATAAACAGAGATAAGTAGCGCTCTCGTGTTTCTTCAGAAACGCTATCAACAGATAACCAACATTTTATGGAAGTTTCTTTTCACCCGCTTCTAGAATGTGTTTCCAGAATATTCTGGAATGTTCTGTGGGAACTTTCGGTTTGTGCGGAACGAGTTTGTACTGTAACGTACGCTGAGTGCTGCTGCTTCTACTACCCAGCGAGTGAACCGTCCGGAAGAGGAGGCTACTTTGTGCGTATTTAATTATGCCGCTAAGTCATGGAGAAAATTTAGTGAAGCAACATTTTGAGCTAAGTGAAGTCACAGTAAAAGTTGAACTACATCAATTAATGGAAAGGTACAGTCAGACGAAAAAATTCAATACCATAGCCGGGATTTGAAACACGGATCTTCTTCTCCAGCAGACTGGCCTACACACGGCCAGTGTGAAAGAAAATTAATTTACATCAATTAATGACAATAAAGTGGCAGTGCAAACCGGCCCAAATTACAATATGCTTCCTATTTCTTGTGACTGAGAATGCATACTCGTAAATTGAATGGACAGCAGAAGAAATCCTCTTTTAATTGTGTTATTTAATTTTTTTAGTCCATACTTTTTACATACAATTTGAACAAAGTAGTATATGTTCAGTTACCAAATGATGCTCAAATATGTTATTAGTTTTATCTTCTCTAAACTTTTCTAAACTTTTTCGTGTACGATAAACATTTTGAAGCAATAACATATGTGGCGAGCAAGTAGTTCCGATTTAACGGGACAGTTTGAAACAAATAGTGTTTAGCTCATATGTGGCGAGCAAAGGTTACCACGTTGGGGCTACTGTTTGATACAATAATGTTTAGCTCAGGGTAAAGCAATGAGGTTTCTCACAGGGTATGCGTGGATATGTGTGAGAAGGATGGTTTTAATGACACTGGAATGCCCGTTTAATGACTGCTTCTTTTATTATTACATTAAACTGGAAGTTGCCGACCAAGGGTTACCAATATCACTGTTTAAATTTACTGAAGGCGGAATGCTTATTACTCGATAATACTTAATTAGTTACGTATAAACCGACAAATATCTTTTCTCATCACTTCTGGTATGCCCTCGACCAAGACAGAAAAAGTTAACCGCCCTAATCGGCCTCACGCCGTGCACTGAATGACCACACAGCTGCTCGTGGGAGTGTAACTTTCTCTTTCTCGAAGCCCTTTATACACACAAAGATTCCCTTTGTGACAATTTTGTCATGCCATTATGAATTGTCCGAAAAATAGCCTATTCAAAGTCGAGTGCTAAGGACACTGTTTCTTATGTTTCTTTTGTTAAAACAACTTATTCACCCAAACTGCTATTCGACTCAAATGCCCCTGCACGTGTTGTAACAAAGAACGAACATTCCTTTGAAATCCATCATGATTCTTTACTTATTTCAGTCCTTTAATTTCGGTATCAAATGACACCATAGATATTATTTTATTATTGCATAATAAAATAATATATGTCTTGCCCGAATACGACGCAAAATACTAGACCTTTGTCAGCAACTTCCAATTCGTTTTGCGATTTCTTTTCACAACCTTAATTTTGCATGATACATAGATAGACATTTCATTAAAATTGTTCACATGGTTACATAGCAATAGTTCATTTTAACATTTATCAACACTCTGATCTGCAATTTTAACCTTCTAAATATCACTAAATGGAAAATACTTCAATCTACACCATCATCTCTCTCTCTCTTTCTTCATCTGATCTACTTAAAATTAATTCATATTATTGCTACACTTAGAACAATTCATAAATATACACTTCCATGTTTAAGCAATTGTACATTAATACTAATATTTGTATACAACATTTATGAATTATTCTTCCGGATTCTATATAAACATTATTTTCAAAAGTCTTTCATTGTTCTTATTTTGATTTTTTTAATCTACTTAGTTTTCTTTTACTCATACAACATTTCCGAATACTTCTCTAGGATTGTATATAAATACTATTTTCAGAAGTCTTTCAGTGTTCTGATTTTCACTTGTTTAGCTTTTCAATTTCACTTCACTGTCACTACACTGTTTATACTTAACCTATACATTTTACACTACACTGTTTATACTTAACCTATACATTTTACAAGTTTGTGTTTATTTTCATTTCACAATTTGTTATGGCAATTTTAGATACTTTAGATTGAGTTCCCACCATTTAAAAGGCAATTCATCATCCCACAACGTACTTAGAAAATACAAAGGAATTTTGCGGACTTTTCCATATACAAAGGACTTATTTATTCTACATCCCCATGATTTTTGCATATCTAGCTTAGGTATTGTACACCGATATATTTTCTGTCTTTCTTACACATATTCTGATGGATCCTGCCCCTTGCTCGAAATATTTTAATATTTCTCTTTCGTTTCTCCCTCGATTTTGAATGTTTTTCAACGTTTCCTTTGTCACCGTGATCTCTATTGCTACCTCATTCATTTCATTTGTGATTTCCTCCAAATTCCTCGTCTGTATTCCTTTTTCCCACTCTGGTACTTCTAATCTACTCCTAGTTTCTTCTAACACTTTTCTAGCCATTTCTCTATCTTTGTCTAATTTCTGTACTATTTCCTTCCCAAGTTTTCTGTTTTTACTATCTGACCTTTCACTAACTAGATTGAAAATTCAGCATTCTCTGTCTCCTCACTAACATCTTTTCCTACATTGTTACCTGACCAGCCTTTTCTCTTCCATTCTCTATTTCCTGACTAACTTTCCTGACATTCTCTAACACTTGTTCATTCTCTGACTTCTTTCCTAGCTCTACTTCTCCTACCTCTAATTTATCAATACTGTCATCTACCTTTTCTCCTATCTGATGAAACGTTTGATTGCTGCTGTCTATTTCCCCACTTAAACTTTGATGATTATTACCTATCTTCTCACATAAACTTTGATTCCTATCATTTATCACTTTGCTTGAACTTTGATTGTTATCATTCATCTCTTTTATTAAACTATAAGTATTATCATCTATCTTTTTACTCAGATTTTCATTGTCCTTTCTTAAACTTTCGAAATCATTATCCAACTGTTTACTTACACTTTCGCGGTCATTTATCATCTCTTTTCTAAAACGTTCCTTGTCTTTTCTTAAAATTTCGAACATTTTTATGACTTCCCCTAACACACTTATTCTCATTTATACATTATTTGGTACAGTTCTACCACACTCAGCTACTTCCACTTCCTGCCTACTGCTATCAACCTTCTGAACTTCCATGTTTTCTACAGAATTTTTACTTAACACATTTCTTTTTCTTTTTAGACTCCTCAAATACATTCACAATAATCTGGTATATAATTTAACACTCTGTACTTTTGATTGTTTTACTAGCTCCTGATGATGTCACTGATGACGCCGGCCTCCTTTCTTCTTTCTAGTAGGACTGTTGTAGAGCTCCTTGCTGTCGAACGTCCTCGTGTCGAACCTCCTGCTCCTGTCGAACCTCGTTCTCGGGTTGAACCTCCTTCTAGGGTCGAACTTCCTTCTCGGTTTGAACCTCCTCCTCGGGTCGAACTTCCTTCTCGGGTTGAATCTGCTTCTCGTGTCAAACCACCTTCTCGTATCGAGTCCCGCGTTGGCACGCCAATTTGTAGCAAAAATAATATTGGCAAGCAAGGAGCTCTACTTTGGCGACAGTTTGAATCAACTGGAAATAATGGGTGTTTAGCTCAGGGTAAAGCAATGAGGTATGCGTGGATATGTGTGAGAAGGATGGTTTTAATGACACTGGAATGCCTGTTTCAAACTGGTTTAATGACTGCTTCTTTTATTATTATATTAAACTGGAAGTTGCCGACCAAGGGTTACCAATATCACTGTTTAAATTTACTGAAGGCGGAATGCTTATTACTCGATAATACTTAATTAGTTACGTATAAACCGACAAATATCTTTTCTCATCACTTCTGGTATGCCCTCGACCAAGACAGAAAAAGTTGACCGCCCTAATCGGCCTCACGCCGTGCACTGAATGACCACACAGCTGCTCGTGGGTGTGTAACTTTCTCTTTCTCGAAGCCCTTCATACACACAAAGATTCCCTTTGTGACAATTTTGTCATGCCATTATGAATTGTCCGAAAAATAGCCTATTCAAAGTCGAGTGCTACCCTTTAGAACTCTGCTAAGAACACTGTTTCTTACGTTTCTTTTGTTAAAACAACTTATTCACCCAAACTGCTATTCGACTCAAATGCACCTGCACGTGTTGTAACAAAGAACCAACTTTCCTTTGAAATCCATCATGATTCTTTACTTATTTCAGTCCTTTAATTTCGGTATCAATTTTATGCATTACAAATTCCAGAATTAACCTATTCTCGTCAAGAGTTGTCATCATAATTTTGAATGCTAACCTTTGTTTTCACTACGTAATTCTCCCCAAATTTAATCATTTGGCTGTAAAAAAGTAGTCTTTGAAGCTCTACGTACATGGAATTAAAAGCATTTGCTATAGTTTATCATTTATTTTTCACAATCCAAACAGTATCTACTGTATATGCGCTGCCAAATCTAGATAATTCTTTTACACTACTGTTATTGAAGCTTTAGGAAACAAACTCCAATTTTTGCGCTTAAAATTGAAAGCCACAGAAGCTGAGTAGAATGTATAGATGCTCTTTGTTGTCGACTTGACACTCCATTTTATTGACCTAAGCATATAAAACTACACACTTCTTTTGCACACCACATAATTCTCTATCGAATGACAAAACTGCATTGCTATATATTTGTACTTTTCACGCAAAACATTCACTTCAGAATAAATGCCAGGGCTTAGGAGCCAGTTCATTACTTTAGAAATGTTTAAAAAGTATGCGCTATAATTTTTTTCAACACAGAGTTGCAGTTACATTAACTGTTATTTTGACATTTCTGTTTTTTTTAATGAATACCAAGAGTTTTATTTTATATGCTGCATGTATGCCTAACCTTCATAAACTTTTATTGGAAGGCTCAGTCACATTAATTGTCTGTATAATGCGTGTTTACCTTCAGTCAAATAACAATAGGAACTTGTGTATTTTAGTGGTGGTGACACGTGACTAAATAACATTTTATCATTAGAACATCAGTTTTGTGATACTCGAATAAATATTTTTCAGGTATAAAATGTTAGTTTACCTATGAGCGATACATTAACAGTGATGAAACAAAACGTGGTTGTGAACAATGACCGATGGATGGTAGCTGGGGAACAGATTGAGCTGATGCTGATGTCGATCCTTTATCCCCGTCGGGACACGTCACCTAGTGACATTGCTAACAAATCAAATTGGCAGTTAACTACGTACCGTGGAACTCAAAGCATTCGCTTGTTTGTAGACCACCTACCAAAAATTAGATCAAAGATCCGTAAAGGAAACAGTTTATCGGTAACCCACTGTTTACACATTTAGACAGCGAGTTAAAACAATTTGTTGAGTAAAAATCACACAATTTTATTGTCCCATTATTATTTGTTTTCATTCTATTGTATATATTACTTCGATCTAGATCCTATTCAACATGGCAAACATTTATCGTAAATGGCTTCAATTAGACATTTATATATAATACAATATCCAGAAACAAAGTTCAAAGTTTTAAAAATCTCGTACCTAGTTTTACTATCGTAAATCATATTATTATTATTATTATTATTATTATTATTATTATTATTATTATTATTATTATTATTATTATTATTATTATTATTATTATTATTATTATTATTATTATTATTATTATTATTATTATTATTATTATTATTATTATTATTATTATTATTATTATTATTATTATTATTATTATTATTATTATTATTATTATTATTATTATTATTATTATTATTATTATTATTATTATTATTATTATTATTATTATTATTATTATTATTATTATTATTATTATTATTATTATTATTATTATTATTATTATTATTATTATTATTATTATTATTATTATTATTATTATTATTATTATTATTATTATTATTATTATTATTATTATTATTATTATTATTATTATTATTATTATTATTATTATTATTATTATTATTATTATTATTATTATTATTATTATTATTATTATTATTATTATTATTATTATTATTATTATTATTATTATTATTATTATTATTATTATTATTATTATTATTATTATTATTATTATTATTATTATTATTATTATTATTATTATTATTATTATTATTATTATTATTATTATTATTATTATTATTATTATTATTATTATTATTATTATTATTATTATTATTATTATTATTATTATTATTATTATTATTATTATTATTATTATTATTATTATTATTAATCAACCTTGCATATCCCTTTCTGGCACAAAGAACACAATTAACATTTATAAGTAAACTGGTTGGTTTAAACAAATAACCGCTAATATTAAGAAAATTAACAGCTGTAGTTCTCAACGTTCCTTTCTATTTGAGCGTGAAATACCGATACATTTTGCTCAAACGACTCTATATCAGGGTTGAGGTTCGCACGATGAATGAATGCTGCTCAAATGATCCCAGGATCCATAGAGCTTAGATTTATTTGATATTCATATTTCAGGATAAGGGAAAAAAAACCCGGCCCAGATAATTCACCCTGACCGAGATTCGAACTTGAGACCTTTGTAACGTGAGACATACTCGCTACAGAAGTGGGCTGGAAGACGGGATCATGCGAGATGTGATGAGATAACTTAAAGCGTTTGAAAATTCTTAAATAGAAATCAGATACGCAACACTCACTCGATTTTGTGTACGCAATACAAATTTACACTGCTTTATATATATATTATATTATATTGTATTATATTAAATGATTCCTCTATCAGACACCTAACAAACGTATTACCTGAAAATGTTTCACACTAAGTAATGTTGTCTTATTTAGGGCTAACATACAAGTTTCATCCCAAGAAAAAAAAAAGTGGGGAACGAACCCTAATCTTCAAAATGTTCCACAGATGACTCATTTAAAAATGAGTAATTATGGCAATATAACACGTATCCAAAAATAATTTTAGAAAAAAAAAGGTTATTTTAAGAGACCTATAGTGCGTTAAAGAGCTGCAAAAAGAAACGAGGCAGTTCCTGTAAAACGCACGGTAGTGGGGTGAGTAGACTTGGTTCTGCTCCAAACGACAGTAGGTATTACTCGACAGAGCGTATCGGCCTTCAGGTGACCAGCGCTGTGATTGTCTCTTATCGGGTCTTATCTAGTAGATTAGAAGATGAAGTATTAGTTAGTTGATGTACAGTAAGTTACGAAACACAAATAGAGCGATTGGAAGCTGCGTGTGTCTATATATGTTTTCTCGCCCCTGCCGATGTATGACACATTGCTGTGCAGAAGACATGATTACATCTGAACAGAGTATACATACACTGGACTCACCGTGTATGTGCGATAAGCTGAGATAAACATCTCTGGGTTGCGATTTTTTCCCGATACGCTTTCTCGCTTTGCCATGTAGTAGTTCCGAGCCAGCGTAGTTTGCTCATATGTTTAACTGAAACTTCCCCGTTGTGCGTTGCAGCTGTTTTAACGCACGACAGGATATCTACTTGCGCGAAGGACGGGGCAGTTGGGCCACATGGTACATCACCATTTCACTCAACCGAACCGGTAAGTATGAATCTCATAAAATAACCTTTAGGTCTTACATAGAGAGTAAATTATAGGTATTTAAGTTACTCCTGAATAATGAGATACAAAATCTTACCTAAAATCCTCTCTCACTAACGAAAAAATGTTATGTAATGAAGTAATAAACAGATTGTTTTAGAGAATTTCGATTGATTTAAGAAAGTGTCAACTTTTCGTTATTATGGGGTGCATAAATCAGTTAAAATAGGAGACTGCGTAGTTTCGAACAGTTAATTTATCGTGCCCTCTCGTAATCTTGGCTCATATTTGAATTCGGCTGGTTCAACTTACATGGTGGAAGTTTTATTCCGGGACCCTGGTTGCAGTTACTAAACTTGCTTTAAAAAAGTGTGTAAAGAATAGGCTAACAAATGCCAAAACTGAAGTACTCGTATAACCTTGAAGATTTGAATATTTTCTGTTTAGAATAGCTATTAAAATAAAACTTTTACATATGTATTGCACATAAAGCTATAAAGTATTTTGTACGAAAAGAAGCCACCGCTATCCAACTAACCAAGTCACTCACTAGAAAAGAACAGGTAGTCCTCACCCGTCTACGAATTGGTCACTCCAGCTTCACTCATTCATATCTTCTTTCAGGACAGCCACAGCCATCGTGTAACGTATGTCATGAACACCTTACCATCTACACCTCATAAAATGCAATAAATACGAAAGAAACAGAAAACACCACGGAATCCCACAGGACATCTCCACACTGCTAAACAGCTTCAAACTACACCGCAAGCATTTTCATTTGGAAATTAATATAAATATGTGCACATTATACTCTATTCAATTGCAATCCATAATTAACAAAATGGTGTAAAAGTAATGATAGCTGTTTTCTTTCAAAATACTGTTGTTAATCTTTGAGTATGTCCTTGTATTTGTTTTCAGTTATGTGTATTTAACGAAAATTGTTTTTCCTAATTTCTGTGTAATTTTATGTTTGACCGTAAACCTGTAAATCTTTATAAATGTTATTAATTGGCTATAATGTCAAGATGACCGCGATATGACCTAGGAAGTTGAAGCAACCTTAAATAAATTTATTAAAAAATAATTCATTCTCTAACTTTCGACAATTACAGGCTCATTGTATTTGACTATGCGTATTATGCCCCTTATAGGCACCTACACACTTTCATCTGTTTCATTCCAATTTAACAGGCATATCTTTAAGATGAAATACGATTACTGGGAGGGCAATATCTTAAAAAGCACCCCCAACAAAGGATGTGTTAAATGAGAGGTAATTTTTCAGGATTGAGACCAATAGGTGTATTTTTTTTGTTAATTTTGCTAAATAAAATGATAAATGTTGTTCTTTTCATTATTTCATGGACTATGGTGCAAAAAACAACTCATGGGAGATGGCGTTGAAAATTTTTCAATGGAAGAATGACCCTTGGAGAATTTTCATTACGAATGGGAATACGAAATTTTTGTGAGAGTAAAAACACTGTAGGGATGCTATCACAAAAATAGCCCCTAACGGGAGAAAGGTGTCCAGCGGGGAAGTAATTTTGAGATTTTATCAACATGATCGACCCAGTCTTCTCAAAACTTCTGTAAGGTAAAATGCAATTAAAATACAATATTCACTTAATTATTTTAGGGTTAGTACAATAAAAGCCGTTCCTAAAAGGGAGAGGGGTAGTAACTATTTGAGAGGGAGAACTTTTTGGGGATATTCATCATGAGTATATCTGTTTGTTTAGTAATATATGTACAAATGTTGCTCTCTTCATTGTTTTGGAATCTTAATGCAGTGTAGGATGAGTTTGAAAAATGTTGCATGGAAGATAATTTGTGAATTTTGATTTTAGGTATTTAGGTAGTGAAAGGGAGGAGAGTAAATTGGAATTGATTACCAGCAATGTTGTTGTTTTAATTTATATAGATGCAAATAAACAATTATAAAATCGATGCTTTACCTAAAAACTCTGGGCAATGCCGGTTTTTCTGCCACTTTAGGAAGGACTAAGTGGCGAAAATTGCCAGAAAAATGATAATTTAGTAATTCATCAGTCTTATAATGTGGAATTGACTCTTTAATTTTACATATATTTTATAGTTTTTAACAAAACACTGATATTATATATATATTTATTTGGAAATGGTAGGTATTACTTTTGCCATTATGTACTATGTTTTCGGTACCATTTAGTAGGAAATGAATATTTGGATTAGGATTACTAAGGAGGTAATTCGTCACCGAAGCCTGTAGTTTATTGTACTTAAGCCCCAATTGGTGCATTCCCTAGAGGAAGGATGAGGCGAGAGGAGGCAGAGAGTGGCTGACCCAAGGTGCCGAGACTCCTTCTACCCTGAAAGAGACCATCAGATGACAGATGTGAAATTATGAGATGAAATGGAGAGACACGAAATTCGGTGGATGTAATTAACCAGCCCAGCATTCGCCTGGCCCCCAGAAACTTCTCCAAAAGAATCCATGAGTCAGGTAGGTCGGCCGCGGGAATCGAACCTGGGTCTGTCGAATGCGGGCCACAGACGAAACCACCTGAGCCATCCCGCTCGGTAAATAATCATAGTTTGTACAGACTTTGATATAGAGAGAAAAATTTTAGCTCAACTTTTAGATAAGGTTTACTCTAAATATTCGTATGCAGCTTCTGTGTGCTCTAGCCATGAGATTTTCTTTTCTAAAATTTCCTCTCTGGGTAGCTTGCTTTTATCTAAATCTGAGGATTCTATTGGTTATACGAATGCATTTGCTACTATCATCCATGTTTTAAGAGAAGCAGGTCAGTGACTATTATGGAACACCTTATAAATGCACGTAAGCACAGATGCACGTATTGGCTTCTTGAGAGATGTCCTATCGTTGTATTCAAGTAACACACTCCTGCGAGCGACAGTCAGTCAGTCAGGGATGCCTGAACAAACTTGCACACAAATGGAGACCTTCCTGGGTAATCTTTCAATTTTCGTGAGGAAAGAAACCAGGTCGCTGCACCGCCAGAGGGAACCATGTCCTTCAACTTGGCAGCCGTGCTCGGAAAGGTAATATCTACGTCGAAAGTGAAGCTACATCTTCCACATCCTTTCCGCTTCGTTGAACTCTTTAATGCAAGAGATAACGCAACATTAATGTGGTCCTGGAACAAATCAAATGTTAAATGTACACTACAATCGCTATTGAGAATGGTTGATAGCTAAAATCACAATTAGACTTTTATGTATTAAACACTTAAGATACGATTGAACATTTCATTTAATCGGATACTACAAAATCGCATGCGTTATATTCTAATTAATATTTACACTTTTAATAATTTACTAGCAGGCAACAAACTATTTTAATAAAGCTTTCTGTTTTCTATCTAATTAATATTAATCCATATAAACTATTGCAGAAACAGTCGGATTACATATTTTGCTGTAGATAGATAATAGTGACAGCCAACTGTTTTATACCTTGGCCTAAAAATTCCGCACTCGTTCTATGCAATTGCGAAAAACAACTGAAAATCGAGAACACTTTAAGGCCCGGTTGCATAAAAATAGCTAACTGCAGTTCATTTATAATCGAAGATCAAAATTGAACCAAGTTTACGAACCCGCGTGGGTTTTAAAATACTGATCTTAGATCAGATGAACGCCGTTCAGTACTGATCTGAGATCACAAAAACAAATGCAGCAACATCGCCAAAAATGTTGCATCTTTCGTGTTATATCGAAATGATTTGAGAATTCCGGAATGATTCGATTCTGTTTAATTCAAGTGCACAGAGTAACCAATCTAGACATAACAAAACCTAAATAAATCTTTCGCTTTATGGTTATTTGTCCTAGAAATAATGTTATTTTAAATAAACAGTATAAGAATTTACTCTATATTGATATATTATTTATAAAAAGTTAATCACTTCACTTAATTTATCTCCATTATATGCCCAATGTACATCTTTTTCATTTTCGTCTGTTTACAATACTCTGAGCTGGAAAATATAAACAAAAATGTAAGATAAGTAAAGTTTTAAGTTACAAATTGTTATATCTGTGGATAAAAATGGACGTTTAAGCAAAAGAGAAGATGCGTTCCGCTAATTTTAAATGTCACATAACCCTTCTTATTTTACCCTTTTCCATAGGCATCCTGATGAAATGAGGTCTTAAAGCTGCAATCTCCCTTGTAACTTTGTGTATTTTTCTAAACGCAGTCCCTTTATTTATATTAAATATATCCCCAATCATCATCTGAAAGCTTTCAGTTGAATAGAACCGTAATGTGAGCAGGATCATAAATATTGGATTGAGTGCATAATTCCTCAGGGATGTGTTCTTTACTGTGCATGTAGCCTATGCTCCAGTTCCTCAACTACATGCTTTGATAGTCGAAACCTCATTTTGAATTTTCTGTAATTTAGTTCTGAGATGGGATTTCCTCTATGTTGGAAAACATGAGGAGACCTTTCAGATTGAAAATTCTAATCATCAGAGATATCAGAGTAATCTGAATTCTGAAAATAATAAAAAATATATAGGTTATGCACACAAACAATGCATCTTTAACACACGTTTGTGAAATAAAGAGGCTAATTATTTATGCAAGTAACCACCAAAAAATGCTTTATTTACTATTTATTTAAAGCTGCACAACTTATTTCTTCTCAGAAATTATTGTGTAAATTCTGCAGTTCTGCTGATCTAAGTTCAATCAAGTTAACCGGAGAAAATTCACCAGTTAGGTTTGATCTTAGATCAACAGGCCATGAACTTAGATCAATGTTTATACAACCAAAATTCTAAGTTCAACTTGACTGAAGATCATTTTCATATGTTTGAACTTAGATTATCTTTAATGCAACCGGGCCTTAAAGAATGTCAGACTATATTGCCTCCCTATTTACTGACTTTTGTATTTGTTCCATTTATAACCCACCTTTAACGTCAATGGTCATATCGGCGGCCGTTCTCCTTTGGAACATATCACACGTGTTAACTCGTATACTTTAAGTTTTAATCATTAGATCACACACACATTCGCACTCTCATTCATACTTCCAGGCTCTGTGGAAGATGAGGAATTATCTTGGTTGGAGAAAAATCCCCACCCCATCACCGGGAATCGAAACCGGGACCCCTAGCACGGCAAGCAGGTGCTCTACCGAATGAGCTATGGGTCCAGCCCTACTGTTTTTATACTAGCAGACACACCTGATGTTTGCACAGTTATCCTTTTGAAACTACAATTTGAATTTATTAATTTCGTTTACTTCCCTTCCCACTTTTGTTACGATTTGAAGTTTATTTACAGTGAATTCTCCCCGTCAGCCTTAAAATTTGTAATTGTGTATAGTACTGCCTAAACCAATAATGAATGAAAATCTGTCGATATTTACAAAATGTGATATGAGACATCGGAGAAACATCTGGCATCCTTAACCTCTCTCCGATTATGTTCAAAATATTGGAAATACCGCATACTGCATACTAGAGGTAAAGGTGATATTATGGAATCCCTCTTTGCTTTTCCACTATAGTTCGTGAACCATTAACTTTTAAGTCCATTGGGTTTATAAGCTTAACGTAAAGTCTGAAGCTATAAACATGTGCAATTCAAATTATTGAACTTAACGCAAATTTGCCAAGTTACCTGAAAGTGCTGGTAGTATGGAATCCCCTTATTACATTATAAAAGAACGTGGAGGAGGCTTACAGAATGTATATTACAAATATATTATGAACATTGTTTTACAGAGTAACACAACGTGAGGATGGCTACATTTTATCAATACAACGATATCTGTAAACGAATAGAATAGTTAAGTTTAACGTTTACTGATGAAGTTATACAATATTTTTGACGTTTGTTTTAACTGAACGGCAAAAGTCACATAAAACACGCACACACATATACACACATAAACACACACATACATACCTAGGAATCGTTTTCAGGTCTAGAGCAATCATTGCATACCTTAATTCCACACAGAATCACTGTATGCACGCACATTCCCTATATTGTAATTTGAAAAGCGGGTGGAGATCGGGAGTTCCGTGGTTCAAATCCCGGCCATGGCATTGAATTTTTCAGTATGACTCCATTCATATCTTAGTCTACACACGGCTAGTGTGGAAAAACTATGAAATTTCCAATTAATAACCTAATAGTTGTAACTATAAAACCTGGGACTTGCAGCATAGTAAGTTGCTACAAAAAGGTGCGTATCTCATTGTACATGGGAACCCCTAGTGGTTTACTGGAAAAAAATTGAGTCAATTGGAGAATATAATATCATGGTAGCACGTTGACCATGACAACTCAAAGGTTAAGAGCCACTGGACGGCGACCGGGTGATCCATGGCCATGGCATTAAATCCCGGCCATGGCATTAAATTTTTTAGTCTGATTCTATCTATTGAAAACTTTCCCTCGCAGAATAAACAAACACTTCTTGCTTGTAAGGTTCAGCCTGGCCGATAGAGAACTCAATTGGAGAATCAGAGAAGCCATCTTACGCCTTTTCTTCAGCTTCTCCACTTTCTGAATCGTCACTTTCAGAATTGAGCTTTAGAGAACGTTTTGTTGTTGACATTCCCACTGTCGTGACCTCTATTAATCGCAAAGGTTCCTGGGAGAGATTCTTTTCCTATGATATTAGCCGGAGGACGTCCACGACCTCCATTAGATGCTGTCTGCTGTTCCTTGAAGACTGCAAATCTCTTCTGTAGGGTGATCCAGAAACAGATTTGCAAAATATGCTTTTCCTACTTAAGTGGATGATCTATTCATTGTAGAGGAATGGAATGGGAATCTTCAGATAAAATAAGATGAGAGAACTGATTTGCGCGATGCTTAATGGAGAATCAGGTTTTCAGCATCATGCTCAGCAGCGAGAAAGACAACATTGCTGAAATTTAAATGCCAAATTCCTGTGACTATGAAGCCATTTACTACAGTAGTTCTTTAAGTGCAATCCCAATATGACTTTTCGAAACGTTCTGCTCTAACATGCAGTCCAAGAGGCCTGTCTTGAGTATCCATTGCCTAATGTGCTTACTCTAATGGGTTTTGAGAGATATCATGAAAGTCAGATCTGGGATCTGGAGTTTATGAGTAGTGAACAGAAGCGACAGAGTGGATACTTGATTCTTCCTTGTCACATAGATACCGTTAATTTGCGCATAGTGTCTATCGAGGATCAATACCCCGGAGAGCGAAGACTCCTTAACGAAATACTGGAGCCATCCTGTGCATAGGTGGCATTGTGCCCATACCTCCCGATAGAACTAGGAGGAGCCTCTGTCACCAGAGTTTGGACTGTTGATTTCGGAAAATAATGAGCATTGATGGTACATAAGATCCACCACACCTATTTGAACCAACTGCAGTTACCATCGACCTACGCTGTGCAGAAGTTAGAGCACAAATTTGCCGCTTTCCTTTATAGACTGCAATTTGTGCTATTTTGGTTTGAACTGCGGTTAATCCTCTTTCATCCACATTGTACACTCCATTGCGTGGAAAGTTCTGCTTAGCGTACTCGAGGACTAGCATGTCGGAAATGTCTTTACATTCTCCCGGATGAAACCTCTAACTCATGTAAATGATGTCTCTATTGGTTTCCTGATCGAGAGCTTTCTATGGTGACTTCGAAGGAAATGATCAAGACAAGATCTACCAATTTTGGATTTCATTTCTAGTTGCTAATTGGTAAGCCATCTTATGGACATCGATGCGAGTGAAACAGCATTTTTTAAGGACAGTATGTCCAGGCGAAAATGATGTTTCAAGAAACATATCCGCGTTTGTGTAATTGTGTAATTATGTGTTCATAACTGTGTAGCATTTTCAAGCAGAGTTTGCTGAATTAATATTGTAGCTACGTAATCCAGTGTTCTGATATTGAAATTATAGGAAAATATTTTTCACTTATGTCCACATTTTTGGAGTCTCCTTTATCTAGTAGAGCTTTTGCCAGGATCTGACTCATAGAGTCAATCGCCTTCCACGATTAAGCTGCTCCATCATAAATGCGTGGAAGGAAAGATAGTACTGTGCACTGCTACAGTTTATTAAAGCTTTTCATGAGGACTGTAATTGTAAATTCCCACAGAACAGGATCACAAAGGTGCACCCTTTAATTAAATCAGAAGCAATATCTAGCACGGAAAAAGGTATTTTAAGACTAGTCCCCTCCAATCTGCTGAAAACAAGGCAACAAGCCTATTTAGATAGGTTTAAAAATCTGTAACATTCTCCAAGTTTTATTTGCAAAACGTAGATAAGTTTAGACCGAGCGGAATGGTTCAGGCGGTTTCATCTGTGAACAGGATTCCGGAGGTCTGAATTCGATTCCCGTGGCGGACCTACCTGACACATGGGTTTTTTAGGGGTTTTCCCCGGGTCGTCAGGCGAATGCTTGGTAGGTTAGTTAAAATTCCCGAATTTTTTGTACGTATCTTCATTTCATCTCCATTATCATTTCACATCATCTCTCATCTGATAGTCTATTTAAGGATAGAAGTGTCAGCGGGCATCTCGGCGTTGCAAGGCAAGGTGATATGTCGGTTGTACAGGTGGGAAGTTTTCACCTGGTAAAGTGCCCTCTGCAATGCCGTGGCTCCTTCGGACTGCGGCCTTTCGACTCCTTTCGTCACTTCCTTCCTCGCGGGGGTACAATAGACCTGAATGGTGTAAGTTTTATATATTAAGTAGAGAAGCAGTACATTTAGGTAATTTTCTGGATATAATATTAATTAAAATTTCAAGTCAGGGTGCAGTGATGTGGTTCTAACATAATGCAAGAAACTTTCATTGTAATTGTGCTCAAAGGAGTATGTCTAAGTACTGCTGCATCAAGTGTCCTACAAAAAAACGAATAAAAGATCAAAATATCAGCTGTAGCGTACATTGTCTACGAAAAGTGGCTGTTTATCATTCAGATTACGACATTCACTAGGCGTCTAATCATGAAGGCTACAAACAAAAGTGGATTGTAGTACGGCACACACAATCTGGTTTACTCTTGAAAATTAATTGTTCTTTCACACTGGCCGTGTGTAGGCTAAAGTATGGAAAGGTAGAGTCGCATTTAGTTATGTGCAGATCTTCTACTCCCATTAGTCCTGGACCCGTAGCACCAAGAACCCGGGCCTCCTACCCGGGAGCGATGGATACTCCGGGGTTCTTTCCATAGCTTAAAACCTGATTTCTTAAAAAGGCCCCCCACTGATCACAATGTCAAGACGGGATGGAAGTGATACGCCACTTACGCGCGTCAACCCCGCAGGGAAGACTACCGAAAACCTCGGTGGGGCCGCCTGGTGATCTAGCACACCTTCTACTAGCTCTGCAGGCTAGTACCCAGGACTTGTGAGGCAAACTTCTACCCCCTCCGGGTGGCCGTAGCCTGGCCGGAGGTACCCAATTCCCCATGGGTGTCGGAAACACACTGCCCCCTCGAGTCCAACCCAAACCGAACAACTCCCATTCAGGGAGGGGCTCTAATGTTCGGCCCGAGGTTCCTCTAGTAACGTCAGAGGTACTACGAATACTAAGGGTCCGCAGCGCCCGCAAGTCGGCAGCTGAATGAGACGGCTAATTCAATGCCATAGTCGGGATTTGATCCACGGATGTTCTGGTCTCCGTCCAGCCGCTATAACCATTGAGCTACTTTGGCCAATATGCCGACATGACATTAAATTCCCCAACTGACTCATATGTTTCCCGGTAGATCACTTAAGAGTTTCATAAACACATGAGACAACTACCTTAATGGCGACTTACTATGCTTTAAGTACTCTAAGGCCCGAGATTTATAGTTAACCACACTATTGGTTAATAGTGGTTAACTATAAAGCCCGGGCCTTAAAGTACTTACATGTTGTAAGTCGCCATTAAGGTAGTTATCTCATGTGTTTATGAGGACTCCTAAATGGTTTACCTGGAAAAGCACGAGCCAGTTGGCGAATTTAATGCCATGTTGGCACATTGGCCATAGTAGCTCAATGGTTAGATCGTGGTTCAAATCCCGGCTATAGCATTGAATTTTTCAGTCTGACTCTACCTTTCCGTAAGGTTTACTCTTGTTTGTTGGGCGACATCTCACACACTCCATCTAGGTAGCAGTTAACCTGAGATCATTGCATTCCTCCCTTGCCAATGAGGGCCAATCTACCTTCTCATAAAACTGTTATTCTGCAACAATTTATTGTTTAAATGTAACCTCACGAAAATGTGTTCTTATTTGGAGAACAGGGTGTGCAATTGCGAATGACATACAACGCAATATGCAGCTCGTGCATAATTTATGTCGCATGTGAAAATTAGTATCCTCGCTCTCACTCTTGTTGTATGTACTCTAATAGATTACACCTACAACATTACGCATATAATTATAATTCTTATTAAACAAGTGCCCACTTATTACAGATAACATTGCGAGTGATTTTAAAATATAAAGGTCATGGACTACTTCTGCTAAGGCAATTTTACGAATGAAATAAACAAATAAAATCGGTAATATAAAATATTATTTCAAACCCTTAAAAATAAGTAGTTTAATTTCAAGGCACTAGTAAATGTAGCAACTTATATCTCCACATTTTTTGAAATAAATCAAGGGGTGCTGCATATTGTTATAAATATCATGTGAGCTCTCGATCTGTTCAACTATTTATCATCTGATACTTCGGTGTTTGATTTTTGTTTCATCTAATTTATGTACTATTTTATAACTGAAAAAGGTTATTCATGTGCCATTTTGTTGTTTGAATTTAACGATTGTTTTGTCTTATTCATTACACCTATTCTTAAAGGAATGTGAATAGTCGCCCAGAGATAGTGGAGCCCGCATTTGTAGAGTAGGTGATAGGGTGTCTCTCGTGTTAAGCCCCGAGTTGAATCTCTGCTTGGGTGAGTTAAGGTTCCCCCCCTTTTTTCTGGGGCTTTCCCTTATCCTGAAAGATGAATGTTGGGTAACTCTAACCTCTATGTATCCTGGGCTCATTTTAGTATAATAATTTCACCAGTTTCATTCATCATTCTTTATGGCTTACGTTGGAGGCGGTAAATTAAAAAAAAGATGATAATACAAATAGTTTAATGTCTTCGATTATCGTTATAAAGAATCATGACTAAGTGATGTGTAATACTTCCTAGCATATGATTCGTCTATATTACGACTTCATCGGTTCGCAGAATGAAAAGTCTTGTTTGCGGAAATTTGAAACTTTATTGCAGTAAAAGACGCTTTGTACAACCTTTGCAGCAGCAGAATGACGTAACATTGACAAATATCAGTCTTCAAGGTCGTCTCGTTCTCCTTCTCATGTAAACAAATAAAAGAATTCATGCGGCACAGTTCAGTAATCCTCGCACAACTCACACGCCACACACCTGCACAACTCAACTGACTGCCGCTCTAACACTTCGGGGATTTTATACCTTTAGTCATAGTTCTAGAATGCAGTAGACCTCCTGAGAAAGATCATGGCGGCGATAGAAAGACGGAACTATCCAGACATCTCTCTGTCTCATTCTCTCGGCAAGCGTTCAGCGCGCGCGCCACTATCCATCTCTTTCCTGCCCACACGTGACCGGCATTGGCTTGTCGCAGCTCCAATGAAACAATGCTTACGGTGACAATATTAGATGAACAATTTATGAGTAACATAACCGTTAATGTACTATAATGAATACTTTTAAAAGTTTTTAAAGGAATTAACAAATAAGGAATTAAAATTACTTGTTCTTTCACACTAGCCGTGTGTACGACGCAATATGAAAGGGTAGAGCCAGACTGAAAAATTCAATGCCATAGCCGGGATTTGAACCACGGATCTTCCGGTTTCCGTCCAGCCGCTCTAAACCATTGAGCTACTATGGCCAACATGCCGATATGACATTAAATTCTCCAACTGACTCATGTTTTTCCCGGTAAACCACTAGGAGTTCTCATAAACACATGAGACAACTACCTTAATGGCGACTTACAACATGTAAGTACTTTAAGGCCCGGGCTTTATAGTTAACCACTATTAGGTACAATTAATGGAAATTAATTGTTGTCTCACACTAGCCGTGTGTAGGACGCCCTATGAAAGGGTAGAGCCAGACTGAAAAATTCAGTCAGTTGGAGAATTTAATGTCATGTTGGCACGTTGGCCATAGTAGCTGAAAAGGTTAGAGCGGCTGGACAGAAACAAGAAGATCCGTGGTTCAAATCCCGGCTATGACACTGAATTTTTCAGTCTGACTCTACCCTTTAAAATAAGGAATTAATTGTAACTAATCAAGGAGTCAGACAAAGTTGCTGTATGTCACCCGCACTTTTTTGTACTTATAAGGTCAATACTATCAAGAAGAATGGAAGAGTATACGTCCAGAGGGTATTAGAATTAACAGAAATATACCATTAAAGAGTCTTTTATATGCAAATGACCCCAAAAATTTAGGAGACAGAGGAGACGAAAAATGCAATGCTTAGTATGTAGATTAGTGCAGTAAATTCATCTAAAAAATTCACTATCTCAGTTCAATGAAAAGAACCGAAAATATGGCCTTTATGGGAAATAGGCATAATAGGAAATGCGTTTGAAATAAATAAGACATTACAACAGGTGCATATTTTGACTATTTAGGATTTTATATGATAGCTAAAATTTGGATGTGAAATTACATAGATAAAATAATAAGTGAAACAATAAAAAGAAATATGAAGCTTACGTGGAAAGGCTACTTTTGAAATATTATAAAGTGATTGCTGTGCCTATTCTTTCAACTGGGAGTGATTGATGGATACACAAGAAAAGGATGAAAACCACACTCAAGTGGTAGAAATGAAATTCTGAAGATAAAAAATTCTTGCAATAAATGATACAAATTTACTCTATAGATAAAATTAGAGTGAGCAACCGTAACGAACGCTGGAAGCCATTTTCTTAAAAATATCCTGGAAATAACGACTCTCAGAGAGAAGAAAATAACATGGAAAGGCCCAATACGAGATGGTAATGAGGCCATAGAAGCGCCTATTCTTGCAAGGAGGTTGGCATAGAACACTGCTTAATAATAGTTCACGCCGTACATACGGCTCTGCTCCATAAACCATGGATATTGATGATGCATGAAATGATATTATAATTGAGAAACAAGAAAAGGAATAATTGGGAAAGAAGCGTTCCATGCCCAACTTTTGGTGCCTGTCCGGTATTTGCTAATTATGAGCACTGCTGGAAAGCTGGAAAAAAGTTGATTAGGGGATGGTGGTCCTACCTGGACTTAAAGCGCGAAAATTTGTTAAGGAATTCTTATGTTCTATCTATTGTGGGTTAGAATGCATAAATGTTTAGAGCCGAATACTATTTTCTTTTGGATATTGACACTTCTTTTAAACAGATTTTAACTTTCTCCCTATAACAGAAATTCTACATATTAATAGTTATTCATATTTGTTATTTCTTCTTCTTTACCACTTATTGCGGTATTAGAGGATTCTTGTTCCTCTATCCTTGAAGGTCGGGTCTGAGGAACCGAAGCTTTTGGCTCTGATAGAGAACCAGGATGAATGATCAGCCCGATGCCTGTTGTGAGGGTGAGAGAAATGGATGATAGTATGAGGACGAGATGAATGATAGGAAAGGTGATTATGGAAAAAAGCAGTCCCAGCGCCGTGTTGTCCACCACAGATCTCACTTTGCGGTCACCTGGGATCGAACCCGGGTCACCTTGGTGAGAATCGAGCAGTCTAACCATTCGACCACGACGCGGCCTATTTTTTATTTGTTTGTGATAAAGATGAACATGAACGACTGCCGTTACGTAAAATGTAAACGGTTCTCCACTCGGCTTTCCGACAATGACGAACTTAATTTAAAGATTTAGAGCACTAGCTACTCCCAATGATAATTATTATTTGTGTAAAATATGAATTATCGCTATTTTACTTGAAGGAGCAGTGGTAAACCCAAGTATGCTGTTCTGATGCCCCCCTTCCGTGTCTCGCAAATGGATGACTTGGATTAATACATCTAGTAGCCCAAAACCCAGGCGTAATTGCCTGTTACAGCGCTCTCCTCAATTACTAAATTGACTTAGCCAATGACAATTTTGTTGTTGTTTCATCTGTTGTGTTGTCGATATCTGCAGTTTGTTGACATATTTCTCGGTAGAGCCGAAGCTCGGAGTTGTAGTTCCTAAAATAGCTCTTAAATATTAAAACGTCTACAAAAAGTTTTCCCGGTTCGCGTCCTCTTCTTGAAATTATATCTCATATCTATTTATGCAAGGCACGCTGGTAATGTTGGTTATATGTTGCAGTGGTATCGATCGAGATGGTTCTTCGGTAACGTGTAGGTCATGAATTCAGGAGCATCTGGGTTCGACTGCTCTCAACAACCCACTGTAACCTAGAACGTTTTTAATTGATAGGTGGCGATTTAATCTGCATAATTTCTCTATAATTACGTTAATTTTGAGGTGATTATAGCGGTTTAGTGGTGATGGACAAATGGTGCGGATGCTTGCTAACCGTGAACACTAAAAGACGCTCTCTGCGTCATTAAAACACATCTACCGCGTAAGCCACATATTAACGGTCGAGTACTATATCCTGTAAGCTCAGCATCTCCTCCAGATCTGGAAAAGTTACGAAACAACTTGAAATTGTTTCTTATTTGTTTTATTCAGTATCTAGTAACTAATGTTGGCTAGGTGTGATGAAGAAGAAGATTAATAATATCAGTATTATTTTAAAATTAATGCCCTCCAACGTAAGTAATATCGGATGATGAATGAAATGGTGAAATGATGCTAGATGAACCCGGCTCTATAGAACTTAGGTATCTGACATTCATCTTTCAGGACAAGGGAGAACCCGATAAGAAACCTTATCCAGATAATTCAACCTGAGCAATATTCGAAGTCGGGATATCTTGAATGTGAGGCAGATACGCCACCAGAAGTGGGTAACAAAAATAAAATATTTACACAAAGTTACAGTGATTAATGGCCAAGATTGCTTGAAACTGAAGATAGTATAAACTGATCAGCATTAAAATATACCAGACATATAAACGGAGCGCCTTCTAAGGCAACATAAACTTAGAATGTTCAGAAATTACACTGATGCACTTCTAATAATAGTAGAGTTTAGGTATATAGAAAACCGATAAGTATTTATGGTTAAGCATAATGGAATACAGGTTAATGCAGTGAATTGAGATATGCTACCCAAACGGATATAAACTTGACATTTGCAATTACATCGGGAGCACCTACAAGAAAACTAACTAGTGATATTATAACATTTGACTTATATTAACACGTGTTGCTTATTTACTTTAATTTATATATCTTTGTCTAGCTAAGCCTCTCTTTGGAAGGAAAATAAAATCCAGAATTACAGAAATGCTGAGCTGCTCATATCACTTATATTGCGCAAAGATGAGAAATGGGTGATAAATGAAAGAGAAATAGAGGTCGTAAAGAGATTTGATTATTTGGGGATAAGAATGAGCTGTGATGGTAAATGGACTGGACAGAAAAAATTTGGCTCTAGCAAAAGGTAAAATGGCCATGAGTATTGTAAGAGCATGTTTAAGGAAATTACCTGACATTAATGTCAAATTTCTGGAAAGGATCCATACTGCCATAGAAGAAAATAAGATGTTGCATGGGGCAGAGATATGGGGAGTGGATGAAGCATGGGAAGAGGTGGACGTTATTAACAGATCCTTCTGTAAATATATTTTGGGCTTACTGGTAGCTTCACCCAAAGGGGCAGCACAAGAGTTGGGAAGACATTCAACAAGGGTTAAAATTGTCTCAAGGGTATTGAAATATCTATACAGAGTTGCCAATTTGGAGGAAAGAAATATTATCAAGGAATGTTTTCTTTTGCAGATGAGAAGCAAATGGGGAGAAAAAGTAAGGGCGCAAAAAGTAAGGGAACTGATGGATCAGATAGTTATGAGACATATTTGGAGAAACGAGGAGTATTATTATAGGGGCTTTAGGAAAGAGGTAGAATTAAGGCTGGAAGATGTAGATAGCCAAGTTATATTTACCAGTTTAAGGGAGAAAAGATCATTGAGAACATATAGGGAAATAAAGACAATGTGGGGGAGGGAGAAGTACATAGGTGTGTGTGTGTGTGTGTGTGTGTGTGTGTGTGTGTGTGTGTGTGTGTGTGTGTGTGTGTGTGTGTGTGTGTGTGTGTGTGATAAGTCAGGGCGAGAAGGATTTGCCTGGGCAAGGACAGGAGTTAGAAATTTGAAAGGTATTAGATATGAAAAGGATACAGGGAAATGCCCAATGTGTGGAGAAGAGGGTACAGAGTGGCATAGTATACCTAATTGAAAACAAACAAAGATATGGAGAGAACAAATTTGGCAACAAAAGTGGGACCGTTTTAGGGATGGGGGGAAGGTATTAATAATAAAGAAAATGTTATTGGTAAAAGGAGAAAAGAATGTAAGAAATATAGGTAAATATCTGGGGAAAGTTAGAGAGAAATGGTTGAGATTGATGAAGAATAACTAACAATTAAGGGCTGGAAAACTAGAACGAGGGATACAAGGGAGAGGAGGGTCATCAATACACGCAAAACCAGGGGTTATGTTTATTGAGACCGAGACTTGGGGCAAGCAGGTACGAAGGGTGTACTAGATGTGAATAAGTCATTTTGTTATTGTGTGAAAGAAATGTTAACAAATGTCATTGTATCAATGAAATTGTACGTAGAAGAAAGTTGAGAAATAAATACAATACAACAATGCATATCACATCTTCCTGTGCTCCTATTCTTTACAGCTTCAATTCTGGCTTCGGGCAAGGTGTTTGTGTATCCGTAAATGTGCGTATGTGGGTAAACAAAGTGAAATAAGGATCAGAAACATAAGAAATGTACATAAAATGATAAAAGTAAAGCATTATAATGGTTATATTCGTAATGGTCACTCACTCTCACGGGCCCCCTCTCTGCCTCACTTGTGTACTGCTTTCTGTAAATGACTTTCGCTGTTCTGAATAATTATTTCATCATCAGCATATAGTAATTACGATGAATTGGAAATTATGCTGAAATGCGTTTTGCGTGTTTCTAATGAGGTGAATAATCGGAACTGATAGTGCAACGAAAAGTGATGAGGCATACAAATGGATTTAGAATATATTTGAATTCTAATACTCTACATTTCATTGCCGAAGTTCTACATACCGTGTCATTTGACAAAAAATTAAAAGTAGTCAGTTTGCATATCAGTTTTTCAGCCTCATCTGATTTTATGTATCACTAAAATTATTCTCAAATATTCTTTCTAACGAAGCCGGTAGTTAATATTCTTCAAGGAGTTCCAACTTACCTTTCCATGACCAATATTTTAGAAATAAGGTCCTAGCTAGCCTGGGAAGTTATAGAAATAGAAAGTGTTGTATTTACAAAACAAATATGATTTGATGCAAGGAAGGAAGGAAAAACATTACATTTTGTGGTTGTTTCTGAACGATCTTTTTAACAGCTGTTGTATGTGTTTCAAATGGGAAGAGTTCTGGCTTGTAGCGAATCGGATGCGCTAGAGCCTTCAGCGTTGCCACTCTTTTTGTATTTTCCTCTCTCTCGCACACTTGCGAATCTTCTTGACCTAGAAGTAAGGGCACGCACACTGAATTTTCCAAAGTTTTATAATAATGCAGTTGTTCAAACGCCATGGATATTCGTATATTATGTGCATGTTTTATATATATAGTTTAAAATAATTATAGTTTATGAATTACTCATTTTTCTAATCCAGCGAAACTGCCAGCAGCGCATCCATATAGCTATGAACGTCACTTCCGTTGAGACAATTCGTCATTGTCAATCTCTTCATCATATGAGTGTTGCAAGTTTATGATGATAGGCTCCAAAATATCGTTAAGTGCTATTTCTTTCCAAAACTGTGTTCTTGTGGTTTATCTGCATGTCTCATGCAGTTTTCCCAGTCTTGTGCAACCGTGTCAATTTCTTGGTGAATAACTCGTTCAGCGTCAGTCAGTTTAAAGTATTATTTCTGTTTGCAACATAACCTGAGCCCACATTATCTCAATTGGATTCTTCTGGCAGTTATAAGGAGGAGGGTGGTTTATAATACCTCGTATCTCATTTCAATTGCAAGCTGATCCAGCTGACACAATTTCCCTGATTTTTAAACAGAAGAACAACTGAATAATACTGCTTTGAACACACTAGAGTAAATAGAGATTATGTACGATTCATAAACAAACATATGTGACAAGTCACGTTCTGTCGATGCACCATTCTACAAGCCAGCAGGAAGTAATTCTTTTATCACGTCATGTCAAAACGTTTACGTTTCAATTCTGAGTAATTACAAATATACGTACACGCATATATTCCAACCAGTAACGATATCCACTACAATGCTTATGTAGGTATGCATTGTTATAACATAATAGTGCTTTATTTATTTGTATTAGGAAAACTATTTGAGTTAAAAATATGCTTTTTAGGGTTATGTTAGAGACATTACTCTCTACCTTCCTCGTGGATAAATTTTTGCAAAATCGAATTTTTTTCATTGCGCGAATAGTATTTATTAGAGATTGATTAGTTTGGCGTTCGTCGCACACCACATAGGGGGAATGCCAGACGACAACACCGCAGGACTCCGATTGGTTGCTCACCTAGTAGCGCTCAAGGACAAATATCATCCCATTTGAAACAGATATGCCCGATTTCACCAACAGATGTTAAGACATAACAGGGGTTTAACAATAGTTATAACAAAAATTGCATTTCACCAACAAGTGTTAGCTTAACACTCGTGTTAAATCTCTTGTTAAACTAACAAGTCAAATTTCTGATGTTAAGTGCTTAACAATTGTAAATAGTCAAGATGGTGGGCGTGAACGCAGCTGTTGTTGTCGATTTGCTATATTTAAGACCGTCTAAATGGCATTCGTAATAGAGTACGGCCTATGAGGAGACATTATTTTGAGCAGCTAGCAGAAGAAAACTTTCTACAGAGGTATAGACTGTCCCAACAAGTTGCTATGAAGGTTACTGCGGAAGTACAAGAGGTTAGAACATGCATCGAAAGGAATATGCTGATCTTGCCTTTGCTTCAAGTATTAATAACTTTGCGACTTTATAATTCACTGAATTATGTGAATAATACACTACCCCCCGTCTTGAAACGTTCAAGTCACTCGTCACTTGCTCTTCGCTCCTCATTTTAAATTTACGTAATACAGAGTTAGAACATACATCGAAAGGAATATGTCAATCTCGCCTATGCCTCAGGTATTAATAACTTTGCGATTTTATACTTCACTGAATTATTTGGACAATGCACTACCACCTCCCGTCTTGAAACGTTCAAGTAACTCGTCACTTGTACTTCTTTGCACCTCGTTTTCAATTTACGTAATACTGAAGATATTTTGTGTTTCTACTAAATGACACATGCATTTGAATTAAATTTGCTTCAATTTTTTTTCCCACGTGACATCTTTCTCTTTTACATTCACCGCATCCGTCCTATTTTCCACGATGTCCTTATACTCCATCATCTATTAAATTAAATATTCTTTCTCCATCGATGAGAAATGTGTTTCACGGCTTTTGTAGACGATTTTGTTTATCCGCCATTTTTTAGCTGTGTGCAGATTGCAGTGCAGACGAAAATGAAGCGCATCGCAGTACGTTCAGAAAATAATACGACTCATCCATAGCCTTCTATAGATGTGATATTTACAAGTCTCTTGGTGTTAACACGTGTTTGTTAACATTTTCAGAAAACAGGTTGGTGAAATGCAACAGATTTAACAATTTTGTTAGCACTGTTACAATTCTTACGTTACATTTGTTTACGTCGATTTTAACATCTGTTGGTGAAATCGGACAATAATAGTCAGTTTGCAGATCAATTTGTGAGCCTCACCTGATTCTATGTATCACTGAAATGCTTCTCAAATGTTCTTTTCAAGGAAGCCGGTAGCTAACATTCTTCAAGGAGTTACACGACCAACTTTTTGGAAATCAGGTCTTATCTGGCCTGGAAAGTTATAGAAATAGTGTTATACTCACAAAACAAACGTGTTTTGATTCAAGGAAGGAAGGAAGCAAGCAAGCAAGCAAGGGAAAAAAATTGTGTTAGTTTCTGAATGTTCTTTTTAACTGCTCTAGTTCTCAGAATTCCATTCTGTATTGGGCATGAAAGAGCATTTAATTTTTCTCAAATACCTCTTATATACCCTGAGTTTCTTTTATGTGTCATAAATCTAGAACACGGCACCCCCGGCTTTATTCTCCTATAAGTCATAATAAGGAGTTTTACGCCCGAAAAAGTCCATCACACTCTGCCGAGTTTGAACCTCGGAAAACAGAAGCTAGCATGTTAACGGTTGATCACGGAGAACGACAGTATATGGTTAGTAAAGAAATACTGTTGATCAGCAGGGCCTATAGCAAACTGCGCTTTAATATAGACAATAAATCCTTCATTCAATTTTATTAAAAAATATTAGAAATCATAAACAAGTGAGCTGCCAGTTATGTTGCCTGAAGACACATAACTTCTTACGTCTACAGCTGATTGCAAGCTGTTTCGCGTTCAAAATGAAGCGGTGCACTAGAGTTAATACTTGTGATAGAAATCGTCAAACATAATCAAGCGGGTCATCAGCGGTCTATATCAACACCAGGGAGCGCACGTCCACCGTCCAGTTGCAACACATCGAACGCCTTCGATAGATCGTACATCCCTGAAACAGTACACCGGAAATGATAAGCAGGAAAAGCGTGGTAGATCAGAAACCACCCCAGAATTTGGCTACCGACCAGGTGAAACCACGAAAAAGTATGAAAAAATAATTAAAAGATTAATAAGAAATAAAAAGATACAAAATAAAAAAAGCAACTCCCTACCAGAATATCAGTCTTAATAGAACAAACCCCATTGAACCAGTGAAAGAATGACCTAGTCCTGGAATGGGCACCATCAAGACTTGGCGGTACCTTGTTCCAACGATACTTACTCTGTTGTGAAAAGGCATGATCAACGTGACCCGGGACACTACAAATTCAGGTCAGCCATCTAACTCGATACAGAAAAAGTTAAAATATAACCAAAGGGCCGGTTTAACCAGCTTTCCCGTCGGGGAGGGGATCCGTTCCCTTCAGCTGCCGTGGTGCGGGCGCTGCGGACCCCTAGCACTCGTGGTACCTCTGACATTACTAGAGGAACCTCGGGCCGAACATTCGAGCCCCTCCATGATTGGGAGTTGTTCGGATTGGGTTGGACTCGAGGGGGCAGTGGTTCCTGATACCCGTGGGAGATCGGGTTCGTCTCCGGACGGTGTTGAGGGAAGCCATTAATATTCCCGCGTACTAGCCAGCATAGCTAGTAGAATGTGTGGTAGATCACCAGGCGGTCCTACCGAGGTCATATCGGTAGCCTTCCCATTTTGGAGTTGGCGCGCCTAAGTGGCGTATCCACTTCTATCCCGTCTGGAGTTGACAGGACCAGGTGGGGGGGGGGCTTCTTAGTCTCTAGGTCTTGCCCTATGGAAAGCCCCACGGAGGAGCCGGGCGCCCTTTTCTGGGACAGCTCATTAACTCCCTGGTAGAAGGAGGCCCGGGTTCTTGGTCCTACGGGTCCAGGACTAATGGGAGTAGAACCTCTGGCATTAACGGTTTTACCAGATTATGAAAAATGTTAAAATACAGTTAAACTGATTAATCATTGAAGTAAACATAAGCTCTATTTCATTGAACAATATCAGCTTTGACTATGTGTCCTGGTTGGAGTATGGGGATTTCTCTTTAGCATAATTATTTCATTTATTCCCGCTCCGGTTCCCAGTGTCTCATTATATATTTGGGTGTAAAATGACTTAATTTTGCTCAGAGGCCTCTTTACCAGTCTTGAAGTTCTTTTAGTGCCTTGATATACGACACGGATCCACAGATTCTAGTTCCCTCCTATTAGGAAGACATCCTAAGTATTATGACACCTGAAAAAAAATTCCATCGCCCTCCTCTGGATTTGAACCGACAATCTTGGGCAATTAAGCGTGAGAGTATAAATGTGTGTATGTGTGTGTGCGTGTTTATTTAATGTTTTAGAGAACTCAATGTAAACAAATCCAAAACTTAGCAGAACAACAAAGGAGTGAACATCTTTGCTTATGATCGCTGTTTGACAGGCAAAGTGACTGATATAATTTTTGGATGTTTAAGATGGTATATAAGTGAAGCATATAGACACAGGCTCACACACACTCACTCACGGAAACAATGTTAGCTGTAACATACTGTTGAACTTCTTATGAAGATATCTTCATCAGAGTTTAACAGAAGTTAGTATTTGAAAAATGACTGCACAAATAAAGTTGTTGACGTGGAGTTGCTATATTTGGAGTTTTGGAATGCTGGTTTTAACCAAAGAATGGCCGTGCCTTACATGGTCTGTTTTATCTGCTATTGAAGCACAAAGCGTCAATGCGCAGACAAAAGTACATCTGGGCTTATTCAGAAATCATATAGTTCGATCACCACTACTCACTAAAGCTATGATCACTATTTGTCTTTGACATTAACAAATGCTAGCTAACAGTTTCCTGTAGAACCTTGAAGAAAGGAACATTTTAAAGATACTGTTAGAGTATTTTGACATTATGTTAAATTTTTCAAACTGGCCATTAAGGATTGATCCACCAAGGATTGATCTGAAACTGTAACTCAAAATTTGAAGTATTAAGAAGCGCTTATACCCCCATTTTCAAACAGGGTGCTTCTCTCTCAGGTATAGTGAGGGCCCAGGTAAAATAAACGGCGGTACGGGATATCTGGATATTGACAGGGCAGGTAGACCACTCAGTGTTAAACCCTTTTGTAAAATTTTAAAACCCATTACTACACTAATTTTCTTAATAATTAATGCATGCTATAGCATTTTCAACTTGAAAATGCTTTTGCCATGCTTTTCAAACTGAAGCAATAAGTCACAACTTGAATATAATATATTATTAATCATATAAAAACTATGTAAATGTAGTAACTTTTGTAGAAAAAAAAATATTTAAATAAGGAACATTTAAAATGCACCGAGGGGTTGCAAGTTTTAGGCGCGAATTAAAATTGTAGGAACGTTGTGTCGTCATTGTGAGTAACGAACGCAGCATTTTTGGTATGTAAAGGAAGACAGCCAACCTGATAAGGCCGCGCCGTGGCTCAGTGGTTAGACCGCTTGGCTCTCACCAAGGCGGCCCGGGTTCGATCCCAGGCGACCGCAAAGTGAGATTTGTGATGGACAACACGGCACTGGGGCGGGTTTTCTCCGGGACCTCCGGTTTCACCCTCCATCTCATTCCACCGGTGCTCCATCTACATCTCATGTATCATCAGTGTCACCGCCTGTGGTGCCGTATGTAGTAAAAGCGGGCGTTAAACACTACACATTTCATTTTTTTCAACCTGGTAGACGGAAGAGCAGACTCAAGAAGAGCAAAGAGACCGCCAAGAAAGCTTGCAAGGGTAAACAGACACCGGCAGTGAAGCAGTCGTGAGGATATACACATTGTTCCATCGAAGGAAAAAGTCAGGTGGACAATCAAGTTTTAGATCTGCAATGAATAACTTAACACGGTGAGGAGAAAGATCCCAGGTTTAGTGCTGCGCGTTTGTGAGGTGCGGGAAAAACAAATATAAAATTAATAATCTTGCAGGAACTCGGTGTGGGAGATTATGACCCCACTAGACGTCGATCTAGACTGCACCTTGTCCCCCGTATGGCATGCGGTCACCCTAGATAACCCAGGAGCTAATTCTATCAGCAGCTAAAGCTGAGCTCCTCATAATTATTCTAAGCTGTTTGGCATCTAATTTTTCCCCAACTGAAAATTAAAAAAAAAAAAAAAATAAAGATTTGGGTGCATAGTACTGCATCCTCCCCTTCAACCCGAAGGTACTTCGGTAACCTGTAAAATTTACTCCCAACCAAAAGACCTACACCACCTTCATCCTACAAACTTAAAATCTAAATCCTACCTACGGTAAAACCCTTAACGGGTGGGCACGCAGCAAAAACCTTCTGGCTGTATACAGCCAGCCAGCACGAATGAACGAGCGAGCGAACTCGGTGCAATTAGCGTAAGTGCCGACCATTATTTCAGTGAACCTACGACGTCCCTTCCTGCCTCATTCACTTTTGATTCTCGCCACCCAAACATTTTAGCATCCTGAGACGTACAAGATCCACGACGAACCAAGGCCCAAGTCATCTTTAACGCCGGGCAGAGCGTACAACGTCCTTGATCACAAAATACATAAGTTAAATAAAGAATTGGAACGATGAGACTTAAAGGTTTTAATATGACACTAATACTTTTAAAAGTGCCGAACGATGGTTTAAAAGGTACCATTTAAACGACAACATATCACTCTATTCTCTTATGTTAAAAAGCAAATTTCCTATTTTGATACAAAATCTTGAATTTTCACCTGTGTGTACGTTAACGTGTTTTGTATTTATACGTATTTTCTCGACACCTCATTCGGGAGGAGCACTAAAATCTTGTTATTCCTGTACTAAGCTGAGATCTCAGACTTGCATTTTCCTAATGGCGACGAGTTGGTCGTTGCCGAGTAGAAGCAGATAAATCAGAAGGTTTAACTTTTGGCACTCGAAGTACCAACGCTAGCTCGGGAGAGAACACGAAGACAGGGCACTGACTTGATATATTAAAATCAAACCGTAGTTTCATCATTTCTGTCCTTTCCCTGGATCTCTGCCTGACACACAGTTAGGTCATGCTGCCTAATCTCCTACATTTTAATTCCGACTGTTTCTCTCTTTTTTTCCAGTGACATTTAACACGTCCACTTGAACGAAGTTTATTGGAAAATCAAAGCTACATGAAAACGGTAATTACTATATTGTTTTATTGTCAATCAAAACTTTGATTGACAAATGCTGATGGCAACAGATTTCGCTACCGCCGGAAATGAATGGTTTAATGTTTCTATTTGCTCTGTCCATATGCTGTTTCAACACATTACAAGTGGACAAGGCAATTAAGTTTTTTTTGTAACACTGATATATATATATATATATATATATATATATATATATGTATACATACGCCTACAAAAGCTGCAGTGGACGGGTGAAAACATACTTTTTGAACAGCTCTGCGGTAATGTAGAAATCGAGCTTCAAAATATATACAATTATATCCGAGTAACCTTGCCGTTATGCTAGCCGTTATAAGTCCATTTAATTCTCCTGGATCTTAAAACACTAGTAGCCGTAATATTTAGATATTGTATATTGAATTACACAACGTTGCACACTTAATTTATTCAATTCTTATGGATTTACCTACCTCCGAAATAATTGTACAATGATCTAGAGAATTTTAATAGGGGATCTTCCGAATCATCTCTTTTTAAATGTAATTTCGTACAGTCTCAACTATTCCAATAACAGATCAAAAATATCCCCATATTCACCCGAAAGAAACATCCGCAGATCTGACTTCCTTAACCATCTCCGACAGTCTTCCAAATTCTGAAAGTATTGCTTAAATAACTTTGGCGGTGGAAAATTCCTCGGTCAGAAATCTTAAGTAAATTTTAAGATAATTAGATTAAGTTAAACTTTATATCTATATAGCTCTCATAGTTCTTTAGTAATATCCAAGTTGTATAATTTTCTTATATCGCAGAAACCCTTAAACACATAAAATAATCTACATCCCAGCCAACCAGTTAATTTATTTTGAAAAGACATGGAGTCTGCTGCTATTAAAAAGTATCCTCCTTTAATATAAAACATTGATTCACTGATTTATAATCTTAGTAGCTTAGTCCCCCCGGGTCTCTCTATTTCTACAATTATTTATGATCTTCGCAAAAGGTAAAGGATTATGGGGGCGGCCCGTACTGCAGATTCCAGCGAATCCTAAGCTTTGGAACATAAAAATATATATTCCAATATGGGGTGTAGAAAGAAGTTGGGTGATGATGGACTTCTTCGAAGTTCTGGGAGTTTGATCTAGTCGTTCCTCGGCTGCTCTGGTATCTGCATGGACTCTTCGTTTCAGGAGTGGTCGCGGATATGGAAGGATAATGTTGTTTTAAATAAAAAATTATTTATAATTTCTCCAAAGAATCTCCAAACTCTGAGATTTATTAAGGATGCAACTTTTTTCTAACATAAATCAATCGATATCAGTATTCTCTGGTGCAATCCTTTTAACTATTCATCAGTAATCACTTCTCTGTTACACCAAGTAAAATATACTTATAATTGCCTTTGCACAGGAGCGTCTATTTGCGGACTTACTCACACGTCCTTTCACCATGGAAATGAAGGAGAAGGAATCTTTTTTTTAAAAGGCTTAAGGCTTTTTATTTGTAACTTATTTGCCTGGTGCCGGCACATTGGACCCGGCTTACAGGCTCTAAATTTACATGGGTTTATAATTCTGGATATGGCTTTTTTATTGTCCTTGGGGTTCTTCTAAAACCCATACGGCGACCTGTTCTGAGGCCGCCGAGAACCAGTTTTATCTCGTTATTTGTCTCTGTCTTTCTTTTTCTTGTTTTTATATTTACATATTTACACTGCGCTTATCTTGCGCGCGCGCGCGCGCACACACACCACACACACACACACACACACACACACACACACACACACACACACACACACACACACACACACACACACACACACACACACACACACACACACACACACCCCTGGACATACCACGTACGTCCCAATATCACATGCACTACACTGTACAGACTTGGCTATGTACAATATTTACAATGTTCGCAGTTAGGCTGTGCGGCAGCGGGTAGCTGACTTCTGGGCTGCCGATGATGGCGGCCTCTACCGGGGAGCGTGGCTTGAGCCAGGAAGGGTTGGGCGCGCATAATTTTGCAGTGGTGTTGTTTTTTTTATTTTTGTTTTTCTTCAATATGCTTTGATTCTGGCGTGTTTTCGGTGCTTGGGTTCGCCTTTCCCAATATTGTGTATGGTGGGGTCTTGATGGTGTCGGATGCGCGCCCAGATGTTGATGGCCTCGTTGATGTAAGGGACGTGGGTTTCTTGGTAAATGGTGGCAGTTGTTGTTCGGATAGGAGCAGGCAGGATTTTGCGTAGGGGTAGGTTTTGTAGGGTTTGGAGATACTTTAGGGCGGTTTTGGAGGCGTTGGCCCAGACCACGCAGGCGTACAGGACCACGGATAAAATAAAGGATCTACATAGGATGATCTTCGAGTGCAGCTTTAGCTGTTTGCTCCTAAATATGGGGGCGCACATCTTTAATCGCTGCCGCCCTTTGTTGGCGCTATCTCTTAGGTGGGTGGTCCAATGCATCGTGCGTGTCAACGTCACGCCGAGGTACTTGACCTGCTGACGACAGTGCAATATTTGACCATCGACCGTTAGGTCCATTGCCAAAGGGCGCCGCTTTGTAAAATGTATAAGCTGGCATTTGTTCGCATTAATTTTGATTTTGCAGTCATGAAGCCATGAAAGGAATTACCTCCAGTCCAGGTGCTTATAGTCTTTTTGCCGTTGCCATCACGACAAATCAACATCATTCAACTTTCATACATTTCTTCATAAATTTTATATAATAACTATTCCATACCATTATTAAATATCCTAAATAATTATTTTTACTTATTTAAATTATTAAATAGATTTAAATAATCATTTAAATCATTTCAGCTTGCACCTCCTACCAGCGCTGCCGAATGGAGTACACACAACTCACGCGCCTGAACTGAGAACATTATCTTCATTAATTACACTCGTATAAATATTTGAAGCCACGCCATGGCTGAGTGGTTAGACCGCTTGGCTCTCACCTAGGCTGCCCGGGTTCGATCCCAGGCAACCGCAGGATTTGTAGTGGACATGACACTGGGGTGGGTTTCCTCCGGGTCCTCCGGTTTCCCCCACCACCATTCCACCAATTGCTCCATAATTCGTTCATCCATCACAGGCGTTGGGCCAACCCCCAACTCTGATCTCATCTCTCAGATTAATATGCTTCGGCTCCCTCGCTCTGAGGAAACCCAAGTGACTCCTAACACCAGTACTGGTGAGGAAGGGAGATATAAAAAATAATTTTTTTGAAAATGACAGATGCCTGTCTTATAATTTGAAAGAATTTTATTTTCTATCGTGACCGTACAAAAGTCCAATCTATATGGTAGGACGCGAGCGATGCACGTTTTAATCTTCACCTGGTTATGGTTACCAACATTCATCCATTCAACACAGATAAACCTGAAAAACAACAGCATAAATAAACAGTGCATCTACTATGAAAATGACGTTCACTCAGTTTGATACACACTGAGTTAATGTTCAATTATTGTTCAGAATAGTGCAGTGCTATTTTGTTATAAGTGAACGGCATCGTTAAGTCATGTGTCGAACTCGAGTTGAAATATTATTAATATTACATTGAATTATTATTGTACACATATATTTTCTCCAGTGTTTGTAATACGAGTGCGTGAACATGTCCCTCGAATTTGGGACAAGTGATTTTTCTATGAACTAACGTGAAGTGATTCATTCTCAGGGCAGAAAAATTATAATTAATGTGAACAAGTTTTTACTGTAGATTTTTCAAAATCCCAACAATTAAATTTCAAAGCTTGTGGTGTAGGTAGTGTACACACTATGTCAAGAATTTATAGTGAAGGAGCTTCATCCTTAGAAAAAGCGTGAGCTTGATCTCTGGGAAACATCCACAAAGTTCAAAAGCGAGTTACTGGGTTGAAAAACGTGCTTGTTGTTCTACTGATGTGACCGAGAGTCAAGATAAGATTTTAATGTTTTAGGAATATTTAATGTGTTGTTTAATTGCGGGAAAAGTAGGCAGAACCTTAGTTGGCGCGTAAAACGTGCTCTTATATTCAGAAACTCTGACGGTACACGCACTACACTTCGCAACAGCGCTCCGCTTGGACATTGGCCAGCGTTCACATGCCTTTAACTAGCGAGCGGATTTTTATAGAATGGCAAGCTAACGAATTTGATTGTAACATGAATACCAAGAAATAAAGCACACGTTTTTTACATGATGATATTATTAGACGGTTTAAGTATCCAGAAACTTCAGTGTACACATCTATAGAATTAGAATAAACATTGGTTAGAGGTATTGTCACTGTTTGCATACATTAACATATGCAATCGAAGAAACAAACACAGCAAAGGATTCAATAATTAGAATGTTGCTTTTTTAGTCTTTTACCACGTAAGATTGGCAGGTAGAAAAGATATTCCATTCCACGTAAAATGTAATACCACGACTTGTATGAAAATACACTTCCGGAACTTCTGAACAAAAAGTGAATACTTTTAGAATAAGTTCCTTGTGAGTGCATGGGGCAGTGAACAGTGAAACACAGAAACAAACAGTCGGTTAAATATCTAAATTGATATTTAAGTTCACATAAGGAATGCAGCACAAAGCTTTTCAAGAAAATTGTCCTACACTACGCTACCCATTACATTAAACAGCTTTGAAAACTTTGATATTTTATGAAATAACTAATGATTTTGGTTAAAATACCACACGTATAGCTTGAATGTTCTGAGAATGTCCAAAAGTTATCTTTATTCTGATGACTTTTGCATAACTGTACAACCGTAGGAGTTGGAAAAAACCTAAACAAAAAATTTAGACCTCATTAAAACACACAATTTATGTTAGATAATTTTTATAGTGAACAATTTTTAGATATTCCATATTACGTATTTCAATTTTCCAATACTTTATGTTTTTAAACTTACTGTGGCGGACAGAGGTGGGCAATGCAGCGGCTGGACGGTAGACTTTGGGCTAAAAATGGCTACTGCGCCGCCGTGTTAGTTTGTTTACTTTATACTTTACATATGTAAATACGCTATTCGTTATTCAAAGAATTTGAATTGGCTTCCTTTTTACTATAAATCACGAGCAGAGCTTCTGCAGTATGGAATTTCGAGGAAGGCTTAGTGAGTAGAGATTAAGTATTATAAATCCAAGAAAAATAAATATTCAGAAATACTTGTTTACTTTTTGTCAGAATCTTTGGATCAAAAGCTTAAACGGTTTATGTCAGCTGCTTTGTAAAGGTGATGAAAAACCCAAAGAGAAAAGTAGACTTGATTAACAGTGCCAACAGAGGTGGCCTGGACTCACATTTAATTACTTAGAATACCAAGTAATTTAGTGGGTTTATTATACAAACATAACAACAAATCCACTGACAAATTTGAAGTAATTTAACTTTCTGGTGGATGGCAAATGCTTGACTCGTAGAAGATTTTCAGGTTTTAGAATACATATCACTATTTTGCTATCAAGGTCTGTAATTTGTAAATAGGATTCTAAAATGAAGTTGTTAACACATTCTTCATTTCTAACATGTTAAAAAATGGACACCATATTGTGGTGAAGTTATACTCTCTTGTATATTCTCTGTGGCATTATATATTATGCAGATGTTGGAATGGTTAGCGGACCCGGAATGAGGATAGATTCGTGCTTTGTTCACGAGGCTAAAATAGCGTGGCGCTCGTTTGTCTTTCTTGGTAAACCTTTATAGGGAATAGACCCATAGCAGGATATAGTGCAATCACATCTCCTCTGAATCCAAATTGAAAGGTAAACGTGTTTTTGTTTATTGTAATTGTATCTAAAGTTTATTAAATGTGTTAAATCAAAGTAGTTTTCGTTGTTTTAAAATTGTAATTTAAATGTTACTTAATAAAACGATCTTTTGGTGTACCGAAGCCTCTCATGCCATTCGAATTGACTCTTAATACCATCTAGTTACGTTCCCTCCATTTCGTAATTAACGTTAATTAAAATAGTTACGACAATATTATCTCAAGGTTTCTTTGGAACTCTCATGCTGGAGGTCAGTGGTTCGATGTCGATGGCGATTTTAAGTCTGCCTATCAAGGTTCACTTGGCTCACATGAAGTATTCCCAAGGCCCAAAGTAGTTCGTAATTCACAGTAAAAGTTATAGTTTCCGTCGTTCTATCGTCGTTTACAGTTATCAAACCCTCATCAGAGGTGTCCCTCTGGGTCTCTCTAGTTACAACTGGGCCATATATCGCTTGGTGGAACGAGGCTTCCCCGACGGTTATTGACCATATGGAGAGCATTGTAAATCAATCAACGAACATGTGACAAAAGAATCTGATGCTAGCTCTGCAAATATATCATGAATATGAAGGGCGAGAAAGATTTGTTCTTCAGGACAATGATGATTAATCTTTAGTGATACTCATCCTCATTGTGCATGTGCATGCGTCTTCAGTAATCTAGAGAGCTCAATCATGAAATTCGATTAGCACTGGGATAGTTTTGTATTAAGGGGTTTTTACATAACACAAAAGAAGAGTACTTCTTAGCTCTTTGAATCCGGTGCTCACTGTCGCACCCATTAACTATCATCCTGATATATTTTATAAGGTGCAAGCTATCTCATAAGAGCCTTCGCTGCTGCAGATCAGTAGAAAACAGAAGGGTTGAATTAAATTATAACATGACATGTGCATTAACACTAATTATATGAATTATTCACAAAATAATTACAGCACTCTGAAATCCAGTACACAAATAATAAATATTAATCCTGAAATTAAATTCCTCGGTTGTCTCTACATTTTAGATATTCCTGTGATAGCGACCTTTCAACATTGTACAAGCTTTGTACATTCACTTTGAGCTAAACATTGCACATTTTAATGTCCTTATGATTTTCTGTTTCTTAAAACTGAAGACCAATAAAATGTAATTTCAAAATGTCAGGATTTACAGAGAAATGACCCAGAGGTTTAAAATTATTCTACACATCAAATTTAGGTTAAGAACTCAAATTTAAAACGTTTTAGGTGTAACATAAGTTATCATTGGTCAGTAATAAAAATGAATAAGTACGTTTCATGCAATAAATGGAACTATACGAAAAGATCCAAATGTCAACCCACAAATTGAGTTTTGTCATATAGAAACGTTCAGAGCTTTTCTGAAAATGTATCTTTTTTAATTTCAGGAGGCCTCTAAACTTGCATTTCCGGTGATAATTCGGAGAGAAACTGCGACGGCATTTCTAGTGGATGATGAAACACTGCACCGTGCTGAGGCTTTGCTCCTGGACCTCGGTGTTGTGAAGCTGCGGCGTCCTGTCCTTGGGGCTGGTTATGGTGCTCTAGGTCACGATGTCCTCTCGCAGTTACCCACGACAGCTGCATTTGTCCCATAAGACTGTTATCCCGTATGTAGTATTGGACGGGAAGATATGAAAGTAATTGAATAAATAAATTAAAGAATTGTTTGACTTCTTTTTTGAATATTCCAATTTTAATTCCTTCAGAAGGTAACACAAAATGAATACATGATTTCAGAAACACAGATTATTTTGCTTCCATCCTCTACGGCGTCCCTGGTCCCTGTACAGAATGAAGTTAATTCTAACTTATCTGAAATTATTGAATGGTCCGCTGCTATGGCAATTCAAATTCATTGACTCACGCCATATTTTAGTTCCACAATTTTCATGACCATATTTTTATAATCTTCATAATCATTATTTTAAATATTTTTTTTACAATAATTTAACATTTAAACAATATTTCCTAAAATTTAAACTAATATTATCATCGTTAAACACATTAATATTCATTTTCATTTGCTTCCATATCTTCAATGACATTTTACCCTCAAATGTCGTTCCCTTTTTACTACAATTTTAAATAATTTCCAATGAATTATTTTCTCAATAACTTTAAAATAGAAAACTAGAGACAATGACAATTCCTATCAGATTTGAACTAAAATAACTGCTTCAAAACTTTTGGGTGAAATACAATATCTTTCCTATCTACCACTGTTAGTAGACAGTACTGTGTGTACTAAAGACTGTACAAGTTAAATTGTGCAATAACAATGGTCATGTTGTATGGAAATACATGAATACTATAACAGAAACAAATAAAATTAAACTTTTTAGAGGTGTTAAAGGCTCCAGTGAAAATAATAAAGAAAATAAATTTTTAAAAATGAACAGGAAGACAATAAATGAAAATTTCTCAGGATGTCTTGAGAAATTAGCCCCATTTGAGATTTGTTTTCAATCTTTCCGCTATTAGAGACTATATGGCTTTCACAGAAACACGTCAGTAATGAAAAAAAGGGATCTAATTCATGTCTCTGAAGATATTTTTATACCTAGCGGTTTTAATTTGTAATATATGCAAGCACAAAATATTGGATAGAGTACTGGACGAAAATAGAGGGCAATAGGTATCTGAAAGCAAAGACATAAAAAAGGTTAGCTTGATGCAGGCGTTCACAGCGACTGACACTAGCATAAGTACGGTTGTACATCTATAATGTGAACAAAAATTAGACATCTTCATGTAAAATTCAAACATAAGGAACTAGCAAATCAGAGTATGAATTTTTACATGGCTCATCACATCAGTATCCTGCCATCTCATTAAGATAACAGGCCAGGAATCTCTAGTACATCTATAAAAACCTCAGAAAAAACAACTATGACACGGTTGATTGTGCTGTTTTGTGAGTCTAATGCTCCTTAAACGGTTAGCACTTGTTCATATTGATATGTTTTTCATATCAACATCATGTGTATTGTCAGTAGCCTTCGCAGGTTGCGTATATTTCAGCTGATTCACGTTATCTTGCGTATGAGTGCTATTTATGTTTCCGTTTCTGGTTGTGAATAATAATATGACGCTGTAAATTTATGCTTAAGCGTTACGTTGTTACATTAATGCTTAACACAATTGTCACAGTGAAGAGGCCCTTAAACTATACTAGAAAGGCTACAAAGAAAGGGATACACTGGGGTTTGTGGACGTCAAGATTCAACTGAAATTGTATTGTGACTTTGTGGGTTCGTGAAATGATAAAACGAGGTTATAAAACACAAAAACTACTCTTTATTCTCCTAGCAAATACATTAGTCACCATTACAGTTTGCTAGCTAACCTTAAACTGATTGTTTTACCTAACAACTACTCTCAAGTGTCTCGCTTCCGGTAACGTTCCGAAGTTTTCCGAATCTCCACCGGCTTCGGCTTCGCGAGCCTACCGCCAGGGCGACACTGCTCCCTCCTCAAGGCTGGTCGTCCCGAACAGCGCCTTCGTAGCGGGCCAGGCGATCCAAGTGTACCACCATCTTTCATCGGGGCACCTTCTGGATGCGGTAGACCACGTCGTTAATCCGCTTCACCACACGGTACGGTCCTTGCCATGGCTGCTGAAGCTTCGGGCAGCGTCCCTTGGTCCGGGTCGGGCGGTACAACCAGACCAGGTCACCTTGCTGGAACCCTTGGCTGTTGGCTTGCCTGTCGTATCGGGTTTTCATGCGGTCGCTCGCCTTCTGGATGTTCTGCCGAGCCATCTCGTGTATGTCGTGGAGGTGGTCCACCAAGTTCTCCACATCCCTCAAGAGTGGCCCCAAGTCTGCGTCCGCCAGCTGCTCCCTCCTCAGGCCTGCGCTATCCCAGCCATCCGCAGGCACTGCCGTGACTACTCGAACTGCTGCGGCACGCTCCTTCCCCCCACTCTTGTGCATTGGCCGCACCCTTCTGGACAGGGTCTTCGGGACATAGCGTCCGCGTTACCGTGACTCTTCCCTCTGCGATGTTCCGAGGTGAAGTCGTACTCCTGCTGCCTCTGGACCCCACCAGCTGTCTGGCCCTCCGGTCGTGCCGTCACTATCACTTCGCTCCTCGCGGGGACAACCACGTCTTCGCTCAAGACGACCCTTCCAATTCCAAGGCGCTCTTCTGGTTGACGGAGTATAACCTCTTCTCCGTTGAGCCTCAGGACCTTCCTGCCGACGTCGACCGTCGCCTCGTGGCTACTGAGGGCATCCAGTCCCAGAATCACCTCAGCCACCTTCGCGACGAACACCCACAGACGCACGGCACTCCGTCCCAAGTTCAGCTCCAGCAGGGCATCCATCTCCACAGGCATGGTGTCGCCCGATGCTGTCACAAGCTCGTATGGTCGGCTCGGCTTCCTCGTCGGCAAACCCTTCGCCACGTCAGGTCTGATGATGGTCACGGCCGCCCCGGTATCCACCAGCACGCGGCACGGCTTTCCTCTTACCCAACCGTCCGCGATGAGGTTGTCATCCATCCGCCGGCTGACGGCGCGGATTGTCACTCGAGGGGATGGAGGTAATGGCGCCGACGTGCCCCTCTCCACGCCGGGCCTTACTCGTTTTCCGGCTGCTCTTCCTGGTGTGGGCAGTCTCTCCGCAGGTGTCCGGGCTGTCCACACTCCCAACACAGGCCACTAGGTGTTCGCCGGCGTCCCTCAGCTGGTCTTCTGTCTCCGGCGTAGCGGACACTCCTCGTTCTCGACGTCGGGATAGATGCTACCTTGGCCGCCTCCATCCTTAATGCCGCTGTCAGCGCCTCGTGGATGTTTTTATAATAGCCGAGCATTAGGTGCTGACGAATCTCCGTGTCCCGTACCCCGTCGACAAAATTGTAGGCGGCTTCCCGAGATACGAACTCCAGTGGCAGGTCAACCAAGGCCGTGCTAGCCAGCTGCTCAATCGCTATGGCGAACTCCTGCAGCGTCTCCCCCGGCTGCTGTGACCTTGCCTTTAGCTGGCTGCGGTATGCTGCGGCTAAGCGGTGGTTCCCGAAGCGATTCTCCAGGGCCTCCCAGATGTCCTTGGGCGCCGCCGTCGTCTGCACCGCGTTTAGGATTTCCGCGGCCCGTTCCTGGAGGCTCTCTATTATCTGTGTGGCCTCCTCCTCCGGTGACCATCTGTTGTGCTTGGCCACTGTGTCGAACTGGCGGCGGAAAACCTCGAATGTTGACGCGCCGTCAGATTTCGGAGGTTTGACGCGCGCCGATGTTGTGTCGCGTCCCGGTGCGTCAGCCTTCAAATCCTTCAGTCTCCTGCCGACGACGTCCTCCACCATGGCGTTCAGGGACTTGACGCTGCTGTCGGCCTTTCCCTCCAGGTTGTTTACGCGGTTCGCGAGGTCTTCGACGTCTTCAACCATGGCGTTCAGGGACTTGGCGTTATTGTCGGCCTTTTCCTCTAGGTCATTGAAGCGGTTCGCCAGGTCCTCGACGTGCTCCTCCACTTGGCCCATCCGCTTGCCCAGCTCCGTCACGTCATCCCTCACGCCGGCCAAATGTTCCTCAAATTCGGCGGAGAGGACCTCGTTCGCCTCCTTCATTTCCGTGACCAGACTGTCGTTCGCTGCCTTCATTTCTATGGTCAATTCGGTCTTTATTTCTTTCAACTCTGCGGCCAGGTTGTTATTTGCCGCTTCTGTTTTTGTTGTTAACTCGTTCATCTTCGCGGCCAAGTTGTTATTTGCCGCTTCCGACTTCGCCGTTAATTCGTTCATCTTCTGCAAAAGCATTTCCAATACCGATTCCATGGCCATAATCTTCGGTGATGTAGTTATCCCACTTCTGACACCAGTTGTGACTTTGTGGGTTCGTGAAATGATAAAACGGGGTTATAAAACACAAAAACTACTCTTTATTCTCCTAGCAAATACATTAGTCACCATTACAGTTTGCTAGCTAACCTTAAACTGTTTGTTTTACCTAACAACTACTCTCAACTGTCTCGCTTCCGGTAACGATTGGTTCCGAAGTTTTCCGAATCTCCACCGGCTTCGGCTTCGCGAGCCTACCGCCAGGGCGACACTATCTATATCGGCGCCATACTTAATTTATGGGACGATGTAAACAAAAGAACGTGTACGTCTGCAACATCATTGGCTGTTTAGCCTTATAACTCTATGTGGATGAGAAATGTAGTACACATATCATTTTAAATACTTTGCATCTAATGCAAAATATATGAATAACTTCACAGTAATTAATTAGTATTTCATGTGATAAATGCAAGTGTAATTTACATGTATTAATCAGAATGTACGCTTCGCTTGTACAGTTTAATAGCAGAAGGTAGTAGGAGAATCAGTTTACAAAATGGCTGCTTCCGTGCATGCCAAACATTTGAGGGAAACCGTTAAAAGTGGCGTAAAACAATTTATATTGAATATGTTCTGCAAGTTGTATGAAAAATACCCAACCTTAGCAATTGAGGACGTTTTATTTTGTATTTACGTCCTCCAACGTTGTCATATCGGACGATGAATGGAATGGGTGAAATGATGCTCAAATGAGCCCACGTTCCATAGAGCTTAGAGTTACCCGACATTCATCTTTCAGGATAAAGGAAAGCCCTGGAAAAACCTTATCCAGATAACTCACCCTGACCAAGATACGAACTCGGAACCTCTTGAGCGTGAGCAGACTCATTACCATCTACGCTACCGAGGCGGGCATTGAGGACGTTGTTAATTTGTCAGCAGAATTAAGCGATGTTTCAGCACCAATTAAGTATTGATGCCACTCTAAGTGAGGTTATGAGACTTTCCACTCCAGCAAAACATCGAAAAAGAAAGAGACTAGTTGTGGAAGGTAAATATGATGAATTTGTTAACAGTGCTGTTCGTGTTAAGGTTCATGGCTTCTTTGAAAGAAGCAAGCCACCACAATTACAAAAGTGCTTCAAACAGTAAACAATGATCCCGATTAGCCGAGCTTTGAAAAACGAGCTTCAACACCATTCTTCACGACTTAGGTTTTGAGTTTTTGAACACAAACAGAAAAAATATGGTTTTTGAGCTGAAGCTATATTGTTGTGGCGAAGGAATTATAAAAAGGAAAATTCGGAAGTGGAAGTAGTTTAAGGAATACGTCCATTATCAGATTCCAATTAGGTAAGTAAAATACTTTTAATTCAGTTGCATGCCATAGAACTTCCAAGTCATTGATAAATTGGCTACACGCAGTTACTTAGCAGCTATTTTATATTATTCCGTAGATAAACAAGCACTTTAATTTTCAATTTTGAATAAGGTGAGGTTATGTGAAGAAATCAAATATTTGAGTAATTGTTGTAAGCATTGAATCACTTTTGGCGTACAAAAGAAAAAATATATTATATAGTACACATCCTTTGCGTTTAACCTTAAAGTAAAAGTGCTACTGTAAAAATTAAACATCAAAACATCGGAAATGCCAAAGCAAAACTTTGCATAGGAGTTCGTTGACAGCGCACATGTTTGCCGCTTGAGAATGAAATATCGCTAATATTCCCTCCAATCGTAGTCGCCGGCGGATTTTCTCGCTATGTTTACATCTCCCCATAAGTAAGTATTACGTCGGTATAGTTTGAATAGTTCTTCTTGTTTTTCACTATTGGCACGTCCGGAGATAGCCCGTCACACTAATTTTTCCTCTAAATCAGAAACAATTCTGCATAGTGAGAATTTTTAAACAAGTGGGTATAATTTACTACCATCAGTCAAGAGATAGATCTTTGAACCATGAGCACATTATTTTACAGCGGTGGCACAGTTTATCCTGAGAGTGCAGTAACAGCGTTGCAGCCAACTTAACTTTGACGTCGGCATTTCCAGGAATAGATCCCTTTATTTGACTGTCTCTCGTAGAACAACTTTAAACATACGTAAATGTGATGCCGATAGCTTTATGCTGTAAGGTGTCACTCCAGAATAGGTGACATTACAAGTTGACATAAGAAGTCTGTTTCAAAACAGCAGCATTTGAGTTTTATTGGAAGCTAACAGAAATATTCAGAGTTGTTTTTGACTTTGGTAAAATATGAGACGTTACTTATTTTTATATATATGAAAGTAATTAGAACAACGCTGTTATTGGCTGGCCTTGTCACTCAGTCGGTAGATCACCTGCCTGCCGTGCTATGGGTCACGGGTTCGATTCCCGGCAGTGGGGGTGGGGATTTCTCTCCGACAAAGATGATTCCCCGTCTTCCCCAGAGTCTGGAAGTATTAATGAGAGTGCGAATGAGTGTGTGATCTAATGATTAAAATCCAACGAATACGAATCCAAAGAAGAACGGCCGCCGATATGACCAGTGGAGTTAAAGGCGAGCTCGCTCGCTCGTCGTGCTGGCTGGCTGTATTTACCCAGAAGGCTTTTGCTGCCTGCCCACCCGTTTTTGGGTTTAACCGCAGGTAAGGTTTGTTCGGGATGTTGTAGGGTGACTTGTGGGCTTTTAGGTTGGAATTAATTTGTAAGGCTACTGTAATAGTACCTTGGAATGAAAGGATAAGATGCAATTCCTAGCACCCTGGTGTTTTGTTTCAGAAATTTAGGTTGGTAATTTTGATGCCAAACAGCTTAGGAGGATATGTGGAGCTCAGCTTTTGCTGCTGTTAGGATTAGCTCCTGGGTTATCTTGGGTGCCCGCAAGCCAAGCGGGGTACCCGGTGTAGGCTAGAGCGAAGTCTAGTGGGGTCATAATCTCTCAATGATCTGACAAGGGCGCTTCTGTGGTTGGGTAAGTTGGCGTATAATTTTGATGATCGGCGCCTAATCTCGTCCTCCACGTATGGAAGACCTGAGGCTTCATGAAGCAACCTGGTGGGAATGTAGCGGCCCACAGAGTAAATAGACCTTAAAGGCGAGGGAGCTGTTATTCAAACTTTCTATCGGATCACCTTACCTTCATTATGTCAAATTACCCATTCCTCCTGAAAATCCCACAGATTGCATTCTACGCTGCATTTATTTCTCAACGCCTTGACCTGTCAGGAGAGTTTCCTTATCTAATCATGAATTGAGGCATTCAGAATAATAACGGCATCTCCCAACCAACATCGAATTTTGAGATAGAAGCGTGACCATGCACAGCTGCCATCTACCTTTCATGTATCAAACGAATTAGCTTTCATTTTCCACCTTTAAAATTTATCTGTAGTGAAAACGTACACGTTTTTAGTGTAAAAATGACATATTCCAACTACTAGTGCTTTATTTATGACAACTTTATTTAGGATTCATGGTATTGTAGTGAACAGTAGTGAATATCGCACCATCTACAGATATTATTCCTGAATCTAAAAAAAGGCAGAAACGTGTAATAAAGGGGTAACTGAATGTGTATTAAACAAGAAAGTTGATGAAGAAAATGTGAAGATTTGGTAATAGAGCTGGATTTGACATTTGGAGATGTAAAAAGGAGCAAAAGTATACTTTATATGAACTTATATGTTTATATTGTACCGTAACGGAATAGTTCTTAAAATGTTAATTGTACGGACCAACTGTGTACAAAATTTGTTTTACCATCTTATAGTTGTCGCTATAAGACCATTGTCGTTAGGAGACATTAAATAAATTTATCTTGGCTGGCCCCGTCGCTTAGTCGATAAAACACCGGGTTCGATATCCGGAGGTGGGGGTGGGGATTTTTCTCCAACCAAGATAATTCCCCATCTTCTCCAGAGTCTGGAAGTATGAATGAGAGTATGAACGTGTGTGATATAAAGATTAAAACCCAACGAATACGAGTTAACACCTTCGGTATATTCCAAAGGAGAACGGCCGCCGATATGACCATTGGAGTTAAAGGAAACAAGGAAAAAAAATTATCTTAAAAAGTCTGCTTTACACTATTTTTTCTGTTTTGTATATTTTTCTGTCCTGATAAAGAGCACAAACTCAAGGAAACTATTATTCACAATGGTTCAAAAATTTGCACATAGACTTGAAATCCCTTAATTTGAATATCCAGAAAATATCAAGTCTTAATGTTAACTACTTTCCATGTTAAAAAAAAAACAGAAACAGAAAATGACTCATCTCAAAATAAAATTTGATTGGGATATGCCGTTATTATTCTAAGCGCCTCAATTCTAAAACAGTAAAAAGAGCAGCGTATTATTAAGAAAATAGGCCAATCATGCTGAACATTTTTCACTCTCTATCTGTTGGGATCCTTTTTGCTTTCTGTCCCTAAGGGATTGCTGGAAACATAATTTACATTTTTTCAAAATATTGAGAGAACTCAAAACACTTTGTGCCAAAGGCTTTTAGTCTCTGTTTCGTTTGGAGTGCCCTTTTTTCTGATATAGCACAGATTATGTTTACTCTTGTTATGAAGACTACATGTGAGTCGAATTTTTCCATCATTACTGAGAATTCCCCATTGAAAAAGTTTTGAATTCAATCTTGATAATCCTGTTCATAAGCGCTCCTAAAAGAATGAATGAAACCAAAGTTTATCTTTTACAAATCATAAACAGAAAACAGATACATTCAATCCTTCCTATAAAAGTTTTCCTCTCTCTCTTCTATTGGGTGTGATCTGACAACATTCCAATAATGCTTTTGCGCTAGCTCTAAATAATCTCATACCTTTATACATATTTTACTTTGTGGTGTGTGTGTTTAACGTAATTAAAGTTTAGAGGCGAAATTTCTGAAAGCTGATACCAGTTTTGCTGCTAATTTATCGAAGTTGCCGAAACAGTTCTACGATGTAAGAGATAAACTGACATTGGCAGCTTAAACCTACTTGCTGTTGGTGCCAAATGCAAGACGTTGCTCACTGTAACGTTAGTCAGATTGACAGCTTGCAGACGATAGTAGGAGCATCTACTTGCTCAAGTTTCCTTAACATCATTTCTCTCTCTCCCGTACCCCAATGCATCCAGCCCTCAACCCTGATAACATAAGACACTTATCCTCATCTCGTCACAATGCTTATTCTAATGCATTTTTGTACCAATTAGCGTAAATAGGTTAATTGTAGAACAAAATGGCTCCCCGGTAACGTGTGAGACATACATTCAAAAGATCTCGAATTCGATTCCCGTCGACTGACGACTTACATTGTGTTTATGTGGTTTTCCCTGGTCGGTAGATAAATGTAACTTCTCATCTAACCATTTCTTTTTCATGGTATTTCTTTCATTCGCCTTCTTTTTCAAGTTTCAAGCGAGCTTCTAGATTTCATGGCGTATGGCGCTACTGTGTATATGGCGCGGTTGCTTGCTCAAAGGACGGATTACTCGCCAAGGACACAGAGGGAACGGCCAATTCATCTTACAACATAAATTCATGCCAACAACATATTTCTACATTTAAAGAGTCCAACCTCAATGAATGATATATAATTACTTTAATGAACAAATATACGTCGTCATGTGCTTTAGAAGACTTGTATTTCTTCACTATTTCCGAAAAAATCAACAATGCGTTTTCTTAATAGTTCTTCAGTGAATATTATTCTTTAAAACAATTGTGCACCTATTGTATAGCGTTGTGGACTTTCTCGTTAACAAACCATCTTGCTCAGTAGTAGCAGACTTCTTCACAAATTATCCATTTATACACTTAAATTCACAACACAAATAACAGAAACAAGTTACTACACATAGCTTTTGAATCATTTCTAACACCCTTATACTTTGTCAGTAACTCCAAGCACCCCAATAGAATAATCTCAGCAAAATTTAATAAAATTAATTACAGTTTGACATTATAGCTCAGATTGAGGAAATATATTAAGAAACCAATACATATTTCCCCTCAGTATATTTATAACTTGTGAAAATTCAATATTTCTTTCGCTTGATGTACTCGTATTGCATACTATTGTTTATTAGATAGATGCTTTTTTACTTTTCGAATGTGAATAATACTATGCTTATTATTCTGGAACATAGTCTGCTCTAGACTATTTTTTGGCAAATTTTTTATTGTGCTTTTGTTGGGAATGTGTATTCTCTGTCGTTATTAGTGGTTGAATTGTAACGAAGCCGAACAAGTTCTTGACTTG
>CM060955.1:35286155-35372401 GCA_030765055.1 Mantis religiosa
GAGAGAGAGAGAGAGAGAGAGAGAGAGAGAGAGAGAGAGAGAATAGTTACACCCACACAGACGCACACGCATATATACTTACACCCACACCCACACCCATACAATAGCTTCCATAACTCTGCACTTTAAAGTCAATTGATTAAACGACAGTAGAATGCTATAATATTCTCTTTCATTGTAAATGCTATTATTCGAAGCGTTAAAGTTTGTAAAACGCTTTTATTAAAATAACTGTTGATATAATTAAAATTGTTACTTTATATGACAGAACAATTTTGAGCCGAGTTGCATATAATAGCTGTGATACAAACTTTATACTCGTTTTGGACAGATATAGCCGGGATTTTAACACAGACCTCCCATTATACACGTTCTCACCGACTTATATTTAAAAGTTTCTAGGATTAGGAATTATATCAAATAGTCCTGTCCATGGATGTGTTAAAGTAATTTTATTTTATTATGAAGATTAATTAAACCAAAATCACACCAATTTTTATTACATTATGGACCTTCATGCCTACTTTGGCACGGAATAATCCTCAGATGTTTTGAAGCTGTGTAACAGGAAGAGAGATAAAACGTTTTCATTTTGCATTATCTTGCTTTGAAGAAATTACAATTCTTTTGTGCTTTAGAGAACAATGTTTATGGAGTTATGCTTCATATGTGAACGAGCGGATGGCTCTGCGGTAAGACCTAAGCTCACATTCGGCAATTCCGGGGTTTGAAGTTCTGGCATTGGGTTCCATGTGGGCAGATGAGAGCTGGAGCGGTCCTCTCTACCACACATGTCCTTTTATGTGTTTTATTTACGATCAGGCGACGGCAATTGACGTGTTGCGTGGGACAATGGCATTTACGCTGTATAAAAATTCCTTTTGAGTTTTGGTGGCTTTCTTGGTGTCGCTCATTTCATTCCGGCACCGCCACTTTGAAGAATGTGCCTGGATCCTATTGGGAATCGTTAGGGACCCCCGATCTAGTATGTATGCAACGCTCCATCCTTCTCTCCTAATAATCACCTTTTTAATTTATAAGTGCTAGCGATTATTTTGCGTTTTGTAAGTAGGTATACAAAATGGCACCACTGACTTCGGTAGGTACGGGTTTGGCGAACCCGGGGTCCCGAGCCAACAGTCTCCCTCGTGTGGGCTCCTCATCGTGGCGGAGGGAGACGGTCAACAGGCTCACCCACGTGTAGGTCGTGCGTGGAGACGATTAGATTCTTTTCTAGTTTAGAGTTTAGGATTTAGTGAACGAAATTTTTAGTAGGCTTTGATTGATTTTTTTTATGTACGTGTATTTTTAATAGGCTTTGTTACACTTGTATAGTTTTTAGAAAGTTTTATATCTGGCTTTTGCCATGACTAGTTTTAAAAGGGCGCTGATGACCGCCGTAGTTGAGCGCCCTTATATATACCATCATCACCGGATTTTTTTTTTTTTTTTTTTTTGCTTGTTCCAAACTTAACTACTATGGTCATATCGGCGGCCGTTCTCCTTCGGAACATACCGAAGGTGTTAACTCGTTATCTTTGGTTTTTAATCATTACATCACGCACACATTCACACTCTCATTCATACTTCCAGACTCTGGGGAAGATGGGGAATTATCTTGGTCGGAGAAAAATCCCCAACCCCACCGCCGGGAATCGAACCCGGGACCCCTAGCACGGTAGGCAGGTGCTCTACCGACTGAACCACCGGATTTACTTCCCTTCCGAAGGAAGACATGCTAAAGATTTTTCGCCTGAAAAATTCATTGCCCTCTACTGGGTTTGAACCCACTTCCTCGGGAACCAGTGGCTAGCATGTTACTCCTAGACCATTGAAATGAAAATGTGTAATGTTTAACGCCCGCTTTTACTACATACGGCACCGCAGGCGATGACACTGTTTATCATGAGGTGAAGATGGAGCACCGGTGGAATGAGATGGCGGGGGTAAACTGGAGATCCCGGAGAAAACCCGCCCCAGCGCCGTGTTGTCCACCATAAATCTCACCTGCGGTCGCCTGAGATCGATCCCGGGCCAGCTTGGTGAGAACCAAGCGGTCTAACCACTGGGCCACGGCGCGGCCGCTTGACCATGGAGGATGATAGATTTAACGAGCATAAAGACTGTGTAATGGCCTATGTGTTTCAGTTTTTGGAGTTTGCCTAAATCAACTGCATACTTCAAATATAAAACGCATTAAAGAGTACTTGGTACTCGAGTATCATTGGCCCTATACTGAATTGGAATTTGTACGTGACGTATTTGACTTGAAGAATCAGACACAGCTTGTAGCAGAACCATTTATCACTTCACCAATCACACCTTATTGGCAGTGTAGGTCCTCTCATGGGAAATTAAACAATTCAGAGCACATAACAGACGTTACAGATTAGATTGCTATTCATGAATTCCTTCGCGCTTTCCAACAGAAGATTCAAAAGCAATAGATGGTAACCTCTTACTTTAACACCGCATATCTAAACGGATCTTTTATTTTGGCTATGTGAACAAGTTCCTTAATACTACTGACATAGATATCTTTCTGCTATTCCATCCTTTCATCTGGATTTAGGATAGTTGTTGGAAAGCAGCCTTAATATACGTTGCACATCAAAAGATAATTTATTTACGTTAAAATGACAGTGCAGAATTGGCAAAGAAGGGTCATAAAATACGTAAGGTAAAGGTTGTCTTTCTCCAATAAACACACGCAGGTTGTGGTGTCTTTAATTTATAAAAACAAGCTAATTCGTTGATCACTAAGACTTGAGGTGCATCTTTCAATGCGGCGTTCAGGGAAGGAATGTATGACGCTAATTTGTATGCCTTCTAATGTAGTGCACATTGTGTTACCTCCCAAATCTCTACTGTAGATTCACAAAAATGATATAATTTGATAAAAACACATTTTAGGCACGAGAATTGATATGTCATAGGGATGGATATGTAATTATCACTGTGCCTGGTCAATTATACCAAATTTTTCAAAAGCATATTAGAAGTTTATAACGGAAATATTTATAAATGAAGTTTATCTTTCTACAATTCTCAAAATTACACTCAAGTTTGGAAACGGAGGAGAAATTCAATGGTAACAGTTGTCGCGCCTATGTAACCTCGAGAAAGAAGACATTAGAAGGTGAACAGCGACCAAAACCGCTGGGAGAGGCACAACGCAGAAGGGTTCCGTAAAGTGCATACCCGCAGAGTGCATGCTCTATGTGTCCTTCCAAATCCTTTGACACAGATTTTGGACACAGGTTCCAATGTCAGGGCAAAACACGTTTTTTTCCTTTTTTCCCCTGAATTGCCAGTGTCTGCTCGCGCATCTGAACTTGCGATCCTGAAATATGAAGAACGAAATTAAATGAGAGGATTTAGTGAAGGAAAAATTCATGATAAGTAAAATTTAGTGCTGACCCAGCTACCTGGGAACATCCCTGATCAGTATCTCGATTGCCGCAGGTTTACAACTAGAATTTCCCGAATGACCTGATTTTACCCCTAGCATACCACTTATTCACTCACACAATTTGAGAATGTAAAGGTCTGCTGGATAAGTGATATAAAGGTCTTCTATATTTCTTAAATAACTAATTTTGTATGTTTTAGAATCATAATGGAAACTTTTCTTAGAAGGACATCGATAGTGGACAGCGAGTTTAAAATTAGCATACTTTACTTGGTATACTTACTATTATTATTATTATTATTATTATTATTATTATTATTATTATTATTATTATTATTATTATTATTATTATTATTATTATTATTATTATTATTATTATTATTATTATTATTATTATTATTATTATTATTATTATTATTATTATTATTATTATTATTATTATTATTATTATTATTATTATTATTATTATTATTATTATTATTATTATTATTATTATTATTATTATTATTATTATTATTATTATTATTATTATTATTATTATTATTATTATTATTATTATTATTATTATTATTATTATTATTATTATTATTATTATTATTATTATTATTATTATTATTATTATTATTATTATTATTATTATTATTATTATTATTATTATTATTATTACTACTACTACTACTACCACTACTACTACCACTACTACTGCTACTACTGCTACTGCTACTACTAATAACAATAGTAATATTGAGAATAACAACCCACCTCTATGGCGTGGGATAGCGTGTCTGCTATAAATGGGTCCAGGGTCCATAGAGCTTAGAGTTGACTGGCATTCATTTTTTCGGGTTAAGGGAAACCCGGGAGAAAGTCTTATAAAACTCCTCTTAACCAAGATGATTACTCGGGTCATCTTGAATGTGACAGACATACTATCACTACTCTACATAGGCGGGCGTCTAGATTGATGATGAATGAAGTCATAATATTTGATTGATACTTAAATGGGCTCAGAACTAAAAAGTGCATTTGTATTTTCAATTCCAGCGAAACATTTTGTACAGGGAATTTACTTCAATCGAGATTCTAACTCGGACCCTCCGTATTACTAATGCATTCCCACTATCTACTTATTATACCGTGGAAGTAAAAAGTGTACAATTAATATCCTCCATTCTTAAGTAAATAGTTTGAAATAAACGTAGTGAGATGAGCTTTAGTTTTAATTTTTCTAGGCCCTACTAAAATGTATATTTTTAGCATTAAAATAGAGTTAGCATTAAAAGTAGAGTGTTTTTACCAGTAGCTCTTTCTAGAAATTTAAGATTACAACTCTCAGTGAAATAAAATAGTTATGAGTCTCTGTTGTTGAACACTGTTTCTTGACATGGAAATTATTTGAATAATTTTAAAATGAATTAAGTAGAACCAGAAATATTTTGCAAGCATCGGAGAGGATAGTTGCTTTATTTTTGCCGCACACTTCTATATATTATGGAAGGATGCGTTGTGTGAGTGATCATGTTGTCAGCAAGTACTGGTGCTGTGAAGGTCAAACAAAAACGAACACCAAACAACAGCAAACTAGAACTCAACATTGCACATGTTTCATGATACCGTCCCTGTTAGGCATACCATTGGAATAATAACCGCGAAATTCATATTAAATGCATAACTAAGGGCGGATAGATACCACACTATAAATTAAGCTAAATTATAACAAATATAGAGGATAATGATTTAATATACAGGTACAGAAACTAAACAGGCAATCCCAATACATATATTTTATTGCAAGCACGTGAACCCAACGTGTAAAGAGAGCTGGGAAAATGAACACTTATCCTCACAGGTATTTTCCTTGTGTTGAGCCGACAAAAGTGGCATTGTTCGAGAATCGCCCGAGGGATAGACCCAAGCGATAGCGAGTCGCCTGCCGATGCATTGGTCTGCAATTGATGCATGGTGAGAGAATAGACATCGGAGATTTAAGATACACATTTTCAAACGCACTTCTGCATTAATTACCTAGACCATGGGGAAGTGAAAGTTGCGTGGAATACATGCCTCAGAAACTAGAAATTGCGATGAAATTTAAGAGTAGGGATGAAACACAACCTATAAGGAACGAGTAACAGGTCACATGACCTCTAAAGGGTCCAAAATTAGGCGAAAGAAAGGGGAAATTTGTGCAATGGCGACGTTTGATGTTTGCTAGGAAAAACACTCTGTAGTGGCGAGTAAAGGGGCAACAAGTACGGAAAGTTCATCAAAGTCCGTGTTCGCGCATGGACGGAGCAACACACGTTAGGTGGTTATCAAACTCTCCGTGTTAGCGAGTGACGTCATTAAGATTTTACCAAACTCAGTTGTTGTATAATCCTTCGGAAATATTCTAGTGCGTGAAGTAATGCTCTCGCGACATGCAGAAACGACAACGCGTACACAGCTACCTACATCACTCGGCGCGTCCTAGTAATTTACGAGTTCACTCGCGACTGTGATTCAAACTAGCCGTCATGTCACGTGCACAGAAACGAGCAGATCCTAAATCTCGTGCCTAACGTGCGAGTAACACCAACACAACAGTGTCGAGTGGGGAATGCGACTTGTATAAATAAACTTGCCATTCAACGGTCCTGGTGTGTTCTATGTGATAATACCCAAACACTGTCAGGACGCACCCACTCCCTGAAACCCAAAAGAGAGAATCCTTGCAGACATACCCTGAGAAAACCCCCGACCTGTTGTAAACCTCCCATCCTTAGCCCTCACCCGTCACATATCCGATCATATGAGGTGTTGAGTGCCGTGAGGGCTCAACGAGGTACTTAACGGGCAAGTACCGCCTCACTCAATTACTTCACAATTTAATATCCAGATCTGTTTAAACTATATTTTACATTTGTGTGTAATAATCATATGCTTTATATTATTACAAGTATGAATTTAAATATTTAAATAAGCTTTTTTTTATTTTAAAGTTCAAGTACATTTTGTATTATTGTTTATAAATATTGAAGTAGTTTTCTGTTTTAGGTATGATTATCCTGGTTTATTGATAAGGGAATTTCATTATTTACTAATTAGGAAAAGGACTAATTAAATCTAATAACTTTCCAGCAGAACTTTTATAGTTTGCCTGTTACTGCTTTATCCCAGTCTGCTTCTTTTATTCTATCCTTCTGCCTCTCCAAATTAATGTTTGCACAAATCCAGCATATGGAGCAGCGTACAAATATTATTTGGGCACTCTTGGTTTTGAATTAGAGCTGTTAGAAATAATTTTCTCTGAAGCTTGCAACAGAAGCGCTATAGTAAATTCAAAACAACATTCAAACGAAAGTGGAGTTCAGAGTCATTCAGAAGATTTTGAAGGTGATTTGTTGAGATTGCATTTCATTCTCCGAAGCTTTGTTTAGTAAGTAATTTCTCGGTAGTCCTGCGCCGTGGCATAGTGGGCTAAGACATCAAGCCTTGGTTCCCTGCCACGCAATACGGCCCGGGTTCGATCTCACCCCTGGGGGGGGGCGGATTTTAAGTCCCGGTGCCCGCTCAGCATCATGAGGAAATTGAGAAACTTGCGATAGTTAAGCGACCCTGGTCATGAAAGCAACTTGCGATGGTGGTGTAATGGTCAGCATAGTTGCCTTCCAAGCAGTTGATCCGGGTTCGATTCCCGGCCATCGCACTTCATTTTCAGTTGTGCGGTGACTGGCATACCGCGAAGTTGTCTTTCCGCTGTGTACGGTAGTAAACGCCAGGCAGAGCGGGCTTTGTTTGTGTTGTGTGTACAGTTCAGCGCTTCGCGCGTAGTTTTGTTGAATTGGTTATAGTTATACCTGTTCGGTTTGAGTTGAAAAAGTAATCATGGCGATGTACAAACGTGTGAATACACTAAAAATCCAAATTGAAGCAACGGCAAGTAAACCTACTGCATTAGAAATCCACCAGTGGCTTGTAAACTTCATGGGATTACAAGTGGATCAAGTTGACACACTCCAGCTGCACACAAGAGAACGTGCTATATATGTGAAGGTGATTTCGGCGGTATTATACGATAATCTTTTAGCCCGTTATCAAGATGAGGAAACCTTTACCTACGCCTCTGGAGAAACGGCAAAGTTACGCATTACACAGGGTGATCAGCAAACAGTGAATGTTAGAGTGTTCAGTTTACCTTCGGAGGTTCCCCTCGCTGTGTTGTCGCAGCAGCTGAGCCAATACGGTACAGTGTATGACATACGCAGAGAGCAATGGAGCTCCCAGTATCTTCTTCCGACTAACAATGGAGTGATTGCTGTGAAGATGGGACTAAAACGTCACATACCTGCTAGCTTGGTTATCGATACCTATTTGATTGGAATCAGTTACATCGGTCAACCGCAAGCTTGTCATCTGTGTCATGCCACTACCCACCTGAAAGCTGAGTGCCCCCTTCGTGCTACTCGGTTACCCATCAACCCACGGAATCGCCCAGTGACCTTCAGTGTCGCAGCAGGTGCTAACTCATATGCTGCTGCTGTCGGTAGAGAGTACGCAGCAGGTTCGACGAGTACGTCTACAGAAGACCAGCCGTCGGAGCAACCTACACAACAGGCAGACAATGGTCCGGTAGCAGTGGAGCTGACGAGAGAACCGGCGGAGTCCGCAAAGTCTGCAGTGGCCAACGATATCACGCCTATGGTTGAGACACAGGATGCCCCTGAAAGATCTGCTGTTACTGCTCCAGCTGAGGGTTCTCGGGACGGGTTATGGAGGTTGTAAGTGATGAAGAAGTAGAGGTATCTGCTACTGAAATAGCTCAGTTAAGACAGAAGGTTGGCATTACATTGTCGGGTCGCGACCCCCGATTAAGAAGTTAGCACAGGAAGATGGAAGTGCAAGGTATTCCACCACGACAGCAACCTCCGGATGTGCTACACCTGAAAGGTAGTCCACCGGTTCCCATCCAAGGGAAAGAGATAGACTCAGGCAAGCGGCCGGCAGTGGATGACGGTGATGAATATGAAGAAGAACTACGTTCAGCTAAACTTACCAAAGAGGATTTGCGCCCAGGCATTGTTCAAGGAGGCTCAACTGATATTAAAGTGGTTCCTGGTTCTTCGAAATCCTGGCATCACTAAGGATGTGCTTCTTGCCCATTGAATGCCGATAGGTGCGCAAATTTGGGCTACGCTTAATGTTAATGGTCTGCGACAGGTGGTCAAACAGCAACTTTTAAGGGACTTCTTGATAAATCATGACATAGATATCTGCTTTTTGCAGGAAGTGAATATTGGTAATATGGACTTCTTATATGGCTACGAGTACGAGACGAATCTTGGGCCGGAAGGTACCGGTACGGCTATTGTGTATCGTCAAGGTTTACAACTACATAATTTCGTGCTCCATCCCTCTGGTAGAGCCATCTCAGCAGTCTATGAGGGCATTACCTTGGTGAACCTTTACGCCCCCGCGGGCAGTAACAAACGAAAGCAGCGAGAAAATTTTTTTAGGCAAGACATCGTGACCCATATTCCATCAAGTGCACCGTTCGTCCTGGTTGGCGACTTTAATTGTACTTTAGCTGCTAAAGATCAACGGGGTGCCGTCAATGGGTGTAGTACACTGCAACAGCTAGTAGAACAAATGCACCTGACAGATACCTGGGAACATAAGCACGGCTCAGCAGTACAATTTACATTCGTGAGAGGACCATCAGCTTCACGACTGGACCGCCTTCAGCGCACAGAAATAATGCCGGTGGCATTTAGTGATCATAACGCTCTAATGCATGCACTGGAGGGCAGGGCGGCGAGCTGCAATAGAGGCAGAGGTTACTGGAAACTTAACTGCTCCTTGCTTACGGATGAGGAAGTGATGACTGATTTCCAGGACTGCTGGTCACGATTGCGGGAATCCTTTGCGCGTGCACCAAACAAAGTCGACTGGTGGGTGTGTAAAGCCAAACCTACATTACGAAACTTCTTCCGGGCTGCTGCCGTTCGTCGAGCGCTGCCTAGAAGAGAAACCATGGAATATTACTTCCAAATCCTCCACGAGCTGCACGTACGCCAACAGCAAGGAGACAATGTTCTGCAACTAGTGCGGGAGATAAAAGAACACATAAAAGCTCGTAAAACACAACAGCTTCAGGGATATTTGGCCAGAGTACACTCGGAGGAAGTGCTGCATGGGGAGCAGGCGAGTTTTTTTTTTTTCATTTGGCAAAGGAACGTAATCATGGTCGCCGGAAGCTAATCACTCAACTTGAAATAGATGGACGGGAGGTTTCCACTACAGCCGAAATTATTCGTGAAGTGAACAACTTCTACGCACAACGATTCTCCGGCCCCGCAGATCTCGCACACAAAGTAGAGGCATATATGTCAAAATTCCCGGAAGAATTGTGGCAGGACACGCCGTCGCTGGCCAAATCAGAGTTACGTGAAATAATCCAAAAATCCAAATTGCGTGCCTCCCCAGGACCTGATGGCTTGCCATATGAATTTTACAAGCAGTGTTGGTGTCACATCCAGAACGAATTGTTACAAGTCTTTCAGGAAATGTGGAATACAGAGCATTTACCACTCACATTTGCAGATGGGATAGTGGTACAACTTCCGAAGGTGGCTAGACCCAAGTCCTTACAGGATTATCGACCGATCACGCTGTTAAACTGTGATTACAAACTGTTCGCTAAAATAATTGTTGGTCGTATGCAAAAGATACTACCATATAGCATTAGCGAGTTCCAGGCCGCAGTAAAGTAGGGAGCGACCCTGCAAAATACGTTGGCTGCCTTGAGAGGATGTATATTGCATTGCGCACAGGAACATCAGTCTGCAGCGATTATTAATTTGGACCTCCAACGGGCCTTTGACAGGGTTGTTCATGACGGTTTGTGGAGACGTATGATGGAATTAAAAGTGCCTGATAAACTCTGTAACCTGATTCGAGCCATGTATGCTGGTGCCTCGTCAAAAGTTCTCTGCAATGGCTATTTAACGTCTGCTATACCGATTAAACGCTCAGTCAGACAAGGATGTCCCATGTCTATGATGCTATTCTCCCTGTATGTTGACCCACTACTCCGACAGCTGCAATCTACACTTGATGGACTTGAGATATATGGGCAGCGAATTGTTGTGAGGGCCTACGCAGATGATATTACGGTAATAGTTACCACCCCCCAAGACAGTCCTCGCTTAAGAGATTGCTTACAAGAGTACGAGGGATCGACAGGGATGACATTTAATATGCAGAAGTCCGAGATTTTAGCCATTGGACCAGATCCGCCGGACACATCCATCTTAGGAATACCTATGGTGCGGCGTACGAAGATTTTGGGGGTTTACTTTGGTGATAGCGAGACGGACATGAGGGAATATAACTGGACGACCCGGATTAATGCACTGCGAGGGATGATGTACAAGCAGAAACTCCGGATGTTGAATTTGGTACAACGTATACGATATTGCAACAGTTTCGCGCTCAGCAGGATTTGGTTCCTTGCACACGTGCTACCACCAACAAAGCGGGATTCCCAGAGGATAGAACAAATATTGGGCTATTTCATCTGGACAGGGAAGCTCTACCGTGTTGCGCGGGCTCAACTACGTCTCCCGAAGGGGCAAGGTGGTTGGGGATTAATAGAGGTGGCTCTCCAGTCGCAAGCGTTGATGATCAAAATGCTTCTACTTGCCCTAAATAATCAGAGTGATCCCGTGGACACCGTGAAACAAAGCACGCACATGGATTTTTGGCGCCAAGGACAACGAGGCAAGGTACCCGAGACTTTACGAGATACATACTACGCGTTGGAGCGGTTACCTCCAGAGCACTCAATAGATGGTGATAGGTGCACAGTGAAGAACATTTATGCTTCTCTTCGTAAAGCAGTTCGAATCACCCCACAGGTACAGATAAAATATCCGCTGCTGCCCTGGCAGCGCATATGGAAGTGTTTTGGCTGTCAGCAACTGAACACCACATGGTTAGCGGTGACGTATGAAATTGTCAATGAAATTCTTCCAACGGCAGACAAACTGTACCGCCACAGAATGGCTAACTGTCCGAGATGCCCTATTTGCTCGGAAGCAGATTCACTTCCGCATCGGGTGATGGTATGTTCCGGAAAAGCTGGTATATGGAACTGGGTGCTAGAGAAGTGTAATAGCTGGATACCTGCCGGATGGGATGCTTCACATGAAGATATACTACATTTGAATCTTCCTAAGGTGAACCCTTCATTACAACGTACACTACTCTGGCTCATAATGGGTACATTTACCTGGATAAACACACTGGACACGCCGAGTGATTGTTCGATATCACGGCTCAGACGATTTTTACGGGAAGAGAGATGGACAATGATTCAGCTTAAGAAAATAGCACCCTTCAAACCGTGGATAATACAAGTATAACAGATATAGGCAATATAATATCAATTTTCGACATCATTCCCCTACATGAAAGACAGTGACGTACAGTAAAATAAAATAAAGATACAAATCGGCCCCCTCCCTTCCTCACTCCCCTTGTCCCTCCCTTCCTCCCTCTCTCTCTTCAAAAAAAAAAAGCAAACAGCTTAAGTTAACAAACGATATTTATATAAAAAATAAATAAAAAAGGATAAGGATAAAAAATAAAAAAAATAAAAAATAAAAAAAATAAAAAAAGTAATGTTTCTTATAAAAAAAGCCAACTTTCCAGCTGGGGGTGTCGATATGCTGACCACATCTCCTCCTTGTACCGGTTGGATGATAACCCACCTCTTCGTTGCATATGTGGGCGTGAGGCTAGCACTCAGGTTGGCAGGCCCTGGTCCGATATGGACTGTAGTACCACGGGTTTAACTTTTTTTAATGTCTGGGTAAATCAGATGTTTTATGTATAAATTTAATGGAAGCTGTAGCTCTCCCTTACATTATCCCACCATATTCACCCTACACTTACTCTCACTTTCCTCATTATTCCTTTTACTTCCCCCAGCTTTCTCATATTATCTGTCTATCGTTCTTCCCCTCTGTCGCAAAAAACCCTCTCCTGCCATGCGATGTTTTGAGAATTGTTTCTTTTTCCTAAACAATTTATAACAATTAGCACTGTAGAAGGTTTGTCAATTAACATTTCTTCAAAAGTAAATTTCTATCATGCAGTAACCGTTTAAATTAACACATAATGTGTATAGTAGTAACAGACAGCTGTGAAACTCCTTAAATATCTATTCTGTGAACTTTTGTGAGCAGCATTTGTCAGGAATGTACCGATTTTTCCATCTTTCTTCTATAGTACTTGATCAGGGCAGAAACTTTGGACACCAAAACATTGGAACGAGGCGGCTGCAGGTTGCGAGATACTGACCTATGGAACCTCGCGATCCACTGCTGTCCTGATGTACAGTCACGTTCCGAGGGAGGGTCTGAGGTGAGACTTCGAATATTGAAATTTGTGTTGCAGTAAGGACAGTGGAAAAAGTTTGTGAACAAATAAACGAAGTTCCTGATGATACTTATAGTAATTGTGTTAAACAAAAATTTCATCGTGTTCTTAAAAACAATCCATCATATTCGAAACTGTGTGAAGTGCGAAATTGTTTACATAGCAACATAGATTCAAATATAAACTGTTTCAACTATGCTGAAATGACATCATGTGATGTACAGAGAACAATCTCTCAATTCAAAAATATTGTCAGACAACAGAACAAGTTTCAAATTTGAGACTATATTTAATTGCAATAAAATTAGTGACTATAATTAAAATTTAAACAATATTATTTCAATAGGCCTGTGTATCTGTTCACAAAAGAAAAAATGAATGAGCTTAGGGACTTTCTCATGTTGTTCATATATACGCGCTTAGTCAAGAGCCTCTGTTTGTTGTCCACTCTGTTGGGTTTGTTGTACGTACCCAAGGTCGGAAGCAGGCGTAGCGTGCTCTACAGACGTCCTTTTCACACCCCCAGTTCTTTGTAAACAAATCTAATTCTATGGTCTCGGCGTAGCAAACTTATTAGGTTGGGTGTCTAAAGTTCTTGCCCTGTTCATGATATGCCAAGTGTGGACCAAGATAGCCAAAGGTACTGCACGATGTTACTCCTCTTAGGGCTCGGTGGGATGGCATTAAGGGCATTCGAATGTTTACTATTGGTACCACAGCAGTGCCACAGTGGAACGGCCAGGAAGGTGTGTTTACTAGTCTGATGTTATTTTCTTAACGTCTTACTAACCGAACGAGAAACGTCGTCCTTCATCAAGGCTAGAGCCACCATGTCTATGTCAATTTTAGGCAAGATATTTCGAACTACTTGTATTTCGACTCTTCACAAACTTATTGGACATTTTTTGGTGAGTAAATTTTCGAAATTATTTCTTTGCTTCGCCTGCTTTGGAAAGCAGAGTAGTGCTGGAGTTAGGAATGGTGTAAAAGTGAATTGAACTTAGCGAAAGAAATCCATATGTTATGTACTTTAATGTTGATTAAAAATTATTAAATGTCCTGTTAAAAATATATTCAAAACTGTAATGCAAAATTCTTGAACATAATAAATTGATAGTTATAACATTCATTAGATATTAACAAAAATTACAATTTATTGTTTTAAATGTGATTTAATTTGTTTAGAACTCTCAATGGAAGTTATTAGTTGTATTTAATTGTCCAATTTCTCACCTATACATTTATACATAATTTAAAGTTCATAGAATAAATGGAACCAAGGTATTCTCTTGTATACGTAATATTTCTTAATTTTTCATATTTACCAAACTATTAAAATCCGATATTTTGACTAAACTATAGTATTAGGCTACGTTAACCATGGTCCAGTTTTATTGTAGAAATTACGCCTCGTTCTCCATGGTCTACAGGTAACATAGTAGCCACTGGATCCCGACGCCACGGATTCAATCCCGTCGGAGCGCCATGGATTCTTTCCGGCTTAAAATTTCTTAGCATGGATTCTTTCGGAAGGGAAGTAAAGCCGGTGGTACTGTGTCTAAATTGATGACACATAAAACCTCAAGTTTAATAAAAAGGCCTTTGAGCAAAATTAAGCAGTCCTTTACCCAACATAGAATGGGATTCAAAGAACTACGGCAAATAAACAACGGCCATAAATAAAAAGTAAAAAGTGAATTTCAATTTTGGAAAATGCTTCCTTTTGAGCATTTGCTGTGTGACATTTTAAAACACATTTTTAAGTAATGTAACTTTGTGGGTTCGTAGAATTAAAAGTGCAGTTGCAGAAATTCCAATGTGTTCTTTATTTCCGTAGAAATACACTTTGGTCAACCTACAGTAGCAGAACTACGTAACATACACAAATACAATGCTCAAGTTCGTTGACCACAAACAAAAGAGTTGACTCAACTTCCCGTTCAATTACCACTCTCTCATTACGGCTCTGTTTAATAAAGCAACTCTCGTTACAACTCCGTTTACGACTACCCTTGGCGAGTCGTGGCTTTCTTATATATACTATGAAGCAGCCCCTGTCATCTAAGAACACTGACACGACATATAACCTGATAACAGTTTAGTCCAGAGGTTCTACTCCCATTAGTCCTGAACCCGTAGGAACTGGACCCGGGCCTCCTTCAACCAGGGAGTATCCGAGCTGTCCCAAAGGGCGCTCGGCGTCCTCCGTGGGGCTTTCCATAGGGCAAGACCTAGAAACTAACAAGCCCCCCCCCCATCTGGTCCTATGGACTCAAGACGGGATGGAAGTGGATACGCCACTTACGCGCGTCAGCACTCAAGGTGAAGACTACCGATATGACCTCGGTGGGGCCGCCTGGTGATCTAGCACACCTTCTACTAGCTTTGCAGGCTAGTACCCGGGAGAATTAATGGCTTCCCTCAACCCCGTCCGAAGACGTACGCGATTCCCCCCATCTGTCCTAGGGACACAAGACGGGATGGAAGTGGATACGCCACTTACGCGCGTCAACATAACCTGATAACAGAAAGACATTGGCACAAACTAATAAATATAAATAAATGATAGTTTTACAAATATAAATATATGACGTATAACAGAACAGACATATGCCATAATGTTGGCATATACCCTGGACACCCGCAGTGACAAGGCCACTCTACGAAGGTCAGCAAACTCCCTTTGTAACCACTGTAAACAAACATCCCTACTCTATTGTTCGTTTCGCCGCCAAGGAAAATTTGGCGCCTCTCAGTTTGAAACCTACCCATTGTCAAAATCCCATGCGTGCCTCTGACAACAGGCTATAAGATTTTGAAAGATTCGCGAACGCATGTCTTAGAATAAATATTTGCACGCGGACCGTAAGATAAAGTGTCTGAGATGCTAGGTCCGAAACTGGAAATTCTCAACACTAATGTCAAGTGGGGGATACTTAAAAGCCAATAGAAAATTTATGTTTGGTCATGTGATTTTGCAAAATCCGAGAAATATCTAGAGTGGGGGTAATTCAAGGGGATGGCGGAAACTAGGTTTTGCTAGTAAGGGCACTTCGTCCTGAGTGCTGCGTAAGACGGACGCGTATTCGGCGCCGCCTAAGAACTATACTTCCGCGCTATGCACAGAGACCTAGCGCAGTGTTCAACAATCTTTCTAGTGAGACTTAGCACAACGAGTATGTATTGTGAGGATGATAAGTATATCCAATCCGACTACGCAGTGCTACTGCCTCCGCGCTTCTCAATATTGACAGTGACGCCTGACTCAGCAACCACACCGACGACGACTACGGTGGCGAGCGTAGGAGCCCAAGGACTACAATAAACTTCTTTAGACTAGGTTAGAGGTGTCATCATTAACCCACAGCCTGCCAGAACGCATCCACTCCTGAAATCCAGATGAGAGTCTTCATGCGGGAGCTACATGTCACCTCGAACCGACTACGGTCTCCCTTCCCTTAACCTCCTCACGCCACCGATCCTTAATTGTGAGGCGTCGAGCACAAGGGAGATCTCGACGTGGTCCACAACGGGCCGAACTGCCTCATAAAGTGGCGCCCAACGTGGACAATAGAGTAGGGATGTTTGTTTACAGTGGTTACAAAGGGAGTTTACTGACCTTCTTAGAGTGGCCTTGTCACTGCGGGTGTCCAGGGCATATGCCATCATTATGGCATATGTCTGTTATGTTATACGTCATTTATTTATATTTGTAAATCTATCATTTATTCGTTTGTGTGAACGTCTTTCTGTTATCAGGTTATATGTCATGTCAGTGTTCTTAGGTGACAGGGGCTGCTTCAACTACCACTCACTTATATTACTAGACATTTGTGGAATATTCTGTAACAAACAAGAAATCGAGTGTTCTATAAGACAGCACTAGACGAAACATGGACGTTCCAGATGTCTGACTTTTATCTGTTTCGGCAGACCTTTATCTCCGTGCTATCTTTATCAGTTCCTTAGTGTGCACAAGCCGCGCTATCGCGATAATGGATTCCCGATAGTAAGATAATTCAGTTTCACTTTAATTTTATGCCGAATGAAACTCCATGGAATATTGAGGTTATATTTATAAATAGGAGCATTGAGATTGCATGCAAATACAAGAAGTATGCATATAATGTGTGTACGTATGTAGTTTTTAATTTATTGTTTATATCGCTACATGACCCGTACCATGGTAACATTACATGTACATATTGTTTTTACATTTGTTGCACATTAGTTGTGCGTGAAAGTAAGTTGTTTTAGAACAGTTACAATAAGTTTTTACACACATTGTACAATTAAATATTATAAACGAAGTATCCTACTAACTATAATTTCAATAAACGTAGATCTGTGAAAGAACTTCCGATTCCCTGTGTTACCTCCTGTCGTTCATCTCGTCGTGAGGAGGTGAGTTTGGCTCGGTTACGTATTGGGCACTGCATTTTTACACATAGTTTTCTATTTAGAAAGGAGCCTGCTCCAGTCTGTCCGTTTTGTAACGAAGCGTTATCTGTCCGACACGTGCTGCTAGAGTGTTTTTGCCTAGCACACCTTAGGACATCTCTGCAGCTGCCGGCCAGCTTTGCAGAAATGCTAGCGGATGACAACAAAGTAGTGGAGAAGGTTTTTAAGTTATTTTCTAAGTGAGATTTTAGAATTTAGTGTTTGGCATTCTATTTCTTTTTATTTTCTTTTTGTTTTTCTTATGTACACGTGCTTTCGCCATGAATGAATTTTTAAAGATGAAGCAATTATTGGCGAGCAAAGAGTTCCACTTGGGGCGAAGGTTTGAAGCAAATGGTGTTTAGCTCAGGGTAAAGCAATGAGGTTTATCTCCGGGCATGCGTGGATATGTATGAGAAGGATGGTTTCAATGACACTGGAATGCCCGTTTCAAACTGGTTTAATGACTACTTCTTTTATTATTCCATTAAACTCGAAGTTACCGACCAAGGGTTACCAATATCACTGTTTAGAGTTACTGTTTATGGAATGTTTATTACTCGATAAAACTTAAGTCGTTCTTCACGTATATATATATATATATATATATATATATATATATATATATATATATATATATATGAACCGATCAATATTTTCTCTCATCACTTCTGGTCTGTCCTCGAACAACACAGAAGAATAGGACTACCCTAATCGGCTCCCATCCACAAACTCTCTGTCCTCACAGCTGCGCGTGAGTATAGCTTTCACTTTCTAGAAGCCCATTATTCAACCAAAGATTCCCTTTGTGACTATTTTGTCATGCTATTAAGAAGGGTCCGAAGAATACCCCATTCAACAAAGTCAAGTTCTATCCTTTAGAAATCTGCTAAGGACACTGTTTCTTACATTTCTTTTGTTATAAAAACTCAACCAACTGCACCTGTACGTGTCGTAACAAACATACAAGACTACTTTGAAATTCATCATGATTCTTTACTTATTGCAATCCCTTAATTTCGGTATCAACGAGCGCTGATAACGGCTGCAGCTGGGTGCCCTTATACACATATCATCATCATCATCATCATCATTGCTCGCCTCGGTATCGTAGACGGTAGCATGTCTGCCTCACGTTCAAGAGGTCCCGAGCTCCAATCTCGGTCAGGGTGAGTTACCTGGATAAGGTTTTTCCGAGGTTTTCCCTTATCCTGAAAGACCAATGTCGGGTAACTCTTAAGCTCCATGGACCCCGGGTTCATTTGAGCATCATTTCACCCACTCCATTCATCGTCCGATATGACTTAACGTCGGAGGATGTAAATTACACGCGCACACACATCATATAATGAATTTGCTAAAGTTTCTAAAAAGCTGTGATATTAATACAGGATTATTAACTGGTCATGTACCTCCTTCTAGTATTATTTCTCGGATGAGAACAGACTTTGTCGTTCTGTATTAGCAAATTCGTAATTTAGATGATTGCTCTGCTCTGTTGCATGTACAAGTCTAATCATTTATGACATTAAACCGATGCAAATATGATTTCCTTTTTCCACGTCCTGTGACCATGGCTGTCATTTCTGGTGTTGCTGTAAGTTTTATTTTTAATCTCTCTCGTACTGAAGGGAAGTATGATTTCGTGACCGCTCCTTTCGTGGTGCTAGTCCATCTGGTTTGCCATTCTTCTAGCGATGACACTGTTATTTCTGATTTAATTGTATGTGTGTGTGTGCGTGTGTGTGTGCGCGGGCGCGCGTGCTTGCATATGTGTGTCAGGGACTAAATGGCAGTTTTTTCCTTCTTTATATTTTTTGTCCTCCATCATTGTCATTTCGGACGATGAATAAGGTGGATGAAATAATACACAAATGAGTGAAGGTTCCATTGAACTTAGAGTTAACCGATATTCATCTTTCAGGATAAAGGAAAACCCTGCTCAAAGCCTTATCCAGGTAACTCACTCTGAGTGAGATTCGATCTCCGGACCTCTTGAATTTGAGGCAGACATGCTATCACCTACGGTACAGAGGTTGGCAAATTAAATGTTAACCCATTATATACAAAAGTATCAATTATTAATAATTTTTGTTGGAGGTTTATTATCATTTGTTCATCACGTTTTGAAAAGTGAACAAATTTACCGTTGTACTTGGTTCATCGTATTTTACTGTTTCTCAGAACCTATATTTTCTTCTGCGAGTTTTATGCAGGCGTTTAATGTTTATTTTTTATTTCATATCAAGTGAGAGTATTATAGCGGTTTTATGTACGCCAGTAGTCTGGCACAGAACATTCTCGTAAGAGATAATTTGCAAAATTGGCCGATTGAACTTTGTTCCTTTCTCAGCGTAGGCCAGTCAGGTGGTGGCGGTCAAGTGTTCATGGAATAACAAAAGTGGGGAGTACTTAAATTACTCGTTTCCCGCTAACTTACACTCATACCTCTTCTCCGCAAAGGATAGGGTGGACGAATTCTATCAAATACTTGGGAGTGAAACTGGATAAGGGTCTAACTTTCCGGGAATTGTCGCAACGGCTCGGCTTTGTTATAACCCATGTTGTGGTCTGGGGTGCCGGTTCCCTTGAAGTTACTGTCCTCCACAGAAGAGAAAGCCTCCGAGGGCTGAGACGCAGGGGGGTTGGCGAAGGTTCCCACACCCTCTCCGGAAAGGTTTATGATACTCCGTGTCAGTACAGTTACAGACTATTCAATAACATTCTGACGACTTCTACTTTTGTGAATGAATCTTCTCGGTTTTAGTGTACAGAGTGAATAGGACACATGTTTCTAAGGGTTCTACTCCTTTTGTAGCAGGCATTTTCTGTCACACACTTTCAATGTCCTTGTCCCACTGTGTAAGGCAGCACATTCCTTTCAGGGACCGTCTTTGCGTTGCTGCACAGTACGTGTTTTTCAGGCTCTAGTTTACGGTGTGAAGTCTGGGGCTTCGTGGCAGTCTCCAACTTACTGCTGCCTTCGAGTCATCTGTTTTGTATACAGAAGGTTCCCCGTGAGATTGCATCTCTCCGCTATGTGAAACTTGAAATTAGGCGCCGGGCCACCAAATGTTCGACAAATTATCAGCTCATCAGAGCACCCTGGTTAGATCTCTTGGGAACCATACACCTAGAACACGTCGCTTAAAGCGATAGCAGCTTCCCCGCATGGTTTGCGAGCGCTGCCGGTAACCTCAAGGCAACTACACCGGTCTTAACTAAATTTAAACCCACAGAAGCTTTTGTCTGGACTATGGAAATTCAGTCTTCCTTTTCCTAACAATTTAAATTTTACCAGTGATGTACGAGGGCCGTTGCACCCGTTTCTGCAGCCGTTGAGGGGCAAATTGCTACCTCTTTTTTTACCCACCCACCTAATTCTCACCCGCCATCCTGTAACACCCACATCCCGTCACTTCGTAGTTAAGCCCTACCCAGGGCAGGTAGGTAGGTATATACACGTTCGACCTAGCTCGGGCTGTTCCTCAGCCCGCCGACTCTTCTGCTGCTCCTACGCTACTCGTCGAGATCTGCCTGGCCTCTTCGAACTTTGACATCGCTAAACCTCGCCACTACTTAAATCTGCGTGCTAGTACGACAATTGATCAAGCACTTTAACTACGAAACTTATCGATATTTGCTTAGGAGAATGGAGACCTTCTTTGAAGTTTTATTTAAAAGGGAAATATTTAAAATGATGTACTTTCCTTTAGAAATGTTAAGTAAGACGAGCTAGTTAGTTTTAATATAAATGAAGGTTTGAACTTAACGGTTTTAAAAGTGAGTCTTGTAACTGTAATTTTATTCATATTGAACTGCATATTAAGAGTACAAGGCGCTAGTGAGGCGAAATAGAATTCATGGCATGATAATATTGTAAAATTATCTTCACAGAATTCTAAAGTTGTGTAATGAAATCGTTAAATGTTAAGTATATATTTTTATAATTTTAAAGCTTTCTTAGAATTCCTTTTAAACAGTTTTTACTTAACAGCTTGTTAAAAAGCAGAGAACCCTCCAAGAATATGAAGTTCATTCTACATATGTAAGGTAAGGTGTATTTAATTCCTGGCACATAACCAACTATATTGTAGTGGTTGTGTGCGGGGTGCGAGTGAATTTAATTATGCAAATTGTGTGCATGTTCATATAAAATCACTAAGCTCATATTCGTACCATTGCACCACGCATTGTTCTAGCCTCTTTGAGTAGTATGCTATCCAGCCTCATGTACAGTAAGTGTTAGCAAAGCATGTAACAATATATACAATTAATATGCTCAAGTCTCTGTGATATGTTCAAACGGTAAGATACAGCTTCGTTTGGATAGGTTTCCCGGCACTGAATTTTTCTGTCTGACTCTACTCATCCAAACGTTGTTATACACACAATTTCCATTAATTGGCCTAATAGTGGTCTAAACTATAAAGCCTGGGACTTACACATATCCCATGTGTATATGAGATCTCCTAGTATCAGACATCGGATCGCATACACCTTAGCAATCAATGTACGCACACAGATGCCATACAAGGGCAAGCAAGACATCAACTAACGTCCGTGTCATGCGCTGTGTGTGTACACTCCGGTACATATACAAAGTGTAAACTACTTTACAACATGCCGTCCTCCTCATTGCTTTCAATATGGGAATTACAGTGAACAACTACATACATTCATAAATTGTCGAATGTGAATTTTCTGCGCCTCTCGCTGAAAGAATATAAAATATTGGGGGGAAGTTCTTTCAACGTCACATGACGTAGTGGTGCATATGAGTAGTAGAAATCATTTTCATGTGTTTGTCCGAGACTTAGTTTATTTCCTATATTACGCAGCACTCTGTAGAATACTGGATAATATTTTAATTTTTTTTAATTGTTTTCTTTTCTTTTATCAACTGCTTTTAGACAGCTCGAAATTACATTCAAGTTGTTTAATGGCTATAAATAATACTCAAAACTTTTGATTTATAAAATAAAGATTGCCCAATAATTAATTGTTGTGAAAGTAATGCTATTAACGCAATATGTCAAATACCTTGCACTCCCTGGAAGACAGATCTACCTGCGTGGCGAGCAGTAGTTGTAATTAATCTAAAGCTACGCGTTGCGAACCGGACTATAGCTGAGTGACTGACGTCAGCATTTATATACTGCGAGACTCGTAAACTTCATATCCCTTTAAAGGTGTATGGGGTCCGATGCCTGCCTAGTATGTTCTAGTGGATTACTGGAAAAAATGCCAGTCAGTTGGAGAATTGAATGTCCTGCTGCAATATTGCCAAGGTACATCAATGGTTAGAACAAGAGAACGGAGACAAAGAAATCCATAGTTCCAAGTCCCGGCTATGGCATTGAATTTTTAAGTCAGATTATACCTATCCAAACCTGAGCTAGTGTGAAAGAACATTAATTTCTACAGCTTTTGTTTTTCGCTTCTCGAAGGTAAAAGCTGAACATAGTTATAATGGACAATGCATTAGTTTACAACTGTGGACCTTTATTATTATTATTATTATTATTATTATTATTATTATTATTATTATTATTATTATTATTATTATTATTATTATTATTATTATTATTATTATTATTATTATTATTATTATTATTATTATTATTATTATTATTATTATTATTATTATTATTATTATTATTATTATTATTATTATTATTATTATTATTATTATTATTATTATTATTATTATTATTATTATTATTATTATTATTATTATTATTATTATTATTATTATTATTATTATTATTATTATTATTATTATTATTATTATTATTATTATTATTATTATTATTATTATTATTATTATTATTATTATTATTATTATTATTATTATTATTATTATTATTATTATTATTATTATTATTATTATTATTATTATTATTATTATTATTATTATTATTATTATTATTATTATTATTATTATTATTATTATTATTATTATTATTATTATTATTATTATTATTATTATTATTATTATTATTATTATTATTATTATTATTATTATTATTATTATTATTATTATTACTACTACTACTACTACTACTACTACTACTACTACTACTATTAATTTGTTGTTATACCCTCTACTTACAAGAAATACTATGCATATATTAATACATTAATTTTTGAAAAATAAAAGCGAAAAGTACTCGTTCATATGAGTAAGGAATCATATGTGCACAGTAAAGATGGAATGGATTAGGCATAGTCCGTAGAACATACGCGTGGTAACCTCCTTTACAGTCGATATGCACTGTGCTATAGAAGCAATCACTTTGGAGCTTCCTTGTTCGTCCTCCTTGTGTCTTCTCCTTCAGTTTTCATTCTTTCATTCGCTTTCCTGTTCAGAATACAAGACACAAAAGCTAAAACGAAAGACAAGCACGTGTTTATTAAATTTAATCATAACGTTCAGGAATAAATTAAAGAAATGTGTCGTTAAAACTTAGACATACGTGCTTTAAAAAATTGTTTATTTATGTTACTAGGATTATATCAGCGTTGCCGATATGCCAGAGTTTAGTCCCGTGGGAGTTCTTTTATATGTCAGTATAAAATTATCGGTCTGGGCCGATAATTGAACCCACGACCTTGGAGTATATATAATGTCTATATCTCTGCAATAAGTCAGGATATTTCCTTTATATACCCAAACACGTTAATAAGACGTGTAGAGAAGTTTGTGCAGGCAATTTTACCTTTCAGGCATTCCTCTGATCCTCAGAGGTCGTAAATAAGAAACAGAGCTGTAAGTCATATGCCACCTAGCTAGCTTCATTGCCACCTATTTGGCTTCCAGCATAGCAGCTGCATAAGCAAGTAAATAAAGCACATAAAAATATATCTCTACGACGATCGTTTACAATTCTCAGCACGTTCTTGCTCTGGATCCACAAACTCTGTGCCGCCTTATTGATTCTTCTCATGAATACCACAGCTTCATACATTGCACATCCTTCTTTTGTGTGTAGTTAGTTATTAGCACAATAAAAATGCTTACGCCATCTTGAAATAATATCGTTAATAATATAGCTGGATAAGTATTACTTTTTATGCTGTATAAAATTGCACATAAAATATCCTACAACTGCCCCCACAACAAAGTTGTACATGATGCAAAATGGAAATAATATTTTTGGGTCTTAATTTTAAAGACCTTTATGCTATGTATACATGGACATAAAATAACAATTCATTAAAGGATACTGAAGGTACTTTCAACACCATTTAGTTATTCTCTGTCTGTCTCTCGCTCTCTCAACACACACACACACACACACACACACACACACACACACACACACACACACACACACACACACACACACACACACACACACACACACAAACACTTCACACACGGACCCTTTTCTAAAAATATTCAAAATATATATTTCCCGTGAAATCTTGACATAAAATTCTTGGGTGAAATGTAATATTTTCAGAGAGACTAGAAACCAGCACAGGAAATGTTTCAGAAGACTACACCATAATGTCTTTAAAGTTATGTACATAACATGATAAATATTTACATATTCCTCTAATACGGCAAGTACAGAAATTATAATATTTCACTAATGTCAGATTTCAACGAAAATATATCTAAAGGCACTTTAAACTCAACAAAGCATTTCTAGAAAGTCTTTAGTGAGCAACTTTGAAGCAAATTAAAGTCGATCAATTATCAAATTTGAAATAGGTATAAAGATAGGCTGTCTTTTTGTGTAATTTACGTCCTCCAACGTTAAGTGATATCGACGATAAATGCTATTGGTGAAATGCTGCTCAAATGAGTCCGGGGTCCATAGATCTTAGAGCTATCCGATAATCGTCTTTAAGGATAAGGAAAACCCCGGGAAAAACCGTATCCAGGTAACTCGCCCTGACCGAGATTCAAATGCCTCTTGAACGTGAGGCAGACATGCTACCATCTGCGCTACCAAGGCGGGCTAAGGAAAAGATAGGCTGTCCTGCACCGTTGGGTAGTGGGCTAAGACATCATGCTTTGGTTTCCTACCACTGAATGCGATCCGGGATCGATCCCACCCTGCGGATTTTAAGTCCCGGGTATAGGACCGTTATCCATCAGCAACGTGAGGAAATTGAGTAGCTTACGAAAGGTAAGCGGCCCTGGTCAAGAAAGTCAACTTTTCGGTTGGGTGTACCGAGATGCTGACCACATCTTCTCCCCGTATCAGTTGGATGATCGCCACCTCTACCTTGCGTATGTAGGCGTGAGGCCGGCAGTCGGGTTGGCAGGCCTTGGCTTTTTATGGGCTGTCGCACCATGGGTTATTGTTATTATAAAGCCAGGATCTCCTAAGGATATGACAGGGAAATTCCCCCACTCCCCCCAAAAAGAAAAAATTCGAACTGCCCTTTTCACAGAAAAAATTTAGTTACTTTTAGCTTATGAAAGTGGCTCTTATGATTTTAGTTAAAATACAGGTTTTAACATATTTGCGTGGCAAAATGTTAATCTTATATTTTCTTCTAATAATCTGATGAAGCTGTCTTCATTTTGGAATTATGATATATATATATATGCTCAAATGAGCCCAGGGTCCACCAAACTTAGAGTTGCCTGACATTCGTCCTTCAGGATAAGGGAAAACCTCGGAAAAAAAACCTTATTAAGATAACTCACCATGACAGAGATTCGAACTCTGGACCTCTTGAAACATGTACATCTTGAATTCCATCTTAAGTCCTCTTCTATATCGATGGCTTTTGCATAATTGACAGACTAAATCTTAAAATACAAAACATATAAATTTTGTTAAAGTACACGATTTTTGAGAAGTTTATTTCTCTCAAGAATAAGAAATTTCCTTGAATTTTCAATACATAGTGAACGGCTTTTAAAAGAATTGAATATCTCTTTAACCTATTTATTCCTCATTTCCATCGTACCTAAAAGGAAATTTGTATTTATTTTTAAACTTGATCTTGATTATTGTTGCTTTAATACTGAGTCACATAGTGATTTTCATAACAGTTTAATAATAACAATATATACAATATAATTTGGAACTCCACAATATTGATAGAAAAATGCAACAATAACATAAAGAATTCTATTATAGATACAGCTCCTATTATAAAGAATCCTGTTTGAGTTACAGCTATTTTAACATATTTGTTTAAGAATTTCACCAACTTTAACAATATTTGTAGATGAGCTGAGTGTTGCTTGGAGATTAAATGTGTAATTAAAGTACTTTACAAATATTTTCTATATTAGCATGAAGTAGATTGAGGGCTAAATTTTTGTAAGGGGAACTTTGTAAAGAATGGGGAAGAGAAATAATGTGAATGTGAAATAAGATTTTGCTTACCTCTTTAGCTTACATCAAAGGTTTTGTTTTCTTGAGCAGCAGAGCCCTTATTTGAGGCAGTTTGTATGAGTGTGATAGCGCACTTGTTCCCTTCATTGAGAGGGTAGGGGGCGGCTTGGCGCAGTCGCCGGACTACCCCCGGTTCTGGAGAGTTGCGTCTCGTAGTGTATCTCTTCAGTCAGTCGGCTCTCAGCCGCGAACACTTGCGTACGAGGAGGTACCCGCGACTGCCAGCCACGTACCGTATTGTTTCGTACGGTTGCGTTTGGTGACGACGCTCACTTTAAAACAAACATGCTGCTGCAGCAAGTTGGACCATCTTAATTTGTTGTTAACAAAATACTGGAAAATCAAAGACTCGCTTGACATTAGCATCGGGTAAGTTAAAGTTAAAACTTACTCATTCCCTCTCTCTTGCAACATCTTTTCTGTGAAGACAAAAAAAATATCGTTTCTCCCAAATTCCACAACTAAAGCTAGAAAATATCGTTATGTTGGTCTTCTTTACTGCGGTGTTTAAAACAATACAAAGCAACATTATGCATCCAAGATAGATTTTTTTTTAATTGAGCAGTACTATTATTTAATATACATGAAGCAGCAGTTGTCACACCATATACATTCTCTAAAGATATTAGTGATTTACTAGATTCGGTATAGAATATAAAACATACGTTAAGTATACCCATTTCATTCAAAAGTACTTTAAAATTGCTGGTTTGCGACAGGTGCAACAATAAAACCAAGCGAAAGCTATCGATTGTTTCCGTATTTATTTCTTCATTTGCTGCAAGAGTTTCACTTTGAATTCTTATACTTGATTAGTGCATAGTTTTCTGCATTTTTTAGTCAGTGCAAGATATAATAAATGCCAGTTTCTTGATAATGAATAATTTCGCCGTTTTGAAAGTGAAAGAAAGCAGAAAGAAAAAGAAAACAAAAGCTTCAACTGTCTCGAATACCTTGGACTGATACATTTTTTTTATTAATTTTCTTTAAGACATATTTTGAGATATCTATCGACGCTTTACGATTTTATATAACATTACTTTCTTTAAACTGATAACATCATTGAAGTTTTAATTTCACAGAGTAATAAATAAGCCATATTTTAAGAATCAATTTCTGCTAATGTACCATATCTACATTTATTAAATTTTACACTTCATCAGGTTTGTCATTTAGAAAAATTTCAAGGAATAATATGATTATTAAGTTCTTTACTGAAACTTTAAAATGAAAGTTACAAATCGTGTTATTTGAAATATTCCTGTAATGTTTACTCTGTTTCAACGACTAGAACAGCATCACTTACAAATGAGATGATAGTTTTTGGATAAGTTATTCCCCAAAATGTATAGAGAGCAGTGCAGTAGCTCATTTTAATCGTAACTATTTCAATTTACGATAACCTTAGCCTTATTTTAAAATCATAGAAACACAGTATCAACAATTGCTAACCAAAATGTGCTAAGTAACTTATAAAATACATAAAATTGTCATTAATTTAGTGTTATCTTAATACTGAAGCAAATTATCTGAATAGTGCAGTATAATCGGACCATAAAACGGCAAATTCTCACGTAGAGCATTTCAGTTTCACTTCCTCTTCCCTATTTACCTCTTTTATTTCTCTCTGAAAATATAGAAAGGGTCACTTATCAGCTTCTTGGAAATGCGAAAGCGGAATTTAGGCGAATCAGGTGAGGTAACCTAAGTAAAAGATTAATTTGTATATTCGAATTACTTTATAAAGCTGGAAATCTAAACCTTATAATTTGTCTGTCCCTCAAAATATGCGCTTTGTTCTGAATGCAAATAAATAGGGATAAAAATGTAGATAGTACAGCTGTCAATGCTGTTAAGGGCATTTTCTCTTTACCCAACTTCTATGTGAAATCATCATTAACGCGTTCATTTTATATATTATAAAACTATCTCAATTGAAATTGAGGTTCCAGTGCAGCGTTAAGCTATATAGATAAATTACTGCGCCGATTATCCGGGGCGTTGTTGTGGTATTATTTAATATTACACGATACCTTTATTCATTTTAGCATAACGCATATATTTTATATGAGACTTTTATTTTGGTTCTCATTGAGGTTTGAGATGAAACATAAGAAATTCAAAATACTAGGATATTATTCTCTTTCGTTTCAGGTTCTTTCTTATTCAAATGCCGTTTGTTTCCTCCAAGCAAACAAATACACAAACAAACAAAAAAACAAAAAAACTAGGTTACAAGTACAAAACAAAATACATATAAATATAATCAAGTTAGATAAACAAGCATACAAAATAGGAATAAAACATGTACACGATTGCGAATTGTAGTATAAGTTTAAATACAGATCGAGGTGTATTTGTTGTTTTAAACTCCGTGGAGTTAATTAGCGTTGAGAAACAGCTATACTTAGGTACAGTCATGTTCAATTGATCTTATTTTATCATTCCTAGAAATTCTCGCACTATCGTTAAAGGCCCATCTCTATTATCAGCAGTTTTACTTGAATTATACGTTTGAGTAGTCATATATCACCACATTTTCTGACACTATGTGCTTACGGTCCTATTTATTTATTGTGCCAGAGCTAATGCCATTTGGACGTGTCTTCCACTGAACGAAATAAACATTCTAAACACGATAACTATATCTAAGGATACATAAACAAAAACAAAAATATTATAAGAGCAATAAACAAGTTAATTAAAAGTAGAGAGAACGAAGTTAAAAGTAATAAATACCTTTTAAATGTATCGATAACAATGCCAACTATTTTGAATTAAAATAAGCAAGATATGATGAAATGCGTTTAAAGTTTGATAGTTCTTGACGTTCCATGGTAATAAATTCCAGAAACACCAAATATGGGTTTAGAGAGTTCGGTGAAATGGTATTGAAAGTATGTGACGATTTTCCGAGCAAAAAGGTTATTTTTATTGTGATAGAAGTAACACTAACCAATATGTATTTGATGCAGCTTGATTCATTATATCTGCCGTCACAAAACGCATGGTAGCTGCAGCGGCATTTTACTTAGTTTTATCTTAGTTTATAAAACACTGCTCCATTATAATTAATTATAGGATATAGTCATATATGTCGCTTATTCCTTTTCTCAACCACTAGCTTAACAGAGGTAAATACCTAAATTAAATATTTTGTTTAGAGTTTTTAATGAAAATGCATGTTTGGTGTTCTCCTGGATTCAAAAACTTTATGTATCAGTTGAATAATTCAAGTAAAACGAAAATTAAATAAATCTCAAATTTCATACTTAAGTTAGGCATCTCATATGAAGCCAACATTTTTAAAAAATGTCCTTTAACTAAAAGAGAATTTCATTTATTTGCTCAAACATAGCTCCATTTCTATTGAATACGTTTTATGACAAGCTTCAGATAATAATAGTAATGTATAAAACGTGTAGAATCTTTAATTTTCTGCAAACACCTTCCAATATCTCTTCATTGTATTAAATTTTGCATCACTGGAAAACCTTAGGATTTATTTCTGGGACAATTATATACAAATAATATTCTTAAAATTCATGAATTATTAACTGTTCACTTAAAGTTTGCGGCTGTTTCACTGTGCAATTTCAAAGAAAAAGTTTTAATATTCCTCTTTCTCTAATGAACTCGGCAACGACTTTTAAATGGTAACTTCTATCGATATATCTGCAGTTTGAACACGTGCTTGCTGTCCCAGTCTCAGAATAGCTACGAGAATAAAATCCAATGACTGTTACACGGGGTTGCTGCCTATATCTTTTTTGTCTACTGCGTGATAGAATAAATATTTCGTTAGTAAGAATTTTGCAACTGTGATTGTAAGCTTTAATATTTGAAGAAACAGGGTTTCAGGTCAGTAAAATATTGTTTTTCGAAGCTGAGTCAAAAGCTCAGTGTTATCACCAAGGCTCGAACCATGAATTATTTTTAACTGCGCGCATAAATGCTCTTTCCTCTGAGATCCAATAGCAAGATAAACCATAGGCTTATTGAACCTTATCCAATTCAAGTTTCTAACACAACGTAAATCCAGATATTAATAATAAAGTTACATTTAACTTCGAATCGTCTCAGTGAAGAATAAGATAGCTAATAACAAACAATATCAAAATATGAATGAAGGTAATATTAACTAACAAAGGTCAGGTAGAGTAAAATATCGAAACTTAATTACTTAATTTAACTAGAATAAAGGGTTTTTGGAATTAAATTTCCTCGAAACATTATTAATACATTTACATAAACTAAAAGAATGACTTTAATGATTCTGGGATCTAAAATACGGCAACATTCAAATGCGCAACAATGATGCTAAAAACATCATTTGGCATAATTGTACTTCTTTTAATCAGATTTTCCTATAGAAAGTTTTTGTTTAAGTTTTATATATTCACGAGGACAACGCAGAGAATTCCACAGGGTATTCATGAAATGCATTTCATTAGCGACAGTATCTCAAAATACAATATTTTAAACAAAAGTTTATAATTACAGATAACATTTGAAGTGTTGTTAACTTGTAACATTTTGTATTCCTAGAAATCAACTTAATATGGAGTATTTACGTTCATTTAGTTTTCGGCTTATTTAATTATGATGTTCTCTCTTTTTCTTCTTTCTACATCTCTTTTTCTTATCTTCTCTGTATACGTCTTTTTAAATATTTTCCTTCTTTCTTTCCTCGTTTCACTTTTTGTTTCTTTCATTCTTTAGCTTTCTTTTCTTTGTCTCGCTCTCTCTCTCGCGCTCTCTCTCTCTCTCTCTCTCTCTCTCTCTCTCTCTCTCTCTCTCTCTCTCTCTCTCTCTGTATATCTGTTTGACTGTCACTTTATATCTCTGTTTCACACACACACACATACACACACACGCACACACATACACACATACACGCACACACACATACACACATTTACAGATCATTTTTCGAAATCTGACTTTATGGATTTAGGAGGCCGAAAATATTATACAGTATAACATATGACTGTCATCTTAGTGAATATAGTTAGGTTAAATAGCATTTAAAATAAAATGTATAACAGACAATAATTGAACATTGCTTTTTTAGGCGTTCATACATTGTTTTGAAATACTTATTCTTCTGATCAACATCAGAATGTTCATGAAAACAGCTTTTCCAATTAATTAAAAATACATTTATTTTTAATTATATTAATAAGTAAAGAAGCCTAGGAACAAAATTGTGTGGTAAGCGCAATATTACTTATAGTAGCAGACTAAAGTTCTGTTTTATTTCCACAGCGAATGTCCTAGAAATTTATATCAGTTTTTTATTCTTCGAAAGGTTGCTTAAAATATAATGAACCATTAGGAAAACCAATGAAATAAGAGAATGGTTTACAGAATGAACTGGTTATTCATAACGGTTACTGAAGTGGGTGGTTGTCATCTGTTAATTATTCCCAGGCGGCACTTTTATATTAAAACAAACTTTTGTCATATTCGTCTCTGCGATCTTGTTCTCTTTTGCACATAATAATTGAACTTTAGAAAGAAGCAAACAAAGAAAATTCCAATGCATTGTAAAATAACGAAGCATTTAGAAATGTTAATTTACAATCGTTTGTTGAAGCTGTGTATGAAAGTTTTAATTAATACCGTAGTTGTATTATATCTAATACACTCAACCTTGCCCCATTATATTTACGTTGGCTCCTAATTTTCCAATTATAAGCAATTAAAACGCTTAAACAGAAAATGTTTTTTATTTCAGCTATAAATTAATGAACCAATTATGTTAAAAAAGGTTGGCTAACGCTATGCGTGAATGAGAAGTGCTTAATTGTATGTACACATGTTTGGAGTATTTTTTGGCCAAAATGGTTCACTGATTTAAAACGCGAAAAGGCCTAATACTTTGTGTGCGTCCCACTGAATTTCAGCATAAGCTGCTTAACAGGCCGAGTTTTATTTAATATTTTAGACATGTATTTACTCATATTTCTAATGGATAAATGGTAAAGGAAATATGCTACATATTTTTATTTATTTACTTCTATGTACAAATTATTTTACACAATACGAAACTTTATATTTACGAAGTAAATAAATAAAAACTAAATAAATAAATAAACAAGTGAATGAATAAATGAATAAATGAATACATACATAAATAAAATAAATAACAAATAAATAAAATACTACATTTTTGCTTAACTTTTAGATAGGATTAGTTTTTATATCTTGAAATCAGAACAGGGCAGATGGCTTAATCATTATACAAGGAGGAAGAAAAGGTGGCGGAGGAGGAGGGGAAGTTGGTTATGACAATTTATTTACTTTTCAATGGAAAAAAAGCTCTTTCGGAATCAATCAAATTACATGATATGTGTAATTCATTTGTGATACAAAATTTGAACGCTGTACTAGATAGGAAGTAACTTTACGAAGCTGAAAGGAAGTAGGGAGTTGGAAAAGAAAGGCAGGAAGAAAGAAGAAAGAAAAAAAAAGAAAAAATTAGGAATGTTTTTTTTACAATCATTACTGCTTATTTAAAGTAGAGCAAGTATTGCACTGCATTATAAAATTCGATATAAAAATACGTCGATGTTCTATGAATAAAACAAAACGTATTTCTCATCTTCCCAAGAGGGTGGTGAGGTGAATGTCTGTGTGTGTATGTGTGTGGGTTTTAATTTAATGTATATAAAGCCAAATTCGAAAATTAACATCTCTTGTCAGTGAGTGAACATCTTGCAATTGCGGAATCTGTTTTCAAGGTAAATCGTTGACCTTAGATGTTACAAGACCACATACAAATTTACATAGACAAATAGAAATCTCCCTCTCTCTCTTTTTCTTTCTCTCTTTTTCTCTCTGTGTGTCTGTGAATCTGTCCATCCATGTGTATATTCATTAACACCATCAGCAGAAAACGAAATGTCCACCAAATACTAAACTGAGCATTTAAATTCAGCATATTCCGAAGATAAATTCGAAAGGTTTATAAGAAAACTCCGCCAATCTAAGATAAAGTTTTATTTATTTTGTATGTTATAACTTGTCTCTAATGATTTGTACTAAAGTGAAATATGTTAAATGTAAGATAATAACATAATAATTAAAACGTACTTTTGGGAATATCTTGTGTGAAGTTTTCATTCTGACTTCATTTTTAATTGAACTTTAAGGAGAAAGAAACTTGGTATTTAAAACACGCTCTTTAAAACACGCACATTGTATTTTTTGAGATTAATGGCATTTTCAAGTTATTCTTACTTATTGTTTTGAGCTTTCAAATCTCTGATTTCTTTTCAAGTGGTAAGTTGGTATTCAATATTTTCTCTAGTGGTCGTGTAAACAATGGAATTTTATTGCTTCTAGCACAATTCTCTTTCTAACATTCTATTATGCCTCAGTATCTTGTACGCCCCTTGCTTTTTGATTTATTTTCAATATTCTGAAAAAATCTTTAAAAAATGCACAGCACTTTACATGATTATTCGAAACAATAAATGAAGTTAACCTGGCATAATGAAAACTAAAGTGTCACCCAACATAAAAAAAAATCATGCTATGATGGATTCATTTGAGGGCAGTCGCCATCAAGGTAGTTGTCTCATGTGTTTATGAGAACTCCTGGTGGTTTACCGGGAGAAACACGAGTCAGTTGGAGAATATAATATCATGATGGCACGTTGGCCATAGCAGCTCAAATGGTTAGAGCGACTGGACGGAAACCAGAAGATCCGTGGTTCAAATCCCGTCTATGGCATTGAATTTTTCAGTCTGGCTCTATCCTTTCAAAGTGCCTCTTACACACGTCTAGTCTGAAAGAACAATTAGTTTCCATTAACATTAATGTGCGTTAAATGCGAGATTTAACATGGAATTAACAAAAGCATCCTTAGAAAATTAAAAAATAAACACTTGCAACAACGGAAAAGAAAGCTATATTTTGTTGGAAATATCATCTGTAGTTAAGAAATGCTCCTACAACATATTTACTGTCTAACGTAGGTAAGAAAAGTCGCCTACATTTTGCTTTTAGCAGATACGTTAAAATCAGCTGAAATCTAACAAGAGTTTCCTTTAGAGATTTCTGCTTTCTGCTGTGGCAAGATCGCTTTCTGAATCTGGGATCTTACTGTATGATGACATTATGATTTCCATTCAGTTCAGTTCGTAGCTATCTATCGAATCAGTGAGACATAAAGAGGAAGCTTATTGAGAAACCAGGGGTAGTCGAATCATGTTGAGGTTGGGACGCGATCTATGTGCAAAGAAATCTGAAATTCAGCATTCTTTCCTGCCTCGAAGATTCACAAAGAATACCAGTCAGTCAGAGGGAACGTAGGAATTATTTTGGAGCGGGATAATGGCTGCTTTGTTAAGCTAAGTGCTTATTATATTTGGGTAAGAACATGTAATATTGAACTCTCATATTCATTTTTAAAACTGGCAGCTAATATATATATATATATATATATATATATATATATGATGTCGTATACGAGAAGTGCCTTAACTATTTAGGACTTCAGACGCTAACTACGCGTTAATAAAATAGTTTTTATCAATATACTTGTACATTAATTCGAGTTCAAAATATTCCAATTATAACTTTTATTTCATTGTATAAGCTTTTTATTAACTCAGGCTGAATAAAGACTTTTAAATATTAATGTAACTACTTGTACATGTAAATACCTGTAAAAATACTTGTAAAAAGTAAAAAGTAATATAAATACTTGTAAGCAAAATATATACTGTGTTTCATCGTCATAATGAAAAGTTTTGCCAACCTTTCTGATTTGCATATTCATGAATTTATTAAATACTGTAACTAGCAATGTAATTTATTTTTCAATTCTGATGGTACAATTTAATCCTTAGTACTGGTCAAACTGAAGGCTTTAAAGACAAGAACACTTCCCGTAGTCAGTCAAGGACTGCTTGGTCATTCATCGCTTTGTCTGGCAGCTTCAGTATTGGAGCGGGTCTAGAGACTTCCGCGCGTCACTGTGACCTGTAACCATCTGTAGTTCCTGTACTTTATCCCTTACTCCTGGGAGGAGAAAGGGGCAGTGAACACAATAGATCTATGTAGGTCATAGTATGCGAGTTTGGGTGATATAACGTTTAACCTACTCGAAGTTTGTAATTTGTTTGGGCAAACATTGTTACGCAAGGAACGTTTTGCACAAAGAACAACTTGAAAAGTAAGGAACCGAGAACAGCAAATTAAAATAATTGGTCGTTCACAATTTAGACATTTGCCTGTTCCAGTTACATATTTGTTGAAGCCATCAAAATATATTCACTACTTTAAATATCTTTTATAAGTCATTGACAAATATCTCCGTAGATTTTAAAAACAACGAATATCCATCATGGTTTTTGGAACATGTAGAACGAAAATTTGTATGGAATAGTCCTAAATTCAGGTTTGCATACGAATTTATCAAATTAAAAAACGCAGGTGTATTTCTGAGTGCTCGTGTTCTATAACTTTTTAACACTACAGACATGGTGTTGAAACTGTTTAGTTGGCTTACGCTTTAATTGGGCATTGCCTCATTGCTTATGAGTAATATTCGATAGTTTTGACGTTTTAGTTTCATATTTTATTTATATTTCGTATCCGAAGGTATTTAAAATGACCCACAACTTTTCGAAAAATAATAATAAGAAAGGAATAACAACATACAGGAGAAATAAATGAGAAAAGACGTTATTTGACTTTAATGTTGAGATTTGGATTTGGAAGAATGAAGATGACAATGGGTCTGGCTGAGATTTGGATTTGGAAGAATGAAGATGACAATGGGTCTGGCGAGAAACTGATAATTCAAAATTAATTAGTTAACATTTTGCATAAAAGTGGAACATAAAATCTTAAAAATCTTCAAATTATATAAATTGTTTTTGTGTTACAATCTTGGAAGATGTAGAACTTAAATACCAAGTTTGGTATTTGATATTTAACCTCCATTTCGTTTTTGCGTTTGATCTTCAGATATGCACGCAAACGCATAGACAAACACAAACACGCACTCAACAGTTTTTCTAAAAAGACTGTTTTGGGGGGTTTCTGAGAGTATGAAAACATTTGTGCGTTAACGAGTTATATATTATTTATGCAGTAGAATTTTAATAATTATTCACAGAAGATTCAAGATATACATATTTTTTATTTGCCGCAAAAATAACCTGAACATATTGTAATGTAATCTAAATCATCAGAATCTTATTGAGAATTAAAAAGTCGTTAAATATTTTCCTAAATTAAAGAGTAGTTTGCTGTAAGCGATTGTTTTTCACAATCTTGAACTTAGGTACTATATATCGGAGTTTTATTTTTTAAGTCGTAGTGTTTAACACACAAACGTGGGTAAATAGGCTTTTTAGAAAAACCTTTTAGAATATCTAGGGATTTACTAGACTACATTTTAATTCAATTTTGGCATTGAATTTTTGGGTGTGATTCAGTACTTCTTTTACTCATTATAAGTGCGCAGCGGAAAAGGTAAAAGGACCCAAGAGTTTAACTTAATCTCATAATTAAACTCGCGGGCAAGGGAAAACGCATTAGGCTCTCATTTGGACGTCCCAAGTTCAATTCCTGTCGACAGCCCAATCGGATCTTGGAGTTTTCAGTGTTTGTCTTAGTTGACTGGGAAAATCCTGGGGTTTCCCATCTATAAGAATTTCTTTTCATTATAACCTTTCATTGCTTTTCCTTCTCATCTTTCAAGCATCCTAGGTTTTGTGGCCAATGGAGATGCCGGATAAATGCGCGGATGTTTGCTCACAGGAAAGAGCACTGCCAATGGACAATAAAAGGCTGTTTGATCAAGTTGTTCTCCGCCCTTTTTAGGTAGATCGAGCAGGACTTAAAACCTGGACCGATTACGGTTCTGTGGCATTTGGTTTTCTGTAATTCCTTCATTCCTCCTTGTCGCAACGGTCCTCCTTAGTGGCATTGCCTGTATCTAAATGATAAATATACACTTTAAAACGCATACTATAAGCTTTTTAATTTATGCGAGCTACACAAACGATTTTATGACAATAAGTATTTTATATTATTATTATTATTATTATTATTATTATTATTATTATTATTATTATTATTATTATTATTATTATTATTATTATTATTATTATTATTATTATTATTATTATTATTATTATTATTATTATTATTATTATTATTATTATTATTATTATTATTATTATTATTATTATTATTATTATTATTATTATTATTATTATTATTATTATTATTATTATTATTATTATTATTATTATTATTATTATTATTATTATTATTATTATTATTATTATTATTATTATTATTATTATTATTATTATTATTATTATTATTATTATTATTATTATTATTATTATTATTATTATTATTATTATTATTATTATTATTATTATTATTATTATTATTATTATTATTATTATTATTATTATTATTATTATTATTATTATTATTATTATTATTATTATTATTATTATTATTATTATTATTATTATTATTATTATTATTATTACTATTAATAATTATACATTCTAGCCCCTGTGTCATTTCCCCCAATTTCTACGTCTTTTTTTAAGAGATGAAGCTTTTGAGGATTTGAGTTGTTGATTCACTTCGTGTTTCCTTGCATGCTGCACGCCATGTGTACCCTCTGCATGTGTGTTATGAACTACTGGGCCATTGCATGAAATATAAATATTTTTGCTAGCGGGAATTGCAGGGTTACCTTACACATAACTAACATCCAGGGACCATAAAGACACCAACCGGTAACAGTTACCTGAATGTGCAGCTATTTCTCCATTCCTGTTATATAAAGCGATAGATCGAGGGAAGAAAATTGTGCTCTTTGTGTGTTTATGCCAATGGAAATTCCATAAATATGTCAATTGTATCTGCAACAGCCGAAATTGATAGCTGAATTGCTTATACTTAGTTTCTTTACATGCTGCATTGAACATATAAGGTTATATCAGGCTCTTTGCCTTTGGAACAATTAATATCGACGGTGTAGTTTTGAAACAATTGCTCATCAGCCTTGAGGTTCACTTGTTTACTGGTGCGTTTGTTTACCGCGGGTTTCTTTATAAATGTATGTACAGGTTTACTTGTAAAGTTGTACTTAAGTAATAGAAATTAACCTACTTGAGCTAATACTTTAATGTTAAGGATGGATAAAAGTTTCACTTTAACCACTGTATAAATAAAATAGAAGTACAACATACTCCCTCTCGTATGCAGATTAAAACTTGCTTGGTAACAAATCTGATACAACACTCTTGGCTTTTTTTTAAATGTATCCTCTTTCAATACAGTTCTATTAAATGTTATTTTTCATAATTAGTATGGATCAATCACTGAGTCAGTTGCCGGAAGTTGTTATTAAAACTATACCAGCAATAATTAAAACAATTCCGTAGAATCAACTAGGCAACATCGATTCGTTCATGTTAGAATTAGCTAACGATTTTGGTGACAAACACCCAGCCAGCTTTGGTCGAAATATCCCTATGTTCCCGAAAATAAAATTACAAATTATTTTCCTATCTAATTATAGTTGAATTAAAAGTAGTAAGCCTCTTTAATAATTAGGGTAAGTATTGGATAAAACATTGTATGGCAGTAATGAATCTACACTTATGAATACACTCGCGAAAGTAGCACTCTACTCGACTTCGTCTCACGTGTCAAAATTTCCACTCAGAATAAAATACTTACATCTTGATTCACTAGTACAATACATAACTATAAAATCACCACCCACGCCGATTTACACACACACACACACACACACACACACACACACACACACACACACACACACACACACACACACACACACACACACACACACACACACTTTTCTTTAAATAAATTTAACTGGGATTCATGAAGTTTCAAAGCTTTGTATTTTCTGTGAACTATTGGTATGAACTATTTGAATGGAATGCAATTATTACATAGTAGAGAAATAATATATTCTATTAGTGGTCCCGAAAATAAAAATAGTGGAAACTCCTTAATATTAACGCTGGAAACGAATGACTTTGAAAATCCACCATTAAGAAAGAACTAGTTTATAACTAGGGGGCGGATTTTGTCCTATTTGCCTATTATAATATTTTGTTCAGAAATGTAGGATTTTATGTTATAAGCACGTTTCCTACAATTATTAGCCTAATTCCTTAGTTTTATAGTGCCTATAAATGCCTATTTCATACGTTTGTGCCTATTCTGCTTATTAGTGCCTAAAGCTGCCCTTTTGGCCAATTTCTTCTGCTTGTAATTTGTGATAACAGCTTTTGCATTTTTTGGTTTCAACGTGAAGTTTTCGGGGAAGAGAAACTTCTTACTGCTGCACATTCTATATACAAAAAGGGGTTTATTAAGGAGACACACCTATGCAAATTGGCCCAAGACTTACAATACCAAATTTAGTTTTTTGTCTTGAAATTAATAGATACATACTTCAATAAAATAAAGTTGTGTCCTTTTAGCGGCACTGCAGAAAACATCACATGACTATTTACTTAACCCTACACTTGAACGCCTCGGTAGCGTAGATGGTAGCATGTCTGCCTTACGTTCAAGAGGTACCGAGTTCGAATCTCGGTCAGGGTGAGTTACCTGGATAAGGTTTTTTCCGGGGTTTTCCCTTACCCTTCAAGACGAATGTCGGGTAACTCTAAGCTCCATGGACCCTGGACTCATTTAAGCACCATTTCACCCAATTCATTCACCGTCCGATATAACTTAACGTTGGGGCGGACGTAAATTAAAAAAAAAAAAAAAAAAAAAAAAAAAAAACAACACCTACACTTGTATCGTAGCTGCTTTTACGTAATTTTAACCTCAGATTTCTCAGATTCCATAATTTCTACATTTTCTTAACTTCAAAATGTTCCACTGGATGCAGTTTTCTATTAATCTGTTGTTCTAAACATGCCTATAAGGGCAACTGCATATTAAGTGTACCCATTTACATTTTTTGTGCTTTTGTTATTTGTATTGAAAAGGATTATTATGCTTACTTCTTTTACTGCAAACGCGTAGGAAAATGAAAATTGTTAAATAGGTATGATTATTTTTTTCCCTTCGTTGATATGGCGAAGACAAATATTACACATAGGTACAGGTCATTAATAGGTTAAAATGGGTGAAAAACTTATAACCCAAGCATTAATTTTTATTCATTTTAAAAGTACAATCTGTGGGACTCCTTGAAAATCACCTATAATTTAGACATAAACTGTTAATTCCTCAGAAGCTATTGTAACTACAGAGCTGAAACTTGGTATTATTCCATTCTTGATCGGTCACAAAAATAAATGGTATAAATTTGAAACAAATCTAACAAAACCTTAAGATATTTCATTTTTCACCCTTAAGCACCCCCCAGCCCATGTTTTTGTTTATTGACATAGTTAATTACTTCGCACCTTTCTGCACATTATGGTTCTTACTTAGTGCAGTGGATTTATATGTATTTTAATTATACGACAATATCTGTTATTTTTTCTTGCTGTGGAGCCATTTATGAAATTTGAAATAAATGTAGACTATTTCACCTAGGGAACTACAAAATAGTACCCGTTTAGCTAATTTGTTGCAGAATATGTTGTGATGATTGTCATTTTGCTATAGTGCATTTATAGTGTATTTTAAGAGTCATTTTACTAAAATTGTGTATTTCTAAGTGTTTACTTAGACAACTTTTAGTGTCTATTTAAGTGCTTATTTTGCCCATTTTAGTGCCTTTTTGCCTGTCTATTTCACACATTTTTAAAAACAACGTATCCAGATAACTCACCTGCCCGAGCTTCGAACTCTGGACCTTTAGAGTGTTAGGCATTTGTTCTTAAACAGATCTACTTTTGTTACTCTTTATATATTTATGTAGATTAAAATTATAAAGATAAAAGAATAAACGTTTGTTAGAATGGTTTGTAGAAGAGCAGGTAGAGAAAACAAGTTTTTTTAATAAAAAATAATATATATCTATGTATATATATATATTTTTTTCTTTTTTTCCTTATTTAACCGATTTTAATTTCCGTTTATTTTTTTATCTTTTTTTCCTCATTTCACAAATATTCACTATACACATAAACACCCATGCCCAAGGCGGGACTCGAACCCGCGACCCTCTACACGGCGGAACACTAGAGACATACGTGTTAAACATATGTACGAGGGCTGTTCAATAAAGAATGATCACAATTTTTTTGACGATGTACCTTTATTCATCCTCATAATTTTGATGATCGTTCTCAAAATAGTCTCCCCTGAATGCGATGCACTTGTCCCAGCGTTTCTGCCAGTCTTCAAAGATATGCTGGAAACTGTTTTTGAGAGATCCTTCAAAATAGCCTCCGCAGCCTTCACCACTGCTTCTGATGATGGATAATGTCTCCCACGAAGGCGTTTCTTCAATTTAGGGAATAGAAAAAAGTAACATGGGACTAAATCCGGACTATAGGGAGGGTGAGGGATGCAAGATATTCAACAACAACATTGGCAATAAGCGGCCGCGCATTATCGTGGTGCAGCATCCAGCCTGCTTCACGGAAATGTGGTCTTTTGCACCTGGTATGGACTTGCAATGTTTTCAGGACATCCCTGTAGTACTGTCCAGTTACTGATGTGTGTGCAGGTACAACATGCTGATAAACCATTCCATGAATATCAAAGAATGAGATGATCACAATTTTTCCAGCAGAAGCAACCACTTTTGCTTTTTGGGGGTTGTTAATGAAGAGCATTTTCACACTGAGCTTTGCTGTTTGCTCTCAGGATCAAAATGATGTAGCCAAGTTTCATCAGCAGTGATTACGTTTGAAAGAAACTGCGGATCTTCCTCTAACATCAACTTTAACTGCATGTTACCTCCGTTACAGCGGTAGGCGAAACTGAACATGTCTGAACTTGCCTGGTTCTCACAGGGGGGAACCAGGAGTACCAACAATGAAACTACTGCGGCGTGTTTGTTTCACATTAAGTTAACAAAATATAATAAGACTGAATTATGGTGCAAAAAATTACCAACTCTGTTCACCAACACTCCCCATATGGCAACTACCGCCTTCGAGGCAACCTTGCCTCACCACGTGATGATCGGACCTTTCTCAGATGGAGACATTCAGGGGACGGTGTCCATTATCTTCAATGATAGGATAATAGCGAAGATGATGGTGAGGTGAGAGGACCTACAGTTTTTACCGTGGACTGCGGATCACTTAGAGCCTAGAGGATATTTCACATGTGTTAGACAGAGCAGAGGTGAAGGCGCGACTTAAAGTCGCCACCCCAGCGCCGGGAATCGAACTCGGACCCTCAGCACGAGAATCGCGAACGAAACCTCTGCGCTAACCCGCCACCCACAATGTTAATTTAACTTCTAGAATCTTTTAAATTTATTTTCATTATTAACAACTTTGTTAAATCAGGACAAAGAAATGAAGAAGTACATTAAATGGAAAAAGTATATGTATTTTTCTGCTTAATTAGTGATGGAGAATAAATCATAACGGTTATTACTTGAGTTTCTTTTCTGGGGCTTAAAGAATTCCCTTATGCAGCCTCAGTTGTTTTGAAGCTATGAACTTTTCGTTAGGAAGTGCCCCGGGCAAGTCGACAATATTATCGCAAACCATAATCCTGTTATCGAGAGAAGAAATATAGAGAAGGTTGATTTTCTGTCTTGACTGATTTCTAAAATATATACAACATGCTACAAAAGTAACAGTCATACGCTTCTAGTTATAACAAAACACTGCGGAACTGCATGCAAAAAGTTGAACTACAGAATGCTCTATTCATCGTCCGATATGGCGTAATGTTGGAGGACGTAAACTAAAATTAAAAAAAAAAAACCTGATCAAATAGCCACGTTCTTCACCGCTACCTTTTTCCCCTTTACTTTGCCCATTATTTCCAAATTGGCATTTATTAAATAATTTTATGTACGATAGTAATACTGATGTTTAGCTATAAGGATGTGAGTATTTTAACGGAATATTAAAATAATATGACGATACTTTAATGCATAAAGTCGTGTATTTGGAAATCTGAACTCAGCAGCAGCTTGCACATTTTATTCTCATTATATCAATAGTTCTGGACCACATGGTGTTTCTATCCAGAAAGAGAAAACTTGAAAGGTAGTTTAAATTATTTCCATTTAGTAAAAGAATGATTGCTATGTAAGTAAAAGGTCTTTTAAAAACATTTTATGTTTAATTCCAAAAAACTTGTAGCAGTTTATAAAACGATGTTATAAATTCAATAGTGTTGTTTCAACCAGAAGAGAAAACAATAATTTCATAGACGAAACTGGGTATTTACTGGTTCTGCTGTGAATGAGGTAGCAACTGGCTGAGGAGTAAACATCTTGACACTTGCTGTTGTCTAATGCAACTTGTAGACCGATAAAATGTATATTTGGAAACTATTTACCCCAATATGTTCTATTACTCTTTTAATTTACTTTTGTAATATGAATTATTAGACTTTCTCTATTAAGTGGGACAATATACTACAGTATACTGCTTATTCAGTTTACTCTACAAAGTAGATTATAAAAATAGGTGAAATGGAATTTCTGTATCATAGGTTTATTAATATTAATTGTTTATTTTGGCTACGAACTTTGTTAAAAGCATTACCGTTTTTAATTATCACACACCTAGCACCATTTCCTTTTCAAAACACGTAAACAAGCCTTGTACATACTATCACAGTTTGCAGTTAATATTTTGAATAAATAATTGTTATTTACTCTTCATTTCGTGCAATATTCACTTGCATTATTAGCTATTAAATCCATTTTAATGGGGAAAGTATATAATAGCACTGCACAGAGGTGTAATGGTAACACGTAATACACATTGTGCAGCAAAAACTGACAAGTTTTAAATATGAGGGATGCAAATAGCTTTTTAATGTGCTCTTTATTTACGTGCAGCTACAGTTGTAATTAACTGTCAATATATTCACCATCATTCGTAATACATGAGATCAATAACTGGGTACACAATTTCAGCTGGGTTTTACGCACTGATTTAAGAAATTAAGCAATCGGAACTTTAACCATGGCAATAGCTCGTTTCAGGATATTTAGAACCATCTGCTAGCCATTTGATACACAAACATTCGTTTGTTTTTGCAACCGCAGTAGCATCATTTGTGGAAACAAAGTCTGCTTTCATAAGAGTAACTAAGTTTAAAAAAATAATGTTAGGAATGATTGCATTTTTATAGGACAGTGTATTGGTTAGTATATCAGTGACAAGCGCTTCACCCATAAAGATTTTAAAATATTAGTGTTTTTCTATAAATTGCTGTACGTTCATTGATTTTTATCGGTAGTATAAGGTTACCGATGAGGGTATTGCTCAGTGGTATTATGGGAGTTATTTTAAGTCTCAATGTTTTTCCTGATTCTTTCCCATATTAGGTTTTAACTGCTTATAAATAAAATAAGACTTGAAGCTACCGCCACCGCCGCCGCCGCCATAAAAATTCATTTTTATAAACAGTTTTGTAAACCTTAAAATAAAGAACAGGCGTCACTGAACATTATTTTAACGTTTATTCAGGCTTTTTCCTCCTTAGATATGAACATTAGGTTTTGTATTATGAATCTGGAACTGCCTCCACTAGATACAAAAGTGGATGACTAATTTAATGGTCAGAAATAAATGTAGTTTATTCTAAATAAACTGAAAATATGCTAGTTACCTTTTAATATTAATAAAACATAATATTACTACGATTTATTTCTCTAAAGTGGAAAACAATGCTTTAATTCAAATATAACTTTTATGGTGGAAGTTTATTTAATAGTAACTGCTTTTGTAGGTAATCTGCTGCAATATAGTTTAATATCCCCCTGGGCTTTACAATTTTTATGTTCTTTGGTGTAAAGAATTTTCTATTGTAACATACATTGTAATTTTTATGCAGTATTATGAACTTTGTTGCAAAATATAAACGTTTAATTAGTCCCAAACTTCAATTAAGTTCTTAGCTTTCGGTATTCATTAAGCCCGTGACACAAAATTAACGGTAATTATTTAGAGCTGAGATAGAAACTGCAATGATTAAGCGAATCTCTGGCGACAATGTTGCATGTAATAAATCCTGATTCATGCGCTTCATTTAGAGGTTCAGGTGATACCTGTGCGTCATTAATATAACTATATGTAGACAAAACTAGTATACACGTAATCAGAGCTAGGGAGTTCTTACCGCCCGCCGTTCTCTATGCAGGTTGCGACCGACCTTTTGCCGGCATCTCCGCACATGGCGGAGGGGCATTGAAACCGTTTGCGCGGGGAACAAAAATGTCCTATGAGACATTCGTAAATGTACACCTATTTAGATCATTATGTACAACATACAAAATCTTATATAGCACATATGAGCTTGTCTCTGGCTGATTTCATTATTTAAATAGGTACATTGTAGCGACACCTAAGCAATTATAACGCGAGTTGTAATATTTCCTAATCCAATGTAAAATAATTTGCAAATAATAAAATTAATTTCTTAAACATCTGAAGACTCTTACTAGACAAAATACCAAAGCAGGAATTTTATTACATATTTACTCATCTGCAGCCATATTACTAAAAACAACAATGTACCTCTGAAGCCTTTCAAATGAAAAACTTAATTCTATGTCCCGTCAAACAAGATTTATACTGCAAAAATGTTACTTCGACCTCACATGATATGATCGGGACATATTGGAAATATTTTATCAGTTCCGTATCAGTATTATAACTTTTGTTGGGATCCAAAAGTGCATCTCGTATGTGGTAAATCGCACCGAACCCTGCATTGTTTTCAATTACACATTTCATTTTCATCTTTATTTCAGGTAGAATCTCGAGGTTTAGTAAATCTGTTTTGACCGTTCTTGTACATGCCGTACAGATTCAGTCACTCCATACCTCTGGGCTGTAACAGTGTGATAGTCGTGGGTAACTGAACAAATGTGCAATCAATAATATATTTCTACGAAACTGTTCGTTTGGTAGTTAGTATGCTAGATAATAATCGGCATAATCGATTATAGTCTCTAGCCAAGTTCTCCATCTGGTAACAACTGGCAGTGGTGGTAGCGGTATGTCTGGTGCTAACTCTCTGAACTTCGCAATTCTGTAAGATGCCTTCAAAAATATATTTTTCATGTGAGCTAGAAAGCTGTCTACACCTGCATAACTACATTTGATTGATTTGGCCACTCGGTGTAAAGGATATGCTAAACATGTAATATGTACTAGTTTAGGATACAAGTTGCACTAAGAGTTGCATTCTATGACCGATGAACCTTGCCCTTGCTAGTAGCGCTGCGTTGTATAGCCATGCCTGGCCGCTCTTACACTGCTCAAAAGAAATCGGCACGAACTTCCTAGCTCTGCTAATCATATATTCAGCTTACTCTAGCAGTCTTTTATCTGCAGCTTTCTATCTTAATTCCAATTTAGCAGATTTAACGAAGTTTTGCTCTTTTCTTAGTGATTAAAGAATTTTATTTATTAAATAAAACACGTAGAATCGGAATGCTAGGAACAATTAAACCCACGGATCGTATTTTGAATTTAAGGTTTTCTATAAATGCTTATGTATTCATTATAAAAATAGTGCCCCACAAATTACCATTTGCACCAGGGCAATTATTAATAAATATATCCGAGAATGTCCTCGATGCCTTTAGGGCATAACCATTAATATAATAAAATCTTTACACCTAAGAAGCTATTATGACTCAAAATATGGTTTTCGTTAGTTCACAGCGTTAGGTAAATTAGTTTTAAAAATATTATGTTTTGTTGAACTTAAAACATATGCATAACCGGGTTAAAATTCCAGAGTATCGAAAATAATTGCGTAAGGTGCACCTTTTTACTTAAAAATTTAAAAATAGTGAGGTTGCAATGAATAGTCATATGTTTCCAATTTTACATATCTTCTAACCAACTAATACTTTAATTTAATTACAACACTGACATAATGTTAATCTGGAGAAAATAAGCATCGAAACATGAAGATAAATCGAAAAAAGACAACAAAGGACAATCGACAAAGGACAGAGAACACAACTATGAAACACAGAATACTGAGAGACATGGCTGAGGTGTAAGGTGTAAGGTGTAAGGTCTGTGGCCCAGATGCCGGGTCACGTGTTCGATCTCGGACTTGGGTTCTACCATGATTTCCCCATGTCGCTGGGCGAGTACTGAGCTGACTTGTTTAATCTCTGAACTCCTTTGCTTTCCTTCGTCACTTCGTCCCTTTGCCATCGTTCTGGTTTGGTTATCGGTGTGATGATTCGGACATATGCGGACAAATGATACAGGTGCTTCGTTCCTGATGCCACCATCTTCTGGCCTGTGTGATTCCCTTCATCTCAAATCTTCCCTCTAGAGGGTGGTAGCTCACAATAGATCAGTATGGATGCGGCGGAGTGTTCCCTTCACAGCAAAAGTACATAAAATATATTTTATGTTCAATATACAATTGTGTTAGTTATTCCCTAAGGATATTTATGGAGTTCGACTTATTTCCAACCACTGCTAATACATTGCTAGAAATGACCCATAACAAAGCTGAGTAATGACCTTCAGCATTCGGTGACACAATGTCGGCTGACTATCTTATCTTAAAGAAAATGGTCTGTGATGAATGTTGGTATACTGGCGAATTTGGGTTCCATCCACAATGAAAATTAAGGGTAAACATATCTTAAACCCACACTACGTAACATGAGTTGTAATGGAACCGTTCACATGATTCACATAAACATAGACATACACTCAGAAGCCTACAGAATCTAAGATTTCAAGTTTAAGTCCACTTTAAGGCGTAAGAAAGTAACCAATCAAACTGATGCTCGTCACGTGATCATTATGCTACTTCTCAGAGGTCACAGCATTTTAACTGATTGCTTTTCTGTAAGATCGTGGTCAGAGTCACTGGGTTATATTACGACGGTGGATCAAAAAATAATGCCTCCCTTTTTTTTTCGCTTAAATAAGTAAGTTATGTGAAAACTTTGAATTTGGCGCAATTCCTCAAACCTTCTTCTCCAATCCCCTGCAGTAGTAACTTCCTAAGTCAACAGGTGGCAGCACTACATCCTCTAGTAAAATGGCTGACATCGACATTCCTATTAGACAGCGTTCTGTGATTGAATTTTTGACTGCGGAAGGTGAAACGCCAATTCGCATTCACGAAAGGCTAAAAAATGTGTATGGTGATGCAACGGTGGATGTCAGCACTGTTAGACGATGGGATCGTCACTGTAACGAAGCTGAAGGGCAAACGCCATTGGCAGATGAAAAGCGAAGCGGCGGGCCGGTGACTACAGTGACTCCATGCAACATTCAGCGAGTCGATGACATCATTTGTGGTGATCGCCGGGTAACAACAGGTGAATTGTTTCCCTTTACCTCCCTCATTAAAGACAGTGTGATGACGATTATTCAAAAACTGGGTTACTCTAAAGTTTGTTGATGTTGGTTACCAAGAGTGTTAACCGCCCGAAACAAAGAAACAAGGAAAACAATAGCCTCCGAAAACTTGCAGCGCTTCAATTTGGAGGGAGAGGAGTTTCTGGAAAAAAAAAAATTACTGGAGACGAAACGTGGGTTCATTTTTTTGAACCTGAATCAAAGAGGCAGTTAATGGAATGGCATCACACAAGGTCACCGAAGAAAAAAAAGTTCAAAACTCAGCGGTCAGCAGAGAAAACTATGGCGACAGTGTTTTAGGATGCAGAGGGTGTGCTTATGATTAATTTTTTGGAGCAGGGATGCACAATAAATTCTGTCCAATACGTCAGAACTCTCAAAAAGCTGAAAGCACGTCTTCGCCGAGTTCGCCCAATAAAAACTATGGCGGATGTTCTTCTTTTGCAGAAATTGAGAAATTGGGATGTCAAGTCCTACCTCACTCCCATACAGCTCTGACCTGGCACCATCAGACTTCCACCTGTTCGGGCCACTAAAGGAAGCTCATCGTGGGATTGATTTTGAAGATGAGTAAGCTGTGAAATCGTCGGTGCGTCAATGGCTTAGGAAGCAAGACCGTGTGTTTTACCACACTGGAATACATGCTCTAGTTAAAAGGTGGACAAAACTGTGGAAAAGGACGGATATTATATTGAATAGTGAAAAATTAATCGTCAATGTTGTAGTTTTCAGGCTATGTACATTCGTTTCAATTTTCGTTGGCAATTAAAAGAGAAAATAAATAGGAGACATTACTTTTTGACCCACCCTCGTAATATAAAAAGGATCAACAAAAGAAATTTTGGTTGGAAATGATACTTATTGTGAGTTAATCGTCCTTACCCTGCTCTAATTTATTCTAATCAAGTACATGATATCTTTTGTCGTGTGTACTATGTGGTCGTTTGTTACTAGATCACCACATTAGCTGACATATTCACCTCTGTTGCGAATGACCGTAGCTTTAAATTTTTATTTGTTGTTGTGAGTGACAATATATTTCGTTAAGCTTATCGCGGTATGCTAATGCTTAATTTTCATTCTGAAGTTTCTTAGATAATATATTATTCATCTGTTTTTGGGTTGATGAGAAACAAAATGTCAAATGTGGTAGAAATTATTTCTGCTTTATGAATACATCATGAACATCGGTCTTTTAAAACTACACTATGAAAATGTTCGTTCAAATACTATGTTTCAGTTATATTAAGCACAGACACATATTTTATATACATAAATGTTAGAAATTTACTTTTACACGGAATACCTAGTTACATTTCCTGTTTCCAAAACTATATCGATTAAGGACAACATAGCTTATAACTCAAGATATTTAGCAGGTAGAGATTGAAATATTAGGAATTTCATTTGGTTTACACTTATCTAAAAGGTATTCCTTTTTAAATAAAAATTGAGGTGTATTTAATTTACCTGTATAAGCATTATGGCAGAATTTTGGGGTTTAAGCGCTTGCTTAGGTATACTGGATGAATAAAAGGTATGCAACCCCGCTTTTGCAACTCTTGTGAGGTCATATTTTTAGAAACGCTGTTAGACATCAATATACCCTCACATTACTATGATTACAAATAAAGGGTGTGAGTTTTTTGGGTTAAAAGGCAACAGTTATTTTTTCTGCACTCTCTCAGTCCTTAAGTCTCAGAACATGCAAACAAATACGCTTTCCAACAGCAACTTAAATTTATTAGAAGCTTTCTGCATGTGCACTGAGCAAAGGAAAACGCCTAATTACTACTTAATTGATGGGGGATTGGTAAGCCTATTTTACATTGATGACAACTTAAATTCTGAAATTCTACAAAATGAAACAATTCCTGCTAGGGCTTTTTCTTTTTCTATTTTGTAATTTACGTCCTCCAACGTTAAGTCATATCGGACGATGAATGGAATGAGTGAATGATGCTCAAATGAGCCCAGGGTCCATAGAGCTTAGAGTTACCCGACATGTGTCTTTCAGGATAAGGGAAAACCCCGGAAAAACCTTATCCAGGTAACTCACCCTGACCGAGATTCGAACTCGGGACCTCTTGAACGTGAGGCAGACACGTTACCACCACGCTACCGTTTATTCCCTGGAGAAGCAGTAGAGATTAAAAATGATATATTATTTATATTATTCCAGCGAGTTGGTGTCCCTGCGCATTATGGAAGGCACATAATGAATTTCCAGGAAGATGATTTGGCATAATTACTCAATTAATGGGAGATTGATAAGTGCATTTTACATTGATGACAACTTAAATTCTGAAATTCTACAAAATGAAATAATTCCTGCTAGTGCCACTTTATTCGTTGGAGATGGAGGAGGAATTAAAAATGATATCTTATACCAGCAAGTTGGTGCCCCTGCACATTATGGAAGGTACATCATGAATTTCCAGGAAGATGGAGTGGTATTATTAATTAATGGGAGATTTATAGGTCCATTTTACATTGATGACAACTTAAGTTCTGAAATTCTAAAAAATGAAATAATTTCTGCTAGTGCTACTTTATTCCCTGGAGGTAGAGGAGGAACTAAAATGATATATTATTCCAGCAAGATGGTGTCCCTGCATATTAGGGAAGACAGATGGTGAATTACTTAAATTATGAACTTCCAGAAAGATGGGTTGGCAGAAGAGGAAGTATTGAATGGCCGTCAAGATCTCCTGATCTGAATCCCTTAGATTTTTTCTTGTGGAGATATTTGAAGTGGAAAGTTTACAAGGGCCGACCATAAGATCTTGAATAGTTAAAGCCAAGAATTGGGCAAGAAATGCAGCTGATCAGGCAAATAGTGTTGCTGGATACATTAACTAATATCATAGACAGACTTTGACATTGTTTGGCAGTAAATGGAGGCCATTCTGAGCACCTCTTCAATTTCACGTGCTGTAATACGTCCTAATAAATTTAAGTTACAGTTTAAAAAAGCATCTATCTCTACGTTCTGAGACCATAAAATATTGTTTCCATTAAAAAGGTCACGCCCTATTCACAATCATAGTAATATGAAAACATTTTGATATCTTACAGCTTTACTAAAACTGTCACTTCACTAAACTATAACAAAGTTACAATCATTGCTGATATTTTTACTCACCCCGTAGACTATTTTCTTGGACTGTAAAGGCTTCTTTCAAAGAAAGTTATGATACTGCTTTTAAAAAAGAATTCTTTCGCAACCATTGTATATGATCAGGCTATTTTGGAGCAAATGTTTGATCGCTCAAGTATGTATGAAGAGAACTGGGCTTTTAAATGTGTCTGACACTGTATTGTTGACTCATAAAAGGAATGACGCACATTTATGTGAAAATGCGTATGAAATATTCAGGCATACCATGTTTGGTGAACATCTGCTCTTTCCTCCGTTGCCACAACTGAGTTCACAATTTGTGAGGCTTCCTTGCTTGGTTAGGATCAGCCCAATACTCTTCAACCGAGCGACAATAATTGCTTACTTTTGAGAGTGGCAGAAATTTGTAATGTTTACAGCAAATTTTGTGTTTTTTTCTCCTTCTCTTTATCAAGTTAAAAGTTTGATTCCTATTCAAAATGATCATGAGTACATTCGTTCATCTAATGCCGATAAAATCCATAATAACTACTTTCATTTTCAAGCACCAAATATAACATTTTGTATAGTGGTTTTATAATGAATAGATGAAGATACAGAAATATGGATAACTTAAACAATAACTCGCTTTACATTATACATGTAGAAAAAGAGTTACATATAAATATAGTTATGAATCGACATTACTCATAAATTATCTGGTTAATGTACTTTTAAATACTATAACATATGAAACTGATATTATTAATTTTTCCACTACTTACCTACATTAGAAAGAGGGAAAGATGTGTTCCAACCACTAACAAAAGATTGAGATTAGCATCAGCATGATTAGAGATTTCCTTAACTATTCCCCCAATAACTAATGTCTTTAAGGTAATGGATCTGTGATATTTGCAGAGTATTCCACATATCTTGTTGACATAAAATGCCAGTTATTAAATATAACAAAAGAAATTTGTTGTCATTTTCCTAATAATAATGTTAAAAGTTGCTTAAATATTAATTTTATTGCATAAATGCATTGTTATAATAAAAATGCACTACATGATGTTTTTTAAAACAACTTAATACAAATTTCAGCTTTAACAGCAAACAAATTTATTAAATATATACACCATTTTTACATTAACGCCTAATTATTGGAGAGAAATTATTACTTTGAGAATTCAGCAGATGGTAGCGTGTCTGCCTCACGTTCAACAGGTCCCGAGTTCGAATCTCGGTCAGGGCGAGTTACCTGGATAAGGTTTTGCCCGGGTTTTCCTTTATCCTGGTAGACGAATGTTGGGTAACTCTAAGCTCCATGGACCCCGGACTCATTTGAGCATAATTTCATCCATTTTTCATTCATCGTCCGATATGACTTAACGTTGGAGGACATAAATTGCCAAAAAAAAAAAAAAAAAAAAAAAATCTCAAAAATTTGGAGCATTATTTAAATAAAAGTGTATGATTGTTTTAGTTACTATATTTTTGTTAGATAGTACAAATATTTCGAAATACATTTGTAAAAATTGCATCGTGTAGAGCATTGTGAGTATGGCAAAATGCTGAGAAGCTTTTTATAAGAAATAGGGTTTGAAGTTGGACCTGCCTAATTATAAGCATGTATCTTCATTTAATTGATAGTTTAAATGCACAAAATGAAAAAGAATGAATTCTTGTAGTTTATACTTAATTATGTTTAATTTTTTAGTTTAATTTTTATCTGTTTTTGGAAAAAATTCGTTGATATATTACCTTAAGAAAGGGAATGTGAGTATTTATGAATTACATAACTCCAAACATAAGAACAAAATTTCGGATTATTAAACTTTTCAAGAACATTTCAGGGATATTCTCTCAATCCAAAACTACCTCTTCTATGTAGAAAGTTTTCGTAAGTTTTTAGTTTTTGAAAAACATTTGACAGTTTAGGATACCCGCATGGCTAGTAAAATATAAGTCTTGAATTTTCTACGAATAGTTTCTGGAAAAATTTAATTCTGAATCAATGTTATATAAATTTGAAGCCATAAGTGACAAATACATAATAAAAGTCGTACAATGTTTTGTTCCATAACTTTCTGTTTGGCCTTTTGCTTTAACCATTTCAGAGGTGTTTTGCTATTAGATTGAACTTTCCATTATTGTCATGTATTTTTGAAGTGCCAAATAAGCCGTAGATTTTTGCTTCACTGTACAAGAGAAATAGAACATTTTCAAAACCAGATATACTGACCCACATTTTAAACATTTGACAATCACTTTAATTTTCGTTCTCCCTTTTACTGAAAAGAAATGTTTATTCCATTACAACTAGGTATACAGGGAATAGCCGTTTGCAAGATCGGTTTGCAGAACAGACAGACAGACGCAGAGAGAGAGAGAGAGAGAGAGAGAGAGAGAGAGAGAGAGAGAGAGAGAGAGAGAGAGAGAGAGAGAGAGAGAGAGAGAGAGAGAGAGAGAGAGAGAGAGAGAGAGAGAGAGAGAGAGAGAGAGAGTAGAAAAATTGATAATATTTTACGAATCATAATTAATATTTTCTGAAATATAATATAATAAACGTGTTAAGTATTAATACATACAGGGAAACTAACAGCATGAATGGACTTAAACCATCTTCAAGTTAACAGGTACTTTATCAAACAAATCCAGAATTGGGGAGTGCAATAAACACGATCAGAGTAATATATCACCTTTACCAAAAACATTTTTACGTCACTGGGAAGGGAGAATGTGGTGAATGTGAACACTCCAAATATTCTTTAGAATAACTCTTAGTTGTTTGGAGTTCATCTTTTGTTATATATGTAATATACAATTTGAAATTTTTTCTTCAGTAAAATCAAGCGAATACAAATGTGTTCAACTACTCTTTATCCTGGAGTAATTTAATATGCAATATCAACGTGCAACATAGCTACATGCAGTTTCCTATTTTGCTGGACTTGAATCAACTTCTAGACGAAACTTTATAGTGAATAACGTTATATGAATAGAGGAATCACTTTGTTTATGAAAATTACTTATTGGGGCTATATGTAAATTGGTAATGATTACAACATTATATTTTAAATAACTATTTTAACTTTAAAATAATATATTAGCCTAAAAGAAGAACTCTTATTTAGTTATGTATTTTACAATTGCTTAGTCCCAAGCAATATATGTACTTTAAAATACATTGTCCACGGAGCACCATAAAAGCATTCATAGGTCGTTAAGCAATGTATTAGCTATAGTACCTGTGTTGTAAGGCAATTTGTTGTTGTTAAATACACATTTCGCTCCGGTGGCGGCGGGTTACCTTGGTGCTGGTATGAGAAAGGAAAGGCAATATAAGACAAGTTATGGTTTGCTCGTGACTTGTAAAGCTACGCAGGGATTCCCAGCTACCACCATTGCGTTAAGAATGACGTTCCATACCCGTAGCTTCAATGAGCTACAGTGCTTAATGTACGATCCCCAGCCTTGACCTAAATAATTTATCTCATCTCACCTACGTCAGCCAACATTCTCACTTGCTGGTGAACCATTATCCAATAGTCGTTAAAGCTCATAACAATAGCTGAAGTTTTGTGACAAATTACTACTCCAGTAGAGCTTATTTATCGCGCCGAAATTTGAAGTATACGGGTGCCCCTGTGCTTTATTGCTCGTCTATACATGCAATAAACTACTTGAACAATCTACAATAAAAACTGAAGATGAATTGAATATGTATTAGGGAAATGCATTAATACAGAATTGAGGAATAATTTGAAAGGATGAGACGAACTGAGACATTTTCTATTTGAGATTCCATTACACATATCACACACAGTATTGCACACTATACTTTGTACAATCTGTGTTTATTTTTAACGAAATAGTAATAAAAAATTAAGGAATTTATTCTTAGTTACTTTGGATTTTCGTGCTGGCCTCGGTAGCGTAGGTGGTAGATATGTGTCTCCCGTTAAAAGGGTCCCGAGTTCGAATCTCATTCTGGGTAGTTTATCTGGATAAGTTTTACCCGGGATTCTCCCTTATCCGCAAAGATGAATGTCAGGTAACATTGTTTGAACGCCATTTTACCTATTTCATACATCGTCCGATATGATTTAACGTTGGAGTTGAATGTAATAAATACCTTAATAAATATTAATGATAATGATAATAATAATGATATTGATGATAATAATAATGATAATGATGATAATAATAATAACAACAACAATAATAATAAGAATGACAATAATAACAACAATAAAAATAACAACAGTAACAATAATAACGATTAACGCTTAGAAGATACTATAATTTAGTCAGTTGGATAATCGATCGTGACTAAAGCAAGCTTTTGTGTTGTTCAAAATATTCATATGGACAATAATATAGATTCACTATTTCAAGAAGAGTTTGAAATCGAAACCCCGTATTATGAAGACTCAGATATTTAAGAGGGTTGGCAACTTGGTTGTATTTTACTTTTCTTCTTAATGTATATTTGTTACTCCAGCACCTAAATTTACGAGTATATTTGTCGATGTGAATTTCCTTGTAAATGTGTTTATGGACCGAAATTCTAAATTTCCTTCAATGTAAAATGTTTGGTGTTCTGTGGTAAATATAATCGGGAAGATGTACAAAATAAAAAAAATAAATTAAATTATGCAACAAAATAACATATGCGCATTTTTAAAAGCGTTAGAACACAAAGCGTGTGACTAACTTATCAGTTCAATAGTTTGTCTCCAATTAATAACAATTTTAATTAAAATAAAATTCCGAAAGTTCATTTACTAAGGAAGCCACCGTGCTATACACCATAAGATTTCATAATTTATAGCACACACTATCCACATAGCAAACCATGTCTTTGGTTCAATGGTTGTTTTGGTGTCTGTGGCGTGAAGCAGTGTTACAGGATGGATAGTGAATTGTTTTATTCCTTACTGATGCTTACATCGTTAATCTTATTTTGAATTTTTAGTAGACCAGGATTATCATGCTTTCTGTTTTACATTGTCATGGTATGCACTAAAGAATATCAATTAAATACATTGTTTCTTAGCAACGTTGCTATTTGTCAGGATATCAGCGCCGCCGGACTGCCCGAATTCGTCCCCTGAGAGTTCTTTCACATTCTGTAAATGTATCTCTACCTGCGGCTGTTTCTTTTAAGCGCATCGATATTAGCTGGGGTTGAACTCGGACCTTGATCTTGGGCGACACCTAACCAATGCGCCATCTAAACCAACCCCAAAGGTTTCCAGAAGTGCCTATCCACTAAGTAATCTTTACGATTTAAGGAGTACAATGTTAAAAGTTGAAAAATAAAATTATGTCGAATGTGCAAATAACTTCCACAGGGATAGGTGCCCTTGAAAAGATTGTATCTACAGGATGTACATAAAGTATCAATTTTTGTGTTACTGATCTAGTGAAACAAAATAAACATTTTAGATAGATAAGACTGGCATAATTTAGTTCAACATGTCCATGCTCATTTTGCCTTGTGGTTGTAAAGAACATGCATCTATGATTCGTCGCTTCAGCTCATTCAAATGTAGCAACCTTGCAGCATAAACTCGACCTTTGATGGAAGCCCCTGCAAGGTGAGCGCGGTTGGGGGAGCATAGAGCCTACATGGCTCCTCCTATCCCTTGTTAGGAAAAATCTTAGGTAGCACCGCGCAATGTTCGCACAGTCAGGTGGCGCCCCATATTTGTTGATAGAGTGAGAGAGAGCCAGGGATACCTCTCTATTGCAACTCTGGTTCCAGGAACAAGTTTGGCGTGTTTAGGTAGTTCGTCCCCGTAACTATCTGTATGGCAAATATAAAAAGGCCATAAATTGTATTTTTGATAAGGCCAAGCTTCATGTTGACTTTGGGAGAGTCCTGTTGCCACTCGGTGACTTCATTTGGTTTCTCTTTTATCCAGGCCCGGCAGTTGACAACACCGCAGACAAGAAAGCTCCCTTAGTCGCTGAACGAACATGATTCATTAGTTTCTTCTCGTCAACTGATCATAAGTCATGATATATGACGACTAGTGTAGCATGGTCTCCATCCTTTAGCCTGTCAAGCTTTCGGACGTGATATATAAATATAAATATGAGTAGCTGGCATGCTTAATTTATAAGAATACTCACTCAGACTAGTCGATGTTTATCTTTCCTCCAAAAAGGGTTTTCCACTCAGTTGAGTCATCTTCAGTGAAGTCTGCTACAGCTACTGCATGTGGACGTTCTTCTTCCTCTCCAAGAAAGTTATAACTTTGCCCATTGGAGGCCTTCTGATTTCTGATGCCAACTTTTGGAACTGGAACATTGGTACAATCCTCTACTGAAGAGTTGATGTTACTGGGCACAGATGATTGGTTGTCACCTGTGATATTAGCACGTTGGAGTTGCGTCGTCTCTGGACGTGAAGAAGTTAAACTGTTTGATGTGTGTTGAGGAAAATGTACTTCCTCTTCTATCTCCGCCCCCAGGGGCCTACTTCGGTAGGTACGGGTTTGGCGCACCCGGAGTCCCGAGCCAACAGTCTCCCTCGTGTGGGCTCCTCACGTGGCTGAGGGAGACGGTCAACAGGCCCACCCACGTGTAGGCCGTGCGTGGAGACGATTAGATTCTTTTCTAGTTTAGAGTTTAGGATATAGTGAACGAAATTTTTAGTGGGGTTTGATTGATTTTGTTTATGTACGTGTATTTTTAATAGGTTTGGTTACACTTGTATAGTTTTTAGAAAGTTTTATATCTGGCTCTTGCTATGACTAGTTTTTTCAAGGGCACTGATGACCGCGGTATTTGAGCGCCCTTATATATATCATCATACTCATACTCTTCTATCTCCGTGCCTGGAACGATACCCTGGTTACCAGCTGTCTGTTGAAGTGGATGTACTTTCTCTTCCATCTGCTTCATGGATGTCCTAGATTGGTTGAAATCTGAGTTAAATTTAACTTGATCTATAGTATATGTTTTCATAATAATAGACTGAGCTTCATCGGTGTTGACGTTATTGACTTGTTTAATAAATTGTAGAACACTATTAAATGCTGGTATATCAAAATTCAAAATATTTTCTTTTTCACAATTTAGGATATAACTTGTTTCCCAAGTATCCGGTTCACTAACGGATTGCACATGTTTTAATAGTTGTACGAGGCATATTTTTAAGTCAGTGCCGTTTTGGAATTAAAACGACGTGCATAGATATAGCAATAATTTTATTTTTACATGAAAGCCTGTACCTTAGTCTACTTTTCTACATAATTTTCGTGAATATTGAGGCACTTGTCATAACGTGGCACCAGTTTTTGAATACCCTCCTCATAAAATTCTGCCGCCTGACGTGTTAACCACTGTATCACAACTGTTTTGACTTCGTTATCGTCTTGAAGACGCTGACCACCCAGATGTTTCTTAAGTGCAGGAACAAATGGTAGTCGCTGGGCTCCAGATCAAGGCTGTATGGAGGATGATCTAGAGTTTCCCACTGAAAAGATTTGATGAGACCTTTGGTCCGAGTAGCCACATGTGGACGGGCATTGTCATGCAGCAAAACGATACCCTTACTCAAGTTGCCACGTCATTTGTTCTCGATTGCACGGCGCAGATTGTTCAATGTCTCACAATAAGACGCTGCATTGATTGTCTCATTAGAGGCAGAAACTCCACTAGCAATACTCCTTTTCTGTCCCAAAAATCTGTTCACATGATTTTCCGGGCAGAAATTGTTTGCTTAAACTTCACTTTTGGGGGTGATGATGAATCTCGCCATTCCATGGATTGCTGTTTCGATTCTGGTGTGACGTAGGCCACCCTTGTTTCGTCACCACTTACAATTTGGTCTAAAAATATTCATCTTCATTGCGGTAACGCACAAGGAAAGTCAATACACTGCCTAAACGTTGGGTTTTGTGCAAATCCATCAACATTTTTGGAACCCAACGTGAACACGATTTCCGGTACTGCAAGTTCTCGGTGACAATTCGATACAAAACATTATGGGCATATTGAGGAAAATAGTCGCACATTGATGCAATTGTAAAGCGTCTGTTTTCTCTCACCTTTTCGTCCACTTTCTGCACCAAATCTTCAGTAACGACTGAAGGACGCCCACTCCGTTCTTCATCATGTGCATTTGTGCGGTCATCTTTAAATGCTCTCACCCATGTCCTTACCATTCCATTATTCATAATGTTTTTTTCCGTAAACTTCACAGATCTCACGATGAATATCGATCGGTTTTACGCCTTTAGCACTAAGAAATCGTATAACAGCCCGTACTTCACAATCGGCGGGACTCATGATTGTCGGAGGCATCTTAAACACTCAGTAACCAACGTATACAATGAAGAATCAGATTGTAATGGCGTCAGTGCGTAGACAAGAGATGTAGGTAACCAGCGCGCGTGTGCGGAACGCTGACCGTAGCGCTGCGGCGGCGGAATCGCAAAACGGCACTGACTTAAAAAAAAATGCCTGGTATATTTTGACCTATTTCATGATTACCTTTCCAGACGTGGTTGGCAACTGCTGATTTATCTATTTGTATAACTTTTATATCTCTTAAGTGCTCCATTTATCAAGTTTTTAAACTTCTCTTAGCTCTTCCAATAACAGTTACTACAAGGTATTTTATATAATCCAGATAATTTTAATTTGTCGATGGTGTTACTTAACGGTTTGTTTAGTAAATTCTTGAGCCTGAAGTTGTTTTTTGGAGCCAATTTTATATTATAATTTTGAACGATTCTTTTAAAGGTATTAAAAGCCCAAGGATGATAAGTAAACTTCTTATATATAACTGTAGTATTTGGTTTCTTTAAAGTAGTAATTGATTTTATGTGATTTTTGTATATATGCTCATTAATAATTTTAAGTATGGTCGATTTCTTGATGCCATTGATTTCAGCAACATGAAAAATGTGTTGGTATTCTAATTGATATTCAGACTCAAGCATTGGAACATTTATAAGTCTGTGAATTAAACAATGAAACACAGATAATTGATGTGAAACTGGATTGTAGTTATTTGCTTTGATATAATTATTCACATGTGTGTCTTTCCTATAAATGACAAACTTCAATTTATTATGATGTTTAAAAATCTTCAAATCCAAAAAGGGTAAGAATCTATTTTCTTCTACCTCCATGGTAAATTTTATAGACTCATCTTGATTGTTGAGAATTTTTAAGGCTTCATCGATTTTATCCTTGGGTAAATGATGGGTGATTTGCCTTCTGTTTACAAACTCTCTAATGACAAATCTGGTACACACTTGCTCTGAAACAGCTTTTGATGTCATGATAGGTTTCGCCACGTGAATGATGTTCTGCAATTGTGAACTTTGTGATCCATATTCACTGTGCTCTTAATAGAAATAATCCACTTGGAGGTACTTTTCTGCAAAATTTATACTTTGTTTATGGGCACATGGGAACATTGAGTCACGACACCCAGCTTAAACTAGTAGAGGATCCAGAAAAAATCATAGTTCCTCGTTTTCTTGGTTTTCTCCATTCGCATGCTCAGGTTGGGATAAGTGGCCTTTGAATATTGCGCAGTTTAGATACATTAACAGTATGCAAACTAATATATTTTAATGTTTTAATTACAATTCATGACAATACTGGAGAATTCCGTAGGGGAATCGATCCGTCCCCTTCAGCTACTGTAGTGCGGGCGCTGCGGACCCTTAGCAGTGGTGGTACCTCTGACGTTACTAGAGGAATCTTGGGCCGAGCTGCCGAGCCCCTCCCGTCGGGGAGTTGTTCGGATTGAGTTGGAATCGAGGGGGCAGTGTTTTCCCGACACCCTCGGGGAATTGGGTACCTCCGGCCAGGCTACGGCCACCCGGAGGGGGTAGAGGGTTGCCTCATAAGTCACAGGTACTAGCCTGCAGAGCTAGTAGAAGGTGTGCTAGATCACTAGGCGGCCCCACCGAGGTTTTCGGTAGTCTTCCCTGCGGGGTTGACGCGCGTAAGTGGCGTATCCACTTCCATTCCGTCTTGACGTTGTGCTCAGTGGGGGGCTTTTTAAGAAATCAGATATTACCCTTTTGGAAAGAGCCCCGGAGTTATCCATCGCTCCCGGGTAGAAAGAGGCCCAGGTCCTAAATCCTACGGGTCCAGGACTAATGGGAGTAGAACCTCTGCGCTTAAACTAAAAATACCGGAGAAAACAAAATAATGCTACTAACGGTTTTATGGTGATACACTGAGTAAAATGACTCTGGAAGTTACGGATCCGCTACTGTCGACTACTCCGTCTGACATTATTTGTTTCGGGGTGTTCCTGGTCGGTAGGTGAATGCTGGGATGGTTTCTTATTTACTATGATTTGCTTTGTATATTATACCTTTTATTCCGTTTTCTTCCTGCCTTCTACGTACTTCTAAACTTGTGTTGTACAGTGGTGATGGACAAATGATACGGATGATATAGTAGACCCTAGAGGGCTGCTTATTCATAGGGTCGTTTATTGCCCTCTCTAGACAGCTCCAGCAATAAGACGGGTCTTCGAGCCTGGAACTATGAGGACCTCCGCGTGAAATTGTAACCTGTTTACGTGCCAGTGATTCCTTCACTTCATACCTACATCCTGCAGGGTTGTTAACCACAATATGTCTATTTAGTATACAGTGTGTTTCGAAACGTCACCGAACGAATATATAGAAGTAGCTGCTCAGCTTCTATGTGACACATAATAGTTTTACCGCAAATATAGCCGCATAAAAAAGTTGCAGAATAAGTGTGGATTAGAAACAACGCCGCATGCCTCATGCTATCGAAGTTCGGAGGTTGGTGACACACTGTGCAGCCTGCTGTAGCTGTTTGTAAACATACCGACATACTCCACGGTAGCTTGCTACTATTAAGAATTTCTTTGGCTTATGAAACCGCAATAAAGAAGCTATTCTTTAGTTATTTGTTTATGGGTGTTTATCGTGTTATAACAGTCGATGCCGGCAAACAAACTAGTGGACATAGGCAACTTAAACCTTTTAGAGGGAAGTTAACGTTAGTGAGATTGAGGATGGAAGCATTAAATGATGAAAAGAGCAGAGAAAAATAGCAAAGACTTGTAGATAAATTAACCAAAACTAAACACCTTATGCAATGAGTTGAGCATTTTATTTCACTGTCATGAGAGAACGTAAGCTTTCACGGCCGGAGTCCATAGTACAATTAATTATTTCCGGACTGTTTTGCCGTGGTCTGTTGGCGAAAGAACGTCCAAACGTTTCGTCCACAATTGCGGTAGGTATCCTCAGTGGCGCGGTCGAAGTTTCCTTGCAGAGAGTTTCACTGCGTCTGAAGGGTTCCAAGAGCCAAGAATCAAGAGCAAGTGCAGGTCGCCCGGGTTCTCCCGGGCGGAGGGTTACAAGCCACGGTAACTATCCACTGTGCGGATTTACCCGTGCGATATAAAAGATATAGTAATATGCGCAAGCTTGCTTGTCGTTGCGTAAGACGACGCAGTTGGCCTCTACTGATGCTTTTGGTGCCAGGATGTCCCTCCATGAAGGGGGGCAGTGCTCGTTCCACCTCGCTTTGGACGGTCGCTAGCGATCCCCAGATGGAATTTTGGTGTTTCGGTTTAGGGGTTTGTTCAGGTCGTGCGCGCCCACGGACGCGACTGCAGGTATTAACCTTCCAGCCGCGGCCTAGCCGCGACGTGACCTAGCGGTGATTGAGGGCTCCGACCGACCGAGGTGCTGGCTGGCTGTATTTATCCAGAAGGTTTTTGCTGCGTGCCCAACCGTTAAGGGTTTTACCGCAGGTAAGATATTTTATTTCGGGAATTTTTAGGATGGGGTGTGGGTTTTGAGGTTGAAGATTTTTGTGAGGTTACAGTTTTGTACCTTCGGGTTGAAAGGACAGGATGCTATGCCTAGCACCCTGGTGTCTTTGTTTAGTTTAAGATTGGTCACCCAGCAAAAACCTTCTGGCTAAATACAGCCAACCAGCACCTCGGTCGGTCGGAACCCTTCAGACGCAGCGAAACTCTCTGCAAGAAACTCTTTGACCGCGCCACTGAGGATGTCTACCGCAGTTGTGGACGAAACGTTTGGACGTTCTTACGCCAACAGACCACGGCAAAACAGCCCGGAAATAATTAATTGTATTATTTCACCGTGTTTAATAATACTAAATATGGCATTTATAACTGAAAAGCAGACTGCTAATTTTACATCAACTGGTTGAAAGTACTGTACAATTAAGATCATGGAAAAATTAGAAACCTTGGAACTGTCAGTCGCTATTATTTTTTTATAAGTAACTGCCCTTTGTCCCATTACCTGAAAGCGAGGCTAGGGTAACTGATAAAGCGCAAGAAGCAATCCTTTAGTTTTCGTGGCCGGTGCGTCCCATAACAACTTTTGAGGTTCACACACCTGCGCTGCCTAGTGACAAAATAATGTAATATTTAATGCTGAATAAAATTATACGTAAGAGAATTTCGAAGCTGTGACACCGAAATTCGGACTAGTTAAGTTATAAACTACGAAACGGCTATAATCGTTCGGAGTCGTTTCGAAACAACCTGTATATACATCTGTGAGTGTGTGTGCGTGTGTGTGTGTGTGTGTCTATGTGTGTGGAGCCTCCAATATAAAGACAAACGTGAAAATACCCGCCTCGGTAGCATAGATGGTAGCGTGTCTGCCTCACGTTCAAAGAAGTCCCAAGTTCCGGGGTTTTTCCTTATTCTGAAAGACGAATGTCAGGTAACTCTAACCTCTATGGACCATGGGCTCATTTGAGCTTCATTTCACTTATTCCATTCATCCTCCGATATGACGTAAACGTTGGAGGACGTAAATTACAACCCAAAAAGAAAATGTGAAAATGGATTAGACAGTAAGTACTGCCTTTTTTCAAGTGAAAATTTCCGTACATAATAAAATATTTGGCAATGTGTTTTGTTAGAAACTTGTCTGCTCTACCAAATACCGTGTTTAGTTTTTGTTTGGTTACATACTGTTTAAAATTGAGTTTCAAGTCGACAACAAAGAGCAGTTTTGACACATCCTTTTTGGGTTTAATCGAAGTGTCAAAGCTACAGAAGCTACTTGCGAGTTGATTGTGCTACTTTGGCAGCTCGATTAAACGCAAAAAGCAGAAGGTTGTAAAGGTTCATGTAGTTTTTGAAAAGCTATTGCTGTAGTTTCGTCGTAATATTTTACGTTTTTCTTACTTCAAAACCTCCTACGTATTGGAGAGAACTGAGGGTAAAAGATGAAATTTATTTTAAGAAACATGGTATATTAATACTATATCTATTTTATCTACAAAAAAGACAGGATAATGTTTATGCTCTCATCCATATTATTATTCTAGAACGATCCTTTCCTTCGAGTTCAGATAACAAAACCAAATAATTTACATCATGGTCTTAAACCGCGAACTGAACAATATTATGTACTAGAATCACATGACGCTCTGTGCTCACTGTTCAACAAATTATACATAAAAAGCCTTCTATGTAGGTATCTCACATAATCGAATTAAACATTCGTAGAAGTGTTTAAATAAATATTCCCTAAGTAGATGAAACTCAAGAGGCGAATGAATAGGTTTAGCGAGTCAAATCTTTTAAAATCTGTTAACTATATGATCACTTTGAAATTCAATTCTCTTTCAATGACTAGGGGAACAATTCTGACCTGTTACATTCACACGACTTTCTATACTTACTCTTGTAATAACTATTCTTAAAAATACATACTTCTATTTCACGTTAATCGAGTTGCTTTTAATAGAGCTGTTCTTTTTTGTGCATATTTTGTTTAGATACAATGGGAATATTAGGATACAATAGGGTTTCTTAACACTCAAATATTTAATAAGAATTGGTTCCTTTAAAATCGTATTCTCTTTGTATGTCCTGGACTAAAAATGTGAATGATTTCCTATTTTAAAAAGTGTGAATATTTGAAAATTCTGTACAATAAGATATAATTGTGTATTTTAATGATAATTTCCTTTTTGGTGTGGTAGGTTTTTTCTGTCTCTTTCGGTTTAACAGAAATGTAAAAGTCATTCAGAATGGAGAGGACCTCTGAAGTTTTCTTCCAGAAAATTAAAGTTCTATCAGTATTTATTTTTCATTTGTCTGAAGCATTTGGTATTTTAATTAAAATAGAGCTGTTTTCGAGGATCAATATTTTGAAATATTTTTTTTCATGTAAAGGGTAGTTTGGAGAGCGCCATTTTCTTGAAAATCTTCGTTCCACCTGCTGAGAAGGTGGTCAACAGCTACAGGATGCACAACAATAAGAATATTTGGGCAGTCCAATAAAACTAAGAGTACTGTTAGTTAAGTACAGAAGTTCTACTCCCATTAGTCGTGGAACCGTAGGACCATGGACCCGGGCCTCCTTCGACCAGGGAGCGATGGATACTCCGGAGCTCTTTCCATAGGGCAATACCTGACTTCTTTAAAAGCCCCCCCCCCGCTGAGCACAACGTTAAGACGTGATGGAAGTGGATGCACCACTTACGCGCGTCAACCCCACAGAGAAGACTACCGAAAACCTCGGTGGGGCCGCCTGGTGATCTAGCACACCTTCTACTAGCTCTGCAGGCTAGTGCCTGGCTCTACCCCCTCCGGGCGGCCGTGGCCTGGCCGGAGGTATCCAATTCCCCGTGGGTGTCGGGAACACATTGCCCCATCGAGTCCAACCCAATCCGAACAACTCCCATTCAGGGAGGGGCTCGGCAGTTCGGCCCGAGTTTCCTCTAGTAACGTCAGAGGTACTACGAGTGCTAAGGGTCCACAAAGCCCGCACTTCGGCAGCTGAAGGGGACGGATCCCCTCCCCTACGGGAACTGTAAGAAAACATTTTATTCATATATTTTTTTGGAAAGCTTACACGCTTCCATTTAAGAAACGATGATGGAGTTGGCAAATTCTCATGGCTGCCATTATGCATTTCAAACATCCAAATATATTCGCACAAACACACAATAACAAGATTTAATCCTTGTGGAAGGAAAGATGGGAGCAGTTGATGGAATGCGAAGACGAAACAAGCAGAAATGCCTAATCCCTGAAGTGAAGAAGAAGAATAAATTTATTGAGGAAGAACTCCAAAGCTATTTGCAAAAAATGTAACACTTTTGCAAGGTAATTTAGAGATCTTTTTAAAAATGCACTTTTGGATACCTGGAAGTGTATTTCCACTAAAATATCAGAATTCGAATTTTTGGATGGAGTGGAATATTCTGTCCGCCTGCCATATATGTGGTAGATATAGCAAAAACATCTTAATATTGATTTAATTGGAGTCATAATGTTTTATGTTTATTGTGTATTTTAATTTCTTGTGGAAGCACGAAAGAAATTTGTTACATTAGTCGCATGTAAGTTCATATGCACTTCCCAATTACACGATTTTAATGAATAATTGCGAATGACAAATTTGACTGAACATTTTAATGCTTAATTTTTCTTTTATTATTAGCGAACTACTTAGATTCACAAAGAAAGCGAATCACTCTGGAAAAATACAAAGGGAAGGCATTTCGCTGGTTTTACTTAATTTTGTTCATTTTTAAGATTTAAAAAGGCTTATGAAGTTGATCCAAAATTTAAATCATTTCGATTATCTTTTCCCAAAGTAACTAATTGTAGTATATTTGATTTTGCTTTAGTGGAATCTGAATTAGTTTCAGAGTTTAATGTTGAATATGGAAAAGATGGATTTGCTTTAACCTTTTTTGGAAACACTGACTTGACATTCATACTTGTAATTGATTCCGTACTGGAATAAGTGAACATTGATTTAAATCCATATAACATCTAACTTTTTCACCAGATTTGCGTCAGTCACAGTACTTTTTTATGTAGGAATGATTTCAAGATAAGGAAGCAGTTCATACAACATTTAGAAATAGAGTTCAAATCCCTATCCTGGTTGCGAACTCTTAAAATGGAAAGAGAAAACAGAATCGCAAATTTTCGAGCATTACCTACAGGAAAATGCAAACATTAAGCAGAAGTATTTCGAATACGGCATGTTATCAAACATTTATTTGAAACAAAGTGTATACCTATATATTTTAATGAGCACTGCCTTTTAGCAGCAAAACATTCTGTTTCCTATCAGTTTTGTTATTGCACAACATTCAATCTGTGTAAATAACACCTCAAAGGTACAGAGGAAATGTAAGATTTACATTTAATTTGTCACCTTTATCTCCTAGATTGTAGTAATTTTGTTATACCTTAAGGACCACTTGTGAGAAAAGGAAAAATTAACTCTTCTTCCATATAAAGTATTATTAGAGAGGGGTAATTTTCTTGTAAATAGTAGACTTCCATGCTTAAATAATATTTGACTTAAGCATAAGATTTCGGATTTATGCATATATTTTCTTTTTGAGATTGTGGTTCACACAAACACCACACCAACAGTTTTCTAGGGACTTCAATTTTTGAGGTTCAGTGGACTTCAAAACGTACATTTTATAAGAAAACTAATCTAAATTATTAGTGAAATACAACACCTCCTTTACCTCTAGAGTAGGTAGAGGATAAGTAAATACGTAACTGCTTATTTTAAAGATTGAAACCTAAAATGTACTTGTATGTTTTTACTGAAGTAGGCTTTTTAAAATAAAATTTACTGAGGAATACCGGTTTCAATAATAAAAGACAATCCTAGTGGAAGAAAATATGTCGGACGCCCTAGAAAAAGATGGGAATAGTTGATGGAATGCGAAGACGGAACAGGCAGAAACGCCTAATCCGTGAAGTGAAGAAGAAGAAGAAGAAGAAGAAGAAGAAGAAGAAGAAGAAGAAGAAGAAGAAGAAGAAGAAGAAGAAGAAGAAGAAGGAAATTATTGAGAAATTCCAAAGCTATTTTCAAAAAAATTTAACACTTTTGCAAGGTAAATATTTTAAACGTACTTATTCAAAAGTTCTTAGACTAGACTTTCCAGAAAAGAAAAAAGTTTCCAAACAAAGAATGTCTTGAAATACGGGGCTTGTCTTCAAAATCCTTGCCTTTATATCCTCCAATTTTATCTGACTCGAATATGCAATTTGATATTTATCTGACGCTTCGCATTTAAGACTTCTTTTTCTTCAGAGACACACAACAAATAGAAATAGCACTTCTTTTGATCAACTTCATTTAAAAATGCGCATTTTCGAGAAAATTTTGCGGAATGTTGGGGTAAGTGGTAGAGAGAGAGAGGAAAAAAAAAAACATTTATATTCACATGGACCTGGGATTTTGAATATTTAGTGCCCTGTAGTGTACGTGAAAGCCTCGAAAAAGTTTGGACTGGCCTTAATGTGCTTCGAAGAATGCATTTAGGTTCGCGGTGGAAGTTTTGGAGCTTACAACTTAGTCGGGGAATTGGCGCACACATAGTGAAATGGAATGTGTTTTATTTTTCTAATAAAGTGTATTAAGGAGCGCAGTTGAAAATAAAATAAAATATATTCATATTTAGAGAAAGTGGTAAGAGGAGCATAGTTTTGAAGCGTACTTTATACTGGCGAGCTATAGGTATATGAAAATGATAAAATAGTGTTTATTTTAAAAGAAGATTCTTAACGGGAAAGGGAACAACAAGCGCTTGCTTTGGCTGTTTCGATTCCCTTTATGGCCAAGTGTTGGTATAAAACCCATATAAGAGAGTGAGGAAAGAACCTAATCCGGGAAATTTATTTACCTCTTTTCCAACCGCTTGAAAGCATTACTATAAATCGCTTTGTTGGAGGTAATACGGTTTTCTAAACCAAACTCCGATCACTTAAATTAAAGAATAACAAGATAAAGCAAAAGAAAGGACTGAATAAAAAAGCGAAGATAAAAAAGTAGAGCACGGTGTTTACTAAAACTACAATAGCCATCCTCAAAACTGGGACATTAAACAAAGCGCTGTGAAACTATAGTAATAACAAATAAATAACCCACAAGACTTAAGAATTGTTTACATAACAAGAATTGGATGTGATAACACTTTATTACATTTTAATTTCACTAGGAGTCTCTTTCTTCTTATTTCATAATATCACACAATACTCAATAGTTCAATTTAACGTACCGTCATTTGGGGTGAGTTTAAATTCTTCGAATTTAACGTTAATAATGAAACGCTTACTATTTATAACGTAGCAGCAGAAACATCAACCTTGTACAGCAATCAAGTTATTCCTTGATGCAAACCGATACCCAAAAAAGCTACTCAAACAAGGTCCAATGTCACCCCATTAGGTGACTTTGTGCCACCTGTAAGTCAGAAGCTTATCTCGTCCAATGTCACTCCATGGAATGGGAGTATTTGTTCCAATAAAAATGGAATATAACATTTTAATGTCAATTTATTGCTTTTTATTGTTGCAAAAACTTTAGAACTGCACTTCATTTGAATTTCAAAAAGTTACATTTTTTCCAAACTTTTTTGTATTTCATGAATGCCATATAATTCACGCTTGGATACCTTTACAGGTGGCTCAATTTTCTTGACTACACCATAGTCTAATTCATCTTTCTGATCATGCTACAGACGTCCACTTCTTTGCATGACACTAACTCTCGCATCCTGTTCATCCATTGCCATAACCCTTGCTGGAAAGAACCGCCCCCCACCCCTCCATTCATACTGCACAATGCCGAAATCATCAGTCAACAAGTTTCTCGGATTTAGTGTTGATGCTGCTTTCTGGTTTACCGGAGATGGAGGATCTTCACTGTCATTAAAGTAAAATGTACTGTTGGGACAACATCATGGTGACATCATCACTGCTACTTTCAAGATCTGAAATTCTGGCTTACTTGTTTTTTCTTTTTGTTGTAGACTTAGATGATGATGGTCCAGAAAACATCTTTGGTTCACCTGTGTGGCGGAATCCTTATTCTGTAATTTTGACATCAGTGTGTTCCTATGATTATTATACCTTTTTTGCAGGCGAGCGTATTGACAGAGTTTTTGATCTAATTTATTTTAGAGCGTTTTCTAATGTAGATTCTCTGTAATTTCGGTATGGTTAGTTTCCTGGATCCCTTCGGTGTTTTCTTGGCATTTTGTCTATGGCAATTTATTATCGATATCTCTAATAAAAGTAAGGAAGTAAAAAAACCTCGGGCCGAACATTCGAGACTCTCCCAGATAGGGAGTTGTCCGGATTGGGTTGGACTCGAGGGGGTAGTGGTTCCTGATACCTGTCGGAGATCGGGTACATCTCCGGATGGGGTTGAGGGAAGCCATTAATATTCCCGCGTACTGGCCAGCATAGCCAGTAGAAGGTGTGCTAGATCACCAGGCGGCCCTACCGAGGTCATATCGGCAGCCTTCCCATTTTGGAGCTGGCGCGCGTAAGTGGCGTATCCACTTCCATCCCGTCTTGAGTCCACAGAACCAGATGGGGGGGGGGGGCTTGTTAGTTTCTAGGTCTTGCCCTATGGAAAGCCCCACGGAGGTGCCGAGCGCCCTTTTTGGGATGGTTCGGTAACTCCCTGGTCGAAGGAGGTCCGGGTCCTTGGTCCTACGGGTCCAGGACTAATGGGAGTAGAACCTCTGGCGTTAATTAACTGTAGTAAAATACTAAAACTATATTCAATTAAAATTATCATAACTACACAATTTACAATACAAAGTAAGATACTGTGTACCTACATGTGAGTAAAATGCAATGATTTGTGGTGGCACGAAGTTACCCGCCATTTTCATATTTTTAAGTTTCCATCTCATTTAAAGGAATGCCATATCTGCCACAGAGCGTATATTTTCATAATCAATAGCCAAATAATGGTCTAAGCGAACAAACCTAGCTTTAATTTAAAGCAGAAAATTCTTCATCTCGATCCAACTGAAATAATACAGCCTAAACTAAAAACACGTACGGACACGTTTCCACAGATCTACACATTACTCCCAACATTAGAAGAGTAAGCAGTTTATAACACAGTCACCAGGTGGTGCCAATGCTTATGCAAGTGTTAGAGCATTATACTACAACCTTACGGTATTTTCAAATACCATTCATCACTGCTTTCTTATAAGCGCATGGATGGCACAAAGTTAACCTCCAGGCACAAAATCATCCCAGTTGACGGTACGTTAAAAGGAACAAGATGCTTCTTGGGAGTATATATTACAAGAGACAACGTATTTTAGGTGTGTACGAGTATGTATTACAAATTGTGATGCAATATCACTTAGCACAATCGATGCCTAAGCCAGATGTGATGAGCTTGAGAGCGGGTAAATAAATAATTTATTTCTTAACGACTCTGGCAGTTCCCAGGATCATGTCAGTGCAATCGTTGTGCTGAAATTTCGTCCTCTAGAAATTCCTTTACATAATACATGTATTGCTGTAGCTTTGATGCACCCTTAAAACTCGGATTTGAATGGGCGATCTTGGAATCAATAGGCTTACGCCTAAACAACTGAGCCACCCAGACCGATGGGAGGGTTAAGCTTGGCAGAAACTTGGAAGTGTTGAAAGCGTAGTGTTCACCTGTAACTGTGGTTCAGGATGTACTTTAATTTCTCTAGAAGGTATGTCACATTACTGTTTATTACAAAATGATGGGCCTACTCCAGAAGGCTGTAATAATTACCTGGTTGGAGGCGCAGGTCCTCCGGTGTTCCATATCCGGCGTGCCAGTGGCTTATGTGAAAGTTGGCATAAAATAATTTAAAGAGCCAATAGTCGCAGAGTACTGCTAGGCAGACGACAGCCAGAGAAAAAGAGAGAGAGATAGAGAGAGATAGAGAGAGATAGATAGATAGATAGATAGATAGATAGATAGATAGATAGATAGATAGATAGATAGATAGATAGATAGATAGATAGATAGATAGATAGATAGATAGATAGATAGATAGATAGATAGATAGATAGATAGATAGATAGATAGATAGATAGATAGATAGATAGATAGATAGATAGATAGATAGATAGATAGATAGATAGATAGATAGATAGATAGATAGATAGATAGATAGATAGATAGATAGATAGATAGATAGATAGATAGATAGATAGATAGATAGATAGATAGATAGATAGATAGATAGATAGATAGATAGATAGATAGATAGATAGATAGATAGATAGATAGATAGATAGATAGATAGATAGATAGATAGATAGATAGATAGATAGATAGATAGATAGATAGATAGATAGATAGATAGATAGATAGATAGATAGATAGATAGATAGATAGATAGATAGATAGATAGATAGATAGATAGATAGATAGATAGATAGATAGATAGATAGATAGATAGATAGATAGATAGATAGATAGATAGATAGATAGATAGATAGATAGATAGATAGATAGATAGATAGATAGATAGATAGATAGATAGATAGATAGATAGATAGATAGATAGATAGATAGATAGATAGATAGATAGATAGATAGATAGATAGATAGATAGATAGATAGATAGATAGATAGATAGATAGATAGATAGATAGATAGATAGATAGATAGATAGATAGATAGATAGATAGATAGATAGATAGATAGATAGATAGATAGATAGATAGATAGATAGATAGATAGATAGATAGATAGATAGATAGATAGATAGATAGATAGATAGATAGATAGATAGATAGATAGATAGATAGATAGATAGATAGATAGATAGATAGATAGATAGATAGATAGATAGATAGATAGATAGATAGATAGATAGATAGATAGATAGATAGATAGATAGATAGATAGATAGATAGATAGATAGATAGATAGATAGATAGATAGATAGATAGATAGATAGATAGATAGATAGATAGATAGATAGATAGATAGATAGATAGATAGATAGATAGATAGATAGATAGATAGATAGATAGATAGATAGATAGATAGATAGATAGATAGATAGATAGATAGATAGATAGATAGATAGATAGATAGATAGATAGATAGATAGATAGATAGATAGATAGATAGATAGATAGATAGATAGATAGATAGATAGATAGATAGATAGATAGATAGATAGATAGATAGATAGATAGATAGATAGATAGATAGATAGATAGATAGATAGATAGATAGATAGATAGATAGATAGATAGATAGATAGATAGATAGATAGATAGATAGATAGATAGATAGATAGATAGATAGATAGATAGATAGATAGATAGATAGATAGATAGATAGATAGATAGATAGATAGATAGATAGATAGATAGATAGATAGATAGATAGATAGATAGATAGATAGATAGATAGATAGATAGATAGATAGATAGATAGATAGATAGATAGATAGATAGATAGATAGATAGATAGATAGATAGATAGATAGATAGATAGATAGATAGATAGATAGATAGATAGATAGATAGATAGATAGATAGATAGATAGATAGATAGATAGATAGATAGATAGATAGATAGATAGATAGATAGATAGATAGATAGATAGATAGATAGATAGATAGATAGATAGATAGATAGATAGATAGATAGATAGATAGATAGATAGATAGATAGATAGATAGATAGATAGATAGATAGATAGATAGATAGAGAGCGAGTGTGTGTGTGAGAGTGTGAGTGTGAGAGTGTGTGAGAGTGAGAGTGAGAGAGTGTGTGATTGTGTGAGAGTGAGAGAGACGGAAAAAATTCTGACTTTGTATACCGTCCAGAATGCCAGTTTATTGCTACTTTCAGCATTCACGTAACTCAAGATGATTTGGCTAATTCTTTGCACAAATTTTCGACAAAACATTCATTTTAAAATTACGCGATATTAACTAAGTTTACAGGACATGACTCGACGGAATTTATAAACCGATTTCATGGTTCCCTATAAACAAAACTTGTTGCGAACATCTCTACCTTTTTTTTTTATCACAATCATAAAATATGATCCTCATAGTATCGTATGTGTGTATATGTATGTCTACTGATAGGTATTATAGTACTGCAAACTATTTTGTATATATGTAATATTTTTCCCATTTGGGTTCAAAATACCGACTTAAGCTTATAGTCTGCGATGCAGTCTTAACTCTGTGTGCATTACCGAAAACCTGTATTAATAAACTGGTTTCTCCGGTGTTTTGTCACTCAAGGCTGCGAATGACAGTAGTAATTTAAATAGTTCAGTGTGAAAGCGCTCTCATCATCTTGGAAGCTAGTTATAGGAATTATCGAGTAGAAAGAGAAAGAAAGCTTGAGATCCTATAATTGTGAGCATGTCGCCTAGTTTGCATTGGCGTGCGAGTGTGTTGTAGTTTTTTTATTTTTGCATTGAAATATCGTATAACGTGGTTTAGGTAACATTTCTTGACCACTATGCCGTGCATAAGCTCGCTCGTCTACTAGTATTATGACACGATTACACCGAAGGATTTCCAATAGTAATCTATGTACGGCATATTAATGATGTGTATAATTAAATAGACCAGGTATTCTGAAACATGTATAATTAAATAGGGCTAATATCATCAAATGTAAATTCCTCATTGCGATGTATACACAACTGGAAGACACTTAAAGGGTACACCATAACGGTTTAGGCAATTTTTCGTTTTTCCTGCAACTTCATACATATCTCAAAACATCGAATTAAACATCAAGATAGACTCTGTAAAGATAAAGTAATTGTTACTTAAGGGAAATACATACACCTAAATGAGTTTTGCCATTATGGCTGCGCCGTGGTTTAGTGGTTAGACCGCTTGCCTCTCACCAAGTGTTTGATTCCAGAAGACCGCAAAGTGAGATTTCTGGTGCACAACACCAAGCTGGGGGTGGTTTTTCTTCGGATTCTCCTGTTTTCCCCGCCAGCATTCCACCAATTACTCTATCACCATCTTTCCTTCATTTCATCTCGCCCTCATTCTGACATCCACTCCCCTCACTCTCATATCAGACATCGAGCTGATCACCCATCCTGGATACTCTTTCTCACTGATCTAGAGATCTCGTTCCTCAACCCGGCATAAGGGTTAAGAGGGACAACAATAAACTGACACCAGTTAAAGAAGGAGAAGAGTTTTGCCATTTTTTTTGCAATGGACCTCCAAAGCACGATTCCTCTTCTGTTAGTATACGAGGGTGGGTCAAAAAGTAATGCCTCCTATTTTTTTCCTCTTTTAATTGCCAAGAAAATTGAATCCAATTTACATAGCTTCAAAACTACAACATTGACGATTAATTTGTCACTATTCAATATAATCTCCGTTCTTTTCTACAGTTTTGGCCCACCTTTTAACTTGGACATGTATTCCAGTGTGGTAAAACACACGGTCTTGCTTCCTAAGCCATTGACGCACGGACGTTTTCACTGCCTCCTCATCTTCTAAATGAATCCCACGATGAGCTAGCTTTAGTGGCCCGAACAGATGGAAGTCTGATGGTGCCAGGCCAGGGCTGTATGGGAGGTGAGGTAAGACTTGCCATCCCAATTTCTCAATTTCTGCAGTGGTGTAACGGTTTGTGTGTGATCTTGCATTGCCATGCAAAAGAAGAACATCCGCCATAGTTTTTGTTGGGCGAACTCGGCGAAGACGTGCTTTCAGCTTTTTGAGAGTTCTGACGTATTGGACAGAATTTATTGTGCATCCCTGCTCCAAAAATCAATCATAAGCGCACCCTCTGCATCCAAAATACTGTCGTCATAACTTTCCCTGCTGACCGCTGAGTTTTGAATTATTTTTCTTCGGTGACGTTGTGTGATGCCATTCCATTAACTGCCTCTTTGATTTAGTTTAACAAAATGAACCCACGTTTTGTCTCCAGTAACAATATTTTTCCAGAAACTCCTCTCTCTCTCTCTCTCTCTCTCTCTCTCTCTCTCTCTCTCTCTCTCTCTCTCTCTCTCTCTCTCTCTCTCTCTCTCTCTCTCTCCAAATTGAAGCACTGCAAGTGTTCGGAGGCTATTGTTTTCCTTGTTTCTTTGTTTTGGGCGGTTAACATTCTTGGTACCCAACGTGAACAAACGTTTGAGTAACCCAGTTGTTGAGTAATCGTCATCGTACTGCCTTTGCTGAGGGAGGTAATGCGACCCAATTCACCTGTTGTTACCCGGCGATCAACACGAATGATGTCATTGACTCGCTGAATGTTGCATGGAGTCACTGCAGTCACCGGCCTTCCGCCTCGCTTTTCATCTGCCAATGTCAGCCATTTTGCAAGAGGGTGCAGTGCTGCCACCTGTTGACTTATGAAGTTACTACAGCAGGGGATTGGAGAAGAAGGTTTGAGGAACTGCGCCAAATTCAAAGTTTTCACATAACTTACTTATTTAAGGAAAAAAAGTAAAATAGGAGGTATTACTTTTTGACCTACCGTCGTATATTGTGACTTTGTGGGTTCGTACAATTAAAAGTTCAACTTGCAGAAATTGAAAATGTTCTTTATTTCCGTAGAAATGCACTCCGTTGAATTCTTCGTAACAGTATTACGTCACATACACAATCATAGTCTACCAAGGTCGATGACCACAACAAAGAGCTTACTCAACTTTTACTCTTACATGTCTTTACAACTGTTTGCTGCTCCTGTTTACGACTGACTCTTGGTCAGTCGTCGCTTCCTTATATACATCATAGATAATTCGAGACTGTTCTGTCACAAATGAGAATTCGAATGTTCCATTACCTTCCAGAAGCGTAACTTAATCTGTGCGGGCAAGTCCTTTATCTCCGGCGCCATGTTTATCTGCTTATGGAAGCTCTTTAGCTCCGTGAAACACTATTCGTCTGTTATCTATTTGCGCCGAAACGTTTATGCCCGTCGCCGCGACAATATTTTCAATCAACATGAGAAAACTAACGTGGCCATTGATTAGCTGCAGTTAGATAAAGCCTATACTTGTATTGCGCCAAAATAAAGCTCATAACTTGTTCATTTAATATCTGTCAGGTTCGCTAGCAGACGGAAGGTAGACCCTGACCACAAAAGTTCATTTAATGGTTATTAAGAACAGAGCAAAGAGTGAGTGAAAAATATTTAGTTTTCGTATGTGTTGCATTCACAGATTTTATTTATCTACTCTTCTTATGAAAGCTTATTCTTCTTTTTCTTGTTAATCGATATAAACGATTGCAGAATTTCTTTTATTACCCATTTTGTTGTAGGTACCTGGGATATATGAGGCTTAACCATCTTCGTTTATTGTCACTAACGCACACTTACTACAGTGACTGTATCTAGTAAGTATATGTTTTGCATCTGTTTCTATTGCTTTCACTAATTCTTCCTTTCATGAGATTCAATCCGTTATGCTGTCAAACCACATATCGTAAAGAAATAGTGAATGGCTGGCACGAGAAGTGAGGCAATATAGCGCACTCACATGTCCATCATAAATCTCACTTTGCGGTCACCTGGGATCGACCCCGGGCCGCCTTGGTGAGAGCCAAGTGCTCTAACTAGTAAACCACGGCACGGCCATAATGCCAAATCTCATTTAGGTGAATGTATTTCCCTTACGTAACAATTACTTAATCTTTATAGAGTCTATCTGGATGTTTAATTCAATATTTTCAAATATGCATGAAGTTGCTGGAAAAACAAAAGATTACCTAAACGGTCATAGTGTACCCTATATGTGCCTTCCACCAATGCATGCATCAGAAGGAGAACTTTACATTTCAGGATATTAGCCCTATTTAATTATAATACATGTTTTAGAATATCTAGTCCATTTAGTTATACACATCATTAATATTGTGACTTTGTGGCTTTTTTTTTCGTGAAATGAAAAGTCCAATTGCAACACTCAAAAATGCTCTTTATTTCCACCGACTTACAGTTGAACACTTGCCAATTACACAGGATTACGTAATGCACACAATTAGGATTCACCAGTTCGTCCGTTACAATTCTACTGCACTCGCGATTACGTAAACTCCTCCGACGCACGTACGCAGTCTTCTTGTCCGTTCACTAGCTCGTCAAGCACTGACTAACTGACTGACTCAATTCACTCACTGCAGCCCTTTTTATAGGAATATCACAGTCTTCTAGAAGTCTCTGGTTTCCGTGAATCCACGCGAAGGTTCCAGATGGCAGTGGGAGGGAGAAAAGAGGCGGCCAGCGACAAATGACATTTCCCTAATCATCCCCCTCAGTTAGTGACAGAGACTAATGAGGTGGGCGTGGTGTGGCCTCTGATCCCGTATTCCGCTGTCGTCTGTTGTGCTTCCCGATAATTGGGTGACAATATGCTGTACATAGATTAATATTGGAAATCCTTCGGTGTAATCGTGTCATAATACAAGAAGACGAGCGAGCTTATGCACGGCATAGTGGTCAAGAAATGTTAGCAAAACTGTGTTATACGATATTTCAAATTACTTCCAATGCAAAATAAAATACAATTACATCACATCCGCACGCTAATGCAAATCAGGCCAACATGCTCACAATTATTGGAGCTCAAATGTTTCTTTCTCTTTCCATTCGATAACTCCTATAACTAGCTCCCAAATCGATGAGGGCGCTCTCATACTGAACTATTTAAATTACTGTCATTCGTGGCGATGAGTGACAAAACACCGGGGAAACCAGTTTATTAATAAAAGTTTTTGCATGATGCACACAGATCTATGACTGCATCGCAGACTGCAAGCTTAAGTCGGTATTTTAAAACCGAATGGGAAAAATTATTACATATAAGCAAAGTAGTTTGCAGTACTATAATGCCTATCAGTAGACATACATATACACACATACGATACTGTGAAGATCATATTCTAAGTTTGTGATAAAAGAGACAGATATGTTTGGAAGAAGTATTTTTAAGGTGAACGATGAAATTGACTTAGAGCAACGTTGTGGAAACTTAAGAAGGCACGGTTGTATCGCGTGGTTTTAAGAAGAAGGTTTTGTCGAAAATTTGTGCAAAGACAGGCACATATATAGAATTAGCCCTATCATGTTGACTTACGGGAGTGTTGAAAGTAGCACTAAACTAGCATTCTGGATGGTATTAAATATCAGAATTTGTTTACGTCTCTCCCTCGCTCCCCCTCCCCCCTCTCTCTCGTCTGCCTAGCAGTACTCTGCGACTCTTGGTTCTTTAAATTATTTTATGCCAACTTTCACATAAGACACTGCTGACACGCCGGATATGGAGCACCTTCAACCAGGTAATTGTTACATAAAATAAGACCTGAAGCTTTCCTGGCGACGAATTAGCTCACCAGCCAGGTGAAAAGATGATTAGATATCAACGTTTCGGGAGTGTGCAAATGCAAATGCGTAGTGTTTAACGCCCGCTTTTACTACATACGGCACCGCAGGCGGTGACACTGATGATGCATGAGATGAAGATGGAGCACCGGTGGAATGAGATGGCGGGGGAAACCGGAGGTCCCTACAAAACCCGCCCCAACGCCGTGTTGTCCATCACTTTGCGGTCACCTGGGATCGAACCCGGGCCGCCTTGGTAAGAGCCAAGCGGTCTAACCACTGAGCCACGGCGTGGCCCCGGGAGTGTGCATCTCTCCCATCATCAAGATATTTATAAAATGTTATAACCTCAAATGAAACACTATAAACAAAGACAAAACACTATCATAATTCGCATTACTGAACAAAAGACTATTTTCAGTAAATTAAATGCCAGGTCAGGAGATGGCGTGAGTATAGAAAATTGTGTCAAAGAAACTTAACTACTTAACTTGTTTATCAAGCTGTATTGATCTTTCCTTCTTAATTCGAAGGATTTACATATTTAAGGGCGGTTTCAAAGAGGAGCTGAGCTGAAATCCAGCATCACGATTAAGCGTGCTCCTTTCAGAAGAAATCGCCAAAGTCTCCTTAATTCTCCTCTCCCAGTAACTGTTGCATTTTGGCAAGATGGTCGTCTCCCGAAAATTGGCTCTATGGTCGTTATCAAAACAATGCTCTGCCAGCTCAGACTTCTCAGGTTGCATTAAACGAATGCTCCGTTCATGTTCGATTATTCTAGTAGCGATGGTCCTTCCGGTTTGTCCTATATACGGTGTCCCACATTCACAGGGAATGCGGCACACTCCTGGAACTTGGAAGTCCAGTTTGTCTTTCACCGGTATCAACAGATGTTTAATCTTCGGAGGTGGCTTGTGGATGGTCCTGATATTGTATTTGGTGAGAATTCTGCTGATTCTGCCGTTTGTTTAATGCAACCTGAGAAGTTTGGGCTGGCAGAGCATTGTTTTGATAACGACCATAGAGCCAATTTTCGGGAGACGACCATCTTAGCAAAATGCAACAGTTACTGGGAGAGGAGAATTAAGAAGGCTTTGGCGATTTCCTCTGAAAGGAGCATGCTTAATCATGATGCTGGATTTCAGTTCAGCTCATCTTGGAAACTGGCATTAAAATGGAAATCCGTCGATATAAGAAGCAAAGATCAATGCAGCTTGATAGTCAAGTAGTTACGTTCCTTTGACACAATTTTTTATACTCACGGCATCTCCTGACCTGGCATTTAATTTATGGACTTTATTTATGGACTTTATGGACCCTGGACTCATTTGAACATGACTTCATTCATCGTCCGATATGACAGCGTTTGAGGTTTTGCCTTATCCTGAAAGATAAATGTGTGGTAACTTTAAGCTCTATGAACCATGGACTCATTTGAATATCATTTCATTCATTGGTCGATATGACTTAACGTCGGAAGTTTTCCCTTATCCTGAAATATGAATGTGTGATAACTCTAAGCTCTATGTAACCTATACTCATATGAACATAATTTCGTTCATCGTCCGATATGACTTAACTTTGAAGGTTTCCGTCATACTGAAAAATGAATGTCGGGTTATTCTAACTTCTATGGGCTCTCTCGTTTCACCCATTTCATGCATCACCCGATATGATAACATTGGTGGACGTGAATTATAAGTTATATACAGTAGAAGTCCGAAATAGCGCTTCGGTGATCCGAAATACCGCTGATTCGGATTTAACGCCGGGAAAGTATGTCCCCGAGAAATAAAACCGTACTTTTAAAATTTTTTACTTTTGAAAGTTGAGTTTATACCTAAAAGTCTTCAAAGAGCGGTTCTGCAGTAGAATTTTCGCCATCTTCACACCTTTAGCGTTGACCTTGGCCACTTTATTGCTGTAACGGGACATGGAAACAATAGGTTTTCCGGAAGGGCTAAACATGTGTCTGTGGAAATTCTAAGACCTGGGAAAGTTAAAATATTATTTCGGTATAAATCACGACTTTTGAGTGTAAAGTCACGTGTTGAGAATACAGATAGTGTAAAGTCCGATTTCAGGACTGGAATGCACCTTCTGCATTACTGGTGAGTAATTGTATTTTGAAGAGCTGTACTGTACATTGCATACCTTTTTATGTACCTACCTACTGTAATTTATTATTGCGCGAATGTTTCCCTACGCCTCCGCCGGATCGACTTTTGTCACATCTAAGCTCACATTTCGATATACCCCGGGGTAAAGCATGTCCCAAACAACCGCGTTATTTCGGGTTTCTACTGTGTATATTCCGCTGCTACCTTTGTTGACTACTTGAGTGGAATATAATTTTGCCTGGACTCCTTGTGACATTTTTGTACTCCAACTGACGAACCTCACTATAGACCAAAAGATTTTGTTCACGAATGGCCTCTGATGAACCCTTATCCACACAATAGGTTGGCACTTGTAACAAACAATTGCTTAGAAGCGAGAGCACCGCCACTGACGCCCATGTAAGGAACAATAACACTCTGAAGTGATAATTTCTGTTTATGCAAGCACTGCTACACGTCACCAGCTTACTCCTCTCCCCATCCCGCTGTTTACCCCGCAAACACACAGAGCTGGGTCCCTAGCAGTATAATATTCACAGAAGAAACTCTTGATAATATTGGACATTCTCTATAAAGGTCTTACAAAATCAGTTCGACGTCTTTCTTAGGAGACAGGAATTTCCTGTTCCTGATGGCTACAGGTTACTTAAAACCCTATAACATTTTTGAAGTGCAACACCTTAAATCAGTTAATTGTGTAAAAGGCGGTTGATTTTATGAAACCTGGTATTTCTGCAAACACAGAAAATAGTACATAAATCTTTGAGTTTATTGGTTAAATAAAGACTACGCACGTTTCTCTCATTTCTGATAAAAATAGAAATCACATATTCTCACCGTGGTTTAAAGTTGGAGAGGAACATCGTGTAACATTTTTATCTCACTTTTTTCCCCAAACTTGTTTTATTTTCAATTCAAGGAATTGATCTGCTGCTTAAATAAGTGTTCCGTGTTTCATTGTAATGCACAAGAGAGACAGATTGCAATGACTGGCAATACTAGATAAGGATAGTAACACAGAAGGAACATGGTAAGTGTACACCTGCATTCACATAGACCTACTATCAGACTTTTATTTCCTTCTACGACTTCCAACCTCCCGGCTTAACAATAAAGAACGCCCTAAAAGCTTTTCATTGGGAACTGCACAGTTAAACCGGGCTCTCTTAAAAATTACAGCTTCTTTTTTACGCCCCTGTGTGCGTGCGAGAGAAGGAAAGGGAATCGCGATCTATAAAAAACCCAATTGCCGAGAACAAATTCCAGCTCTGTATGCAAAATGAACTCTCGCGGACCTGTTTCACGGAAACAGAAAAGCAGGCCTGGTTTGGGTGATATTGTAATGTATGAATATAAACCGTCTAGTGGCAGCAAACCAGCTGGAGTTCTCTATCGAACTCTCGTATATGCAGTGTAAACAACTTAACGAAATGAAACCGAATCGAGTGAGAAAGTCAAACACGGTGCTGAGAAGTGAGAAAGGGAGGGGATGTAGTGTGTTAAGATGCCGGCACGTTAGCCGCAGAAGGGGCCAGGGTGGTTGTTAAACCCGAAGTTGCCTTCTCTCTGTGTAAAGACTGTGCCATCCCCTCCCCTCAGAGTTTGCATAGACTCTTCTCTCCTTCCGACGTCTATAATACATGGCTCCACGGCAATTCCGTAATTACCTTCTTTCCTTTTGAGAAGGTAATTCGCTTTTTATACGTCCTTTTTTTTTTTTTCAATTGTGCAGATGTTCCCAAGAGATGTAGCTGTTAAAAAAAGTGGCGTATCCCAGTTGTGTAAGATGTTATCAGAATTTGTGTAATTATAATAAAACAGTCATATCTTCAAATAAATTTAAGTTTATCAGTTTTAATTCTTTCACGAGCAGATATGCATCTCTAAAGAAACAAAAACGTAGGAAAGGGAACAAAGGGTTGTTTCATCTCGAAGAAGCACTTTTCCTGGTTATAATTACTATTTATAATTAGGCGAAATATTCAAAATAATATCATTGCAAGTCTTAGAAATCTGTGTTTCCCCATTCAAATATATGTGTACTGCACAAAATAAAGAAAATTCATATACTTTCATTTTTACAATTTTATAAGAAACGTAGCGATAAGGCTCCTAAACTGTGATGTTTGTATTCGGGAGGTCGCATATTTGACTTCCATTAGTCCGAACTCCTTAGGTTTCCAAGGTTTCTTCGCGGTTTTATGTATTGGTTAGACAAATGTGTGTGGATTACATGAAGCCACGAGCTTCCCTGTTCCACATTTCCTTATGTTTTAGGGTCGAAGGGGCAGCTGAGTGGACGATAGGCGAGGCCGTTTTGTGGACTGTGTCCTGAGGTTCGGCGTGGACAGGCCCTCAGAGAGACCACGCGTGGACATGTGGGGGAGGGGGATCGCATTACCGTCGTCACTATATTAAATATGCTGCCCTGATGCAGTTGCCTTTGGTGCCTTGCACTTTTCTTCCGTCTGGAAGTAGACGACTGGTAAAGTCTGTCTAGTCAACACGTGTACAGTTCGGACTCAAAGAAACTTGACCCTCCCGCCCACTAATGACCGTCATAAATCTATCTCCACACTTCAGAAACGGAACACTATCGTTGAGGACTAATTGCACCCCTGATTTTCTTTAAATGACAGTCGTATGTTTACTCCACGTGGAGTCTCAGTTGCCAAAGTTCCAACTTCCAGTTGATCTTTTCATTACGTACAGAAATTCGTTGTCACAATGTGAAGGCCGTGGGAGGGAAATGCAGTGGTGAATGCAAATGAAGTAGTAGATAACTTTCAGTCAAGTGAAAATAAAGTGATGGCAATAGTGTAAATAAATTGGAAAGTGTTGCTGGGCCGGGTTATTTTACTGGAAAAGCCTCAAAAAACAAAGTTATAACGGGAACTCTTTCTAAGCTAATCCAAGCGCTTGTTTTGAACACACAAATATGTGCTGAAAAATAATCTGAGTCGTGCAATGAACCTGATGATAAATTCCGGGTATTCACAGAAATACAGTAAGATATATTGTTACGCAAGGAATACCAAAGACGCTGATCAAGTGTGAAAACAAAAGGAAACGTTTCTCTAAAGTAGATAATTTCACATGCGATTTAATTCGCCGAGAAATTTATAGGTTTTATGCAAAAGGGAGAGCGCACACCTTAGACGAATTGGTTGCACATTTGCAAGAAATTTGTGATTTTCCGTGTGGGCACTGTACTTTACGCGGCCTCTTAAAGGAGCTGGGTTTCAAAAATCGCACTTTGAATAAGATAAGGGTTATTATGCGTTCCAGTAGAATTGTAGCTTGGCAATATATATTTGTCAAAACTAAGGAAGTTTCGCAGTAATGGACATAAGATTTAGACGAAGCCTCGTACGACACCCATGACGTATCGAGATAAGTGGCAACCTTACAGAACGGTCTGGGAGAAGGAGAGCCGAGGTTGTCAAAGGATTATAAGGGTTCGTCAAAGGAGTCGGCCGACATGCACACGAGTTAACTAAATAGACTTTAGCTTTCTCATAACCATGACCTATAAGTGAGGCATTGAGAGAGATACACATGGTACAAACACGGAAATTATCCAGGTACTATACTTCTTTCCTCCTCTCCTTTCCCTTCCTCTCCTAGATAAGACCAAGCCTCTCAAGAAGCTCTTTCGAAAGAAAGATTTTGAGCTGCCACAAGAGGCACTATTTTAAACACCACATTAAGTACTAACACCACTTGGAA